>JAOXNZ010000021.1:15962713-15973260 GCA_028566095.1 Kryptolebias brasiliensis | reverse complement strand
GGATGGATGGATGGATGGATGGTATTGGGCAGGCAAAGGAGCAGTTTTCAAAGACTAGATCATAGCTATAGTAGACAACTTATGACCGTGATACTGCTGTGTGGAATTGTTTCAATAAATGCATGTTTAGTTAATAAAAACATACTTATTTAATCTGTTTTTGGGTTCATCTCAGTTTTACACTTTGTTCATTTCTAAACAAATGACTACACCCAGTAGCCAGTTTGGTTAGCTTAGCTCAAAAACTAGGAACAAAAGGAAAAAGCTGGCTTGTTACGCAGCACTTTCTTCCTTTCTCCATTCTTTGTTTTTACCATGTTAAGCAACTGTTAGCCCCAGCGTATTTATGTCCTAAACAGCATGGCATGGACAGATATGGAGGGAAACGTTCCTTTTTGTCCTCTTTAAAGCGCTTTTATTTGCAAATGTGTGTTTTTATCAAAATTTCAAACTGCTTTTAGAATGCAAAAAAGTGTGAGAATAAATGGAATGATTTGCAAAGAGGTTTTCAGTCCATGCATTAAACTCCAGTATATATGAAGAGAACCTTCTCTTCTTTTAGGAACCTTCACCACTATAACCTAAATTTAAGTGAGTGGAATTAAAGGAAAACAAACATCCCAAAGTACTAGTAATCTGGACCAAAGCTCCAGGTTTAAAAGCTACCAATCCAAACTTTAAAGTGTTTTGTGGAAAGGTTGTGAACTATAAATATCTTATTTTCTGTAGATAGTTCTTTGAATGTCCTTAGTTTGCAGAAACACAGTTCAATTCTGACCAGATTGACAGTCTAATGGCTAATTCAAGTGGGGCTAAACCATTTAAATCTCAAAATTTTCCCAGCGGTTTATTCAAACGCTATTTTAGAAATCTTTACATTAATGGTTATTCTGGCAGAAATATTAAAATATCACTCTTTGCACTTCTTTTATTCTGGACCCAAATGTTAAAGGCAATGGGTCACTGGTGAAACTAAAGCCTGTACAAATTTTCAGGTTGTACATTGTTCTGCAAGGCATTTTGACACATCACCATTGGTAATATGACAGATGGCAAAACCGCGTATTTCTGTAAATGTGTTAGAATGTCACCAGCCAGTCAATCAATACAGCGACCGGACAGAATAACTGTGAGGTGATAATTGGTGTGACGCCTGTTTGTAACCACGTGGGAGCAGTGGATGGACTGTTTGAGAGGAAGAGATGGAGGAAAATAATAAAACAAAGAATAAGAGATGGCAGAAGCAAGAACGGGAGGGAATTCAGTCAAGAGGATGATGGGGAGGGGGGTCCCGGAGGAGAGTCGCTGATGTTTGGTGAAAATCACAGGCCACTGTTTACGTGTTTTCTCTATATTGGTGTCGCAGCTCCACACTGATGGCTGATCGATCGCTGTCACACAACTCTGACTGGGGCAATGCGTGGCCTCCAGAGAACAATGAGAAGAGTGAGGGTGGGATTTTTGGGGAAGGGTGGAATATTGAGCGGATCTGACTGGAAAGCAGCCAGTGGCTCGTACAAAAAGCAGGAGTGTGTGTTTGTGTGTATGTGTGAGAGAGAGAGAGTGAGAGAGATATCATAGAGAGAAAACGGGAAGCAGAGAGGGAGAGGAAGAGAAACTGCATGTGCTGAGTATGATCAGCCAGCCAATCGGGTGTTAAGAGTTGACGCATGAGAGTGCCCTTAAAAGCCCGTCAATACCTGAGCCTCTCTTAACTTCTCAGTGCAGGAAGATGAGGAAGAAGATATGAGCAGACATTTAATGTTGAACTGTACTGAGTCATCAATAACAGCTGAGCATATTTTACTCCTTGAAGCAAACAAACATTTGAAATTTAGGATCACAAACCAACGCATTGTTTGAGAATTACAGTAGTTTTGCTATTTTAGATAGTTATAAAAACGTGTGCAGGTTATTAAAAATTTAAGAAACTTTGATATTTGACTTAAAGTGTTACTTCAGATCTTTTGAAGTGGGCGTCTATGGAATGGTTATAAACAAATAATATCTTACCTGTTGTAGATAGCTCTTTGATTTCATTTTGTGTGTGTGTATTAGTTATTATTATTCATGTGCAGCTTGCAAATATAGTTTTACTTCAACACAACTACAAAACAGTCACCTGGTTTTACTGTTGGTTTCATTCTCAAATACAAACCAGAACTCCTTAAAGACATTAGCATATTGCCCACCTCCTTGCATAGAAAAGTTTTAAGCAAAGATCCTGTGCAATCTGTTAAGTGCTCAGAGTTTATGTTGGGGATGAATCTCAGCTACTACCATGCCAAATTGTAGCTCAATATCTGTAAAACTGACTGAGTTGTAGAAATGCTTTATGTTTGCTAAGGTTGATTAGCTGTGGCAGACATCTTGTACTAGATTGACTCTAAACATTAACCAGTAGTAGATGCACATTCAATGATTATGTCTTGGTTTGTGTCATCCATTTCTACTGTTTGGGTTACTTAGATACTTGTGTTTTCATTATATGTATTCAGTATATTCAGATTTTCTTAGCCTTCTATGTTTTTTTGTTACTTGTTCAGTCTGACATTTAGGTTTTTGTGATTTCATGGCCATAATTTCTCCTCAGCTCCCCTATTTGCTCTGTCACACACACCTGTATCAGTAATCTGCTCAGCTTCTCTCCCTCAGTAAACAACTCTCCCTGTGTAAATTGTCCTCGGTGTCTCAGTAATTTGTCAGATCCTCATGGCTGTTGCCACTCTTCCATGTGTTGAATGTCTGGAAATTTTAGGATGCAGTATCATACAGTAAATTATCAATAAAAAATTGTTTTACTAAGTATATCTGTTTGTACTGATATCAGCTTAAGAAAAAACCCAACACCACATGTTTCTACCACAAGAGAGACCAAAAACAAATCTGAGTTTTGCAAAAAGGGCTCTTATTTGTGCTCCAGTTTTTAACTCTACAAAAGCAAAGCTCGATGTTTTTGAGTTTACTAAGTTTGCAACAATTTTTGCAATGTTTTCCTTTCAGAAAATGATTATGGCAACAAAACCACAACAAGATAAAACAACTACCAAGTGACAGATGGTCACATAAAAATGGAAAAAAAAATTATGGCAGGGATTCAGAGCAGCTGCTAACAGACACAAAACTACCGAGAAGGAGAGCCTGCAGTGTGATCAATAATTACAAATTACTCAGTTTGAGTGTCTTGCATTCATAAGTACTATGAAAGGAGGGGCTTTTTGCACATCTTTGCCCAGGGGCTTTAAATGTAATTCAGTACAGGTTCACAGGAACAAAAGCTAAACTGTAACAAATGTGGTTATATTTTCTAATTCATAGGATGGGGGGAGATTCACAGAGAGATTGATGACCACAAGAGGGGGGTGGTGTGTGTGTGTTGGGTGTGAGGGGGGGGGGGGTACTGAGTGTTAGCCAAAGAAAGGAAGAAAGAACAGAGGGATGAAATGAAGTGACACTAGGGACTTATTTTACAACCCAGTTGCCAGCCACAGCTGTTTACTTTACAGTGGCCAAAGTGTGTAGGGGTGTGCGTGTGCCTGTGTGTGTTTGTGTGTGTATGAGAGAGAAATGGAAAAGGATGAAGAAGATGGAGACAATGACACAAGCGCTAACCTCTGTAATGATGCGAAAAGTCTGCTGGAGCGTTAAGAAGTGAGGGATCGAAGGACGAAAAGAGAAAGTCATTTAAGTTAGATGGAGGTTCCAGTGTGTGTGTGTGTGTGTGTGTGTATGTGGAGTGGGGGTGGGATGGAGTTAAGCTGATTGACTGAGATATGTGGATGACATGGTTGTGATTTTTCCCTGACAATAAAGTTTACTTTAAAGTGGTTTGAAAATAGTAAATTACTGTTTGACCAAAAGACTTGATCCAAGACGGTGCTTAGAACCCATCAGCTGTTCGAGGTCTTAGTAAACCCCTTTGCCACTGTGCTGAATAGTGAAGTGAAACAAAAGCATATGGATTTGGAGAAATAAATCCAAGGAGGTGCCAAGATCTGAACAGAGTGTTAATGAACTTCTAAATGGCAAAAATAGATACAGTGGAACTAAATTCAGAGCAGCCAAACACCTGCTTTGTATTTGAGACCCCAAATCTAGAAGATGCCCTGCTGTTCTCTCCAGGGTGACATGATCACACATCTGGAAATTAAATCCAAACCTCTACATGTTTGAGCAAGAGAAAGAAACTTGACCCAGATGTGTGTGAGCAGAAGAAGGTTGCATGCAAATCCATAAAGCAATTAAAGTGGTAATCAGTAATAATTCTGGTCGGGTAATAACAACAAGCCATGGTGTTTTATTGTATAGTGTAAAAGTTTTAAAATGCCTTCTTTTTAATTAGCCCTGTTTTGTTGCTTCTCACCTGTAAAGTCATGGTCGATGTTTCTGTTTTGCTCTCAGGCTGTTGCACCTCTTGTGTAAAAACTGCTGAAAAGGCAAATCTGAATTCTTTTTCTAATTAGTTGTGTGTCTACAGAAAACTAATAGGTTTTTTGAAAATTATTAATGTCTCAGCTAATACTTTATAAACTGTAGCATCTTTGAAGGTGTGGGGAGGGAAAAACAGCCTTGTCTGTTCACAGACTTGTGCAATGAAGTGAGCGAGTTATTATTTTTACTAATAAAGGTTAAAGGAACAGTTCAGATTGTTTTAAGTGGGGTTCTATGGAGAGGTTGTGCCCAATTAATATCTTACCTGTTGTAGAAAGCTCTTTGAACGACTTCAGCTTAGAGAAATGGAGTTTAATTCTGATCATATGGATAAGCTAAGGCTAAGGCTCGGTGGAATGGAGCAAAGACCACCCTAAAAGAACTCCAGTCTTAAAAATATATTTGCATTGAATGGTTATTTCGGCAGAAATCTTATATTTCTGCCAAAAGTGCTACAGCTAGCTGCTGCTGATTGTACTTTTGAATAACTACAGAATAACTACATTTATTGAAATATTTGAAAACTATAATATAACTAAACTA
Organism: Kryptolebias brasiliensis; assembly: GCA_028566095.1. Classification (NCBI taxonomy): domain Eukaryota; kingdom Metazoa; phylum Chordata; class Actinopteri; order Cyprinodontiformes; family Rivulidae; genus Kryptolebias; species Kryptolebias brasiliensis. The sequence goes on along the minus strand of JAOXNZ010000021.1, from coordinate 15,968,286 downwards.
TAATAAAAGAATTTTCAGGAAACATAAAAACAAAACATACATTTTAAAAAAAACAACATTTTGACAAAAACACAGTGTAGCAAAATCACCAACAAGTTTAAAATTAGGCACAAAAACCAAACAAAAATACATATTTCAAAAAATTCAAAACACATCCTTAAATTTTAGATATGTTCATTTTAATGTTGTATGTTCTGAAATAGTCATGTGTTTTGTTTATAACATTTATGTATTCTGCATTGTTGTTGTTGTTGTTGTTGTTTATCTCAGGGCCACCATCTGCTGCAGCTCAGCAACCTTATCTGTTTTTTGTTTAGTAGATCAAGCAACCACTGTGTACCTAAATTTTTGTATAAATATAAAATGTGCTCTCTCATACACATACAAACACACACCCACACACACACACATTACGTCCGCAGCATCTTTAGTTACTCTCATCTCCTTTCAGAGGACCACACCACTTATCATAAATTATTCCACTAAAGAGCTGTGTGTTCAAGGGCACAGGGGATTAAATGACCCACTGGGGACCTCAACAACCGTTTCCGTCTGCCGTTTTATTCCTTTACTGCATTGTGTTTCATCAGCAGTGCTTTCTGTTTACTTTATTGTTCAGCTGCGGCGGTACTTTTCATCATCACCTGTGACAGCTGTTTGGAACAGAGAGATAAGCACAGCTCAGCTTTTCCTAATACCATTATAGCAATGGCCAGAAGAACTGAGTGTTTTAAGTTTATTTATTTTTATGTGAATGGGTTTACGTCTGAGACCATTACGGCGGATGATAGTGACTGTTATGTTGCCATTTAGAGAAAAAGTTAACAGGTAGGTCTTGAAGACTGGCTCTGACGAAGCCACAGAGAAATGAAGAAGTTGGCAGCAGTTCACTTTGAGCTTGGCCCTGCTTGGCTAGCCGTTAGCTCGACAATTCTTAAAAGGCTCTTTTGCAACACTTCAATCGGGGACTTAGACGTCTTCTGGCCGCTTCCCTGTAACTTCTGAAGGGGGTTGAAGCCAAACCACTCCTGATGCGCCTTTGTGCCGTGAGCGAGGTCGTAACAGAGCTGAAAATGGTCAACATGTGAAAAAGTAAACCAGCTTTGTGGCTCAATAATGTAATAAAGTGATGGCATAGGGTCTGTGTGACCCCATTCAACAACTAACAGATTTATTATGGAGGGAAGATCAGTGATGACGCACAGCAACTTTGCATTCAGTTAAAAAAATTAGTAAACCACAAAAAGAATTGCTAAACTGAGTTAATTTGTCATGTTTTGAAGACGATTTCTGTCACAGATTTCATGTGTTGCGCTCCATGTCAACACAGCTGAGTTCTGCTCCACGCCTCTTTTGGTTCCACAATGCTCTCTTCATTTCTGAAAGCTCACGTCTGTGCTGGACTTAGCCAGCACCGTCGGTGACTAACTAGTCTTTGCAGCCATTTTGTAGAACTGGTTTGTAAAAGAGAAAGCGAGATGGAGAGAAAGAGAATGCACAGGGCAAGCAAGGGAGGGAGCGAGCCTGTGTCTGCATAAGTCCTATCTCACTGAGTGGTGGATGTTGGAAACTACTTGATGATGCGAAATTGCAAGAAAATAGGCTAATTTTCAGTTGCGGTCTCACTGAATTGTGTTTGCGACTAAACGACCAGCAGCCCACTTTGTACCCGCCTTGGCAACCAAAGCAGGTTCCAGGCTCAGCCTGTCTGCGTCATTAAAAAACAGCAGAGAAGATGTTTTGTCACATCATCATGGCATCATTTAAATGTGCGAAGAAAAGAAAGGTAGACGTAGAAAGCGGAGTTTTCAGAGATGAGTGGAATAAAAATATATCCGTGTGAGTCTGCATTCTCAGCAATAAATGTAGTAAAACGTTCACATCGCGGCTGCTTGACAAAAAAACATTTAAGTCAGTTACTCCATCTGACATCAACATCTTTTGTGTGAATGTTTAGGCAGCTCATTGATGGCAAACGGTGCCATTTTTCATGCTAGGTTACTTTTTATTTTAACTGTCTGAGGGCATTTGTAACACCTCAATCAGTTTAATGTTACAGTATCTTGCTGCCATTCATGTTGTTCGTTCTATTCGGTATGTTTATTCTTGTGTGAAAACAAAACCATTTTGTTTTGTTGAAATGAAAATTTTCTTATAAAACTATAGTGCACATTAAGCTATGATGTCAAAAGTCAGAGCAGCTTAGGTTCAAAATAAACAATTGTAGGTAAACAGGTTGTAAGCAAATTAAATAAAACAGATTTGCTTATCGCTAGTTGTTCTGGATCTTTGACCTTATCTCTGTATCAGATTTGGACTGTTGAATATGAAGCTTGACAAACCCTGCATTAGCTCATCATTCCAATCAGAATTAAACTCCATTTTTCCAAATTAAGGTAATTTAAAAAGCTTTTTACGACACGTAAGATATTATTTGTTCATAACCCTTCTACAGAACTCCAGACCAAAAGATATGAACTATCCCTTTGAAGTCTTTTAAAGCAAATTTTTCCTCAGCTCCCAGTTGGAATGCAAAGGTTTTTTTTTTTTGTGCTGCAGTGGTGTAAAAAAAAAGAAAAAAACAAAAACCTGGTATCTAACAGTGTACAGATAATTCAGATAAAGAAGAAATTTATGTGAAGATCTTTTTTAGTGACTTGGACAAAAGATTGGAATATTTTCATCAACTTTTTTTTTTTCTTTTATGCTATCACACCTCATTATCAGGTTCACTTCTATTTCCCATACATTCACTTTTCAAAACAGATCAAGGCCAAAGAGATCTCTAAAAGCAATCAAATACAACTACTTCCGCACAAAAACACACCGGACTGAAGCTTACTTTTGATATTTGCTGCAATGCACCCAACAAAACTAACGGATTAAATCTTTCATTTAACACAGGTGCAATGATTAATTTCTTATCTTCCTAAAGAAAAAAATCAGCAGATTTGTTGTTGTCTTTTTTTTTCAAGATTGACGCTGATACCATTTTTAGAAATCAGGGCAGCCAATGGCTGATTTATGAAGCCAGTTTATTTGTTTTCAGACCTGTTATTCTTACACATTACAATTTACTAGATTTTTAAAAAAGGAGAGAGTAACAAAACAGTGACTACCTGTATTTTTGTGATTTGATCCTGGGCTCAATGTGGATCAGGACCCATTCTTACCTGTGCTGTAGTTTATTGAAGGCTGGCTATGAATGCTGTTCCAAACCTAAAGTTATCCATCTTTCCTTTCTAAAATCCAACCCGTCCCATCTAATAAATTAAACAAATCATTGTTCTTTTTAAAGTTTGCACAACACTCTGGTTCCTTTGGAGTCTGCTGGTGCTGAAGTGAAAAAGCACCCACTGTTGTAAAATGCACCCCAGTCATTGGAAGAGAGATCACAAAAGTGTAACACAGTTCTGCCCATAGATAGAACTGGTTTTAATTGGTTTAATATTCTCAGGTGTGGTCAATGTTAATTATTTTAGAAATGGCAAAAAAAAACATCCTAATTAATCATTCATTCTATCAATTGGTTCAACTCCAGTTATTTATTTATTTTTATTATTATTCTAGAGCATTTTTCATTGTTCCTCGGGGAATAGACAGATATACATTATATTAACAAAAAAGCTACAGTATCAGTTGGGCTTTAATTGTAACTCTGACCAGAAGAGAAGTTTCTCAGCTATACTGTTTTTTAAGCTGATCACCTCCACATTAACCGATGTCTACACCTTCTTTAAACCCAGGCACAATAATGCCACTAAACCTTGTTTAAAGCTCTCAGTGACAAAAAAAAACCAACCACAGCTGCTGCATCTCTAAACAAACTTTTTGCCTTTTAGCCAAGCTCTAGAAGAATCCTGAACATTTTTTGTTTTTTTTAATAGACGAGGAAAATTGTCATTATTTAAAAGTTTGATAGTGGCATGTCCCCAGAATCCCTTCACCCACTTATCATTCCTCCTCCCCCTCTTTCTCCCTCTATTTCAAATCACCAATTATTTCCCTTCCCATTTCGTTGCCGGATCTCTCTGCCCTCTCCCCCGTAGAATCTCAAGAGGTCTCATGAATAAAACGTGGCAAAATCAGGCTGAGAATGTGCATGACAGATGGCCAGGTTTAGGGACAATTTTACAAGAGGTTTAGCTGTATCTGTACAATGCAAGTGGGAACATCATGCACAATATTAAAGTAGTCGAACTGTATGAAGGAGGAAATTAAGATTCTTTATAAAATACACAGTGGAAGAAAGTACTTGAAGATGCTGATAACAATTTTACTTCAAAGAAAGATGATGATTAGATAAGTTGCATGCTTAAGATGGCAATTCCTTTTGGGATTTATGATTGTACTGTTCACGTTTGTTATTTTAGGGTAACTTTGAGTCAGAGCTGCTCTCAGATTGGTGTAGTGAACAATTGAAGGGCTCATTCTTGTACCAGATTTTAAGCAACATACAGGCAGTCCGACGACAATGATACAGGAGATAGGGGTTGAAAACACAAGATAAACTCATACATTACCATTAATTAATGTGGTTTCAATTAAAAGACCTGAGGAAAAAAACTCCATCTAAAACATGTCAAAGGAACATGTTGATCTTTACTACTGAGTTTTCACCCATGAAAATACAGCAATGTTATGTTTTAGGGGTGTAATGGTATGCTTAAGTCACCGTTTAATGTGTACTTCCTTGAGGATCAGTGAGTTTGGTACAACAGGAAAAAGGAAACAAACTCCACATGTTTTTTTTCATTTTAAACAAGCAAAAACCCAGTGATGTCCAAAACTGGTCCTCGAGGGCCACCGTCCTGCGTGTTTTAGACGTTTCTCTGCTTCGACATACCTGATTGGAATGAATGGGTGATTACCAGGCTTCTGCAGGGCTTGGTGACATTCTGAAGAGGTAATTTAACCACTGACTCAGGCGTTTTGGAGCAGGGAAAGATCTAAAACATGCAGCATAGTGGCCTTCAGGGACCAGGATTGGACACTACTGCAATAACCTTTCCGGCAGCAGTAAAAAAAGAAAAGTTTGATAAACTCCAGAAAGGTATCTCTCTCTTGGGTTTAAGAAGATATTAAAAAAAACAAATAAAACAAAACAAGTGTTTGCTTCAATTAGACCTAAAGTTGATCCAAAATAAAAGCTGATGGGAAAATACAAAATTAAAAAAATGTGAAACGCTTGCACAGAGGTTCTCAGCGAGGTGAATGCTAGTCAAATAAATGTACAAATGGCTTGCCATTGTATTTTAAAACGTATAGGCTTGCCATATTTATACAGTTGAAACCAGAAGTTTACATACACTATTCAAAAAGACACACATGCGTTTTTTTTCACACTGTCAAACTTTTCCCGTTTTAGGTCAATTAGATTTTCAAAATTATTTTTATTTGCTAAATGCCAGAATAAAGAGAGAGAGAATGTTTTTAAGGCCATTTTTATTACTTTCTTCAAAGTCAAAAGTTTAAACAGACTAAGATTACTATGCCATTACATCCACAGGTGTGTCTCTAATTAACTCAGATGTTATCAATAAACCATCAGAAGCTTCCAAAGACATGACATC
>JAOXNZ010000021.1:15935543-15946134 GCA_028566095.1 Kryptolebias brasiliensis | reverse complement strand
AACAAATGCAAAATATTGTCATTTTTCTTGAACCTTGATGTTGTCCAGAAAAATGTTTTAAAGGACATGATGTCACATTGAAGTCAACCGTTGACCCTTTTGGATATTTGTGTGAAATTTTGTCATTTTTGGCCTTTTTAAATTCTTCTGTTGTGTTCAACCTGATGTCATATTAACGAGAAGGACAGATACACCGAAAACAAAAAGCCCCTGGGCAGGACTGCTGACTTAAAATTTTGGTTGAGCTTAATGGGAGAAAAGATGGAAGTGGAAAGAATGCACAGAGATGTGTGGATGAAATTGGAAGAAGTTAAGTCAGACAGGTTAATAAATTAGAGTCACCGATGTTACCCACCCAGTAGGTACAAACTCACTCATGTAAAAGGAGAAGATCACACTTATTGTACACACACTCTGGGTGTGTGTGTGTGTCTGTGTAATTGTGTTTATAATTTCATGACAAATGAGGAACAAGAATTGGCAGAGAGAGTTGCTGATCCATTAGTATATTATACCTCAGTGTCCTTGTACTTTGCGTACTGTAGGTGTGTGTGTGTTTCTGTGTAAATCCTGTGACAAACTACATAATGTGCAGAACTTTGATGTTTATGGACACTGCAAAACTGTGAGCTGAATGCAGAGAGTGAAGGGACAATCTGCATGTGTGAATTTGTTGACCGAAGGCTCATGCTCTTGCTGTGCTTCGGAGCAAAGCTTTCTGTTGTCTGTCGTAATAAACTGCATCACATTAATTGGATTCCATTAAACAGGCCCCTGAGTTGTGTTGTTTAGGTGTCTGAGCGCCACAGTTCCAATTAAGAGTCCAGCATTCCTTGAAGGAATGTATATTGACCGCTGCCTTTCATGACAGAGTTTTAGACTAAGAATATCTTATGTTGCGAAATGATGGACTATGCACTATTTCATGTGATTTTATGAAATGTCATGCTTTGAATATGCAAACCAGTAGCACTCAAAATACATGTTAGAGATCACTCTCAGCTACTACCAGATCAAATTTTAGCTCAGTATCTGCAAAAATGATTAAGCTATAGCCATTTTTGTGTTTGCTCTGGTGGATTAGATGTGGCAACCATCTTGAATGTGGTTGACTCCAGAAGTTAATCAGGTGTAGATGTACATCCAATCCTTACTTTCTAAGAGTTTTCATTAAAATCCATTCACTGGTTGGTGAGGTATTTTGCTAACAGACGGACAGATGAACACACACACACACACACATACAGGCAGTTACATAATCACCTAACTTTTCTGCCGGCATACTGGAAGCTGCATGGAGCAGTTTGCTGGCAGGATCTCAGTGATGAGACTCGAGTGTTGCAAAAAGATGATGTCACAGAAAATACCATATGTCACCGTCTGAGTCACTGCTAGCTCTCATTATTTTGGGTCTTTTTTTTTTTTTTTCTTTTAAGAGACAACAAATCACACCCAACCAGATTTGCTTTCCTCGAGGGATTTGTTCTAAAACATTCACCGGTGTGACGCACAGATAACCCACGCATGAACACACTCACACACAGTGAGACGTACATGCTTACACTGACACTTGTCAGCAGAATATCTATCATTCTGTGAGGCTTTAGACTTTATTGACAATACTCAGGTGCTCAATGTGCAATAATCTACACATCATTTATCACTGTGCTGCTATGGACTGAATAATATTGATATATGGTAATATATGACACGTCTGTTACTGCTGAAACAGCTTGAAACACTCACAGGAGTGTGTGTGACACAGTTATTCATTTTAAGTTTATGTCAAACTGACAAGAATGCAATTATTTTCTGTCACTGTAAACATGCCCACCTGATTGTTTTGTTGCATTTGTGCCTCTTATACACATTTGTTAATATTTAGGATAGCTGACATGTGCTAAAATTACTTTCTCATTGGTTTTGAAAAGTTTTGCTTAAAGCAATAGTTCAGATCTTGACAAGAACCGCTAGTGGGACCTGGTAATTCAGCCTCGACACAAAAGTGAAAAGTTAACGTAACTTTATTTAATAATTGAGAGATCGTTAAGCTGAGCAGCAGGAACGCCGGCAGCAGCTCTGGATCACTGAGTGCCGGAGGGCGGTGTAGGCCAGTTGGGGTGTGGTGGCCGAGAGGAGTACCGGGCTGGTGGGTAGAAAGAACGATCTCACCAGGTAAGTTACAGGCGTCAATCCAGAGTCCAAGTCAGACAGGCAAAGGTCATTACCAGGAAGGCAGAGAGCGAGAGACTTGTCCAAGGGGGTTGGCGGTAGGCTCAAGCCCGTGGTACAGGCAGGGGTCGAGGTCCAGATACCCGTCAGCCAGCGAGAGTCAGACTAGGGCAAGGCACAGGGGACAATCCAGGAAACAAGAGCGTGGTCGTGATACAGGAGGTCAGTCAGAGATTGCTGGAAAACTACTGGCATGACGCGTTCGATAATCTGGCACTGGAGGTGTGGAGGAGAGGAGAATATAAAGGGAAGGGAGCAGGTGCAGGAGCAGTAATCAGGGGAGAGGCGCAGGTGAACTGAGTGAGTGTGATTAGTGGCAAGGCATGGCAAAACACAGAGAAACCAGGCGTGAACATTACAGATCTTTTGAACTGTAGTTCTGTGGAAATATCTTACCTGTTGTTGTTAGCTGACAACCTAAGTTTAGATAAAAAATATATTAGTTCTGACTGGATTGATAAGTTAACAGCTAGTCCCAGCAGGGCCAGGACCAAAGAGGATCGCTGCTTTTGCAATTTCAAAATTACACAGTAACATACGTACATAGAATTTTGAGTTATTTGCAAGGTCAAGTAGCAGCGGCTAGCTGTAGCACTTCCTGAAGACATATTATTAATAATATTTGTGCTGGGATAATCTTGTAGCACAAAATATTATGATCATGTAAAAGTTTATAACAAAGTGTTCACATGAAACACTACGAAATTCTTTGGCGTTCCACTTTGGTTTTGGCCTGGCTCAGACTAGCCATTAGTGCATCAATCCAGTCATAAATAAAAGTAGCATTCCTTGATGAAATGTATGACTCTCAGCTACTACCACACCAAATTTTAGCTCAATATCTGTAAAAAAAAATAAATTGCAGAGTAATAGTCTTTTTTGTGTTTGCTAAGGTTGATTAGTTGTGGCAGTTGTAAATGTACATCCAATAATTACTTTCTCAGATTATAAACCCATCCAGTGGTTTGACATATTTTGCTAACAGACATATAAAACACACACACAGACAATTTCATGGTTGCCAACTTTCCAACAATGTCCTGAAAGGGATTAATAAAGTACCTATCTACCTTCATGTCAGATGGCAATAATAAATCTTATTTCTCTAAACTGAAGCCAATGAAAGAGCTATCTACAACAGATAAAATAATAATGATCTGGATTATCAGATTGGATTCAAAAGTATATACAGAAATATGGAGATGTCTCAACAGCCATCCTTTCCAGAAAAACAAAAATAAAATATGACCTCGTTGCAGCACCTTTACTGATAAAGTTCTGTAAATATGTCATATTCAGGGAAGCATGACCCCAGAACTCTGTAATGTGTGCCCAGTGACAGGCTGTTACAGATGTTGTGTAGCGGTGTGTGCTTTGTGGAGTTGGTGACCTTGTGTCCCAACCTCAGGCGCTAACACATGGCACTGTCGCTGCCAGTTTGCTCGGGGTGCTGTATGCTTTGCTCAGGAAGGTGAGCTACACACAACTGAAAGAACACAATAGATGGACGGCAAACCTTAGTGCAGTTTATTTTTAGTGCGCTTTGCATGAGCTTTGAGATGTGGCAGGTGATGCCTCCAAGATGGGGGCTTTTTGACACAGCTGGGTGGTTAGCTGTGGGATTCATCAGTTCACGTGCACAGAGCTCTGTTATGTAATCAAGACGTTTGAGGCTTGAGTACAGTTAGGTAGGTTTTTTTGTTCCCGGCTGATATGTCATATATGGTTTAACAGAAATGTGAGATAGTTTTAAGACATCAGACACCCATCAGCTACGGTACTTCACCCTGACAGCTCAACACTCAAACAGCTAAGTTGTTTAATATTTTACTTTTTGCATTTAAAACAATCAGTGTGGAAAACCATTAATACCATGTGTTAACGTAATTCTTTAGCTCTTCTGAAGTGGGGTTCTGTAAAAAGTGTTATGAACAATGAATATCTTACCTATTGCAGATAGCTCTTTGAATGAGCTCATTTTAGAGAGATAGTTCAATTCTGACTAGATCGATGACCTAATAGCTAATTTGACTAGGGTTGAAGGCTTTTTTTATTAAAAATATCTGAACAATTCCTTTAAGTTCCTGATAGTACAGAAAAAATGTTTCTAACCACAGACAAAACAACTCTTTATATTAGAGGCCGCAATGTAGTTTTCTTTTTCAGTTAGATTAATATTGCTTTGATTTTCATCTTAAAGGGTTTTTTTTGTTTGTTGTTTCGGCCTTTGAGACCCTGAAGCTGATTGCTTCCTTAGGTTTGTTTTTCTTATGTTTTGAACATTTTTAAATAAATCATGTTAAAGCTCTGATCTGAGTTTTGTTCAGTAGTTTTGTGTTAAAGTTACTGGCACAGCATTTTATCCTCTTTGTTTAATAGTCTGCTTTTCATCTGGACAAATAAAAATATCCAGAGTAGTGTAGCCTAGGCCTGCGTCCACTCCACTTAACCCATGTCCCTCAAACTGCCAGCCTGCAAACCTGTTGAGCAGTAAAAGCTGCAGGAACAGGTGGTATAACACTTAATTAGGCAATTACATTTTGTTAATTACAACTTTTATTTGGAATTACAGATTTATTAGTTTATTTACCATCCTGTCCACCCTGAAGACGAGTCCAATGCTGCAGTCAGTAGGCAGTCAATGGAAATTTTAGATCCATTTTTCATAATTTGACTTAATAATATTTTCACATTCCACAACCCTCCCACTATGAAGTTATACTCATGTACACACACACACACACATAGCGGATGAGAGAGTGCGCACAAACACAAACAGGCCCTGGCACGGCAAGCGCTCAGCGATGCCAAGGGACATTATTTGGCAGCTGTCAGCTCTAATAGGAGAATAGCAGGGTGGGAGACAGTTTCGGGCTCTGCACCAAGCCTGCATGGGTGCACTATTTGGCAGCAGCAGCGGATCTGTGCGCGTGCGCATGCTCGCACGACAGTGAGGATGTTTCTGAGTCACAGGGGTTGTGCTATTAGACCACTTGTGTCATCACACCACCCATTTAGCTTTGAATCTTTGGATCTGAAATGTGTTTGAGAGTGCCTGTGTGTGTGTGTTTTGTCTACCAATGACAGCAGGGATAAGGTGCTGTGTTTCGCCAATGAAAAGAGACTTCAAGTGTTTGTCATTTCACAACGGCACAACCAGAAGCATGGGGAGCTCTAGTGACAAACACACACAGAACACACACACGCCATGCTACGTCGCTTCCTGTCTTCTCCTCTTGGTTTCAAAAGCTTCTTTTGAATTCAGGTTTAAATCGCCATTTCAAAGGCAACGGTTTGGAAAAAAACAATGAACTTTAACTTAATTTACATAACAAAAAAAAAAGAAAAAGAAAACAGTTCACAGCAGTCAGAATGAAGTGGTTTTGGAAATCCTATGAGCAGTAATCATATTTCAGTTGAAGAGAGCATAAAAACAAAACACACAAGCACATTGTGTAAAATTCAAAAGGAAGTGGTGGAATGAGAGGGGTTGCTCACAAGGCCTCAATGAGAAAAACACTTTTTTGAAGTGTCACTTTTTAACTCATAATAAATTAAGCTAGCATTCCGTAGAAGAATTTATATCACCTGCCGCATCACAAAGTTTTAAACACAGATCATGTGTGATATATTGGTGCTTGGAGTATGTATTGGGAATAACTCTCAGCTACTACCACAGCAAATTTTAGCTCAATATCTGAATAACGGATTGAGTTACAGCTTTTTTTGTGTTTTTTAAGGTTGTTGAGCTGAAACGGTCATCCTAAATCAAGCTGACTCCAAAAGTTAATCAATTGTAGATGTACAGCCACGGTTTACTTTTGAAGTGTTTCATTAAAATCTGTCCATTGTTTTTTAAGATATTTTGCTAACAGACTACCAAGATTGACTCTAATGGGAAATGCCAAAGTTTAAAATAAAGTGCAATCTGTTAGCACTCAGAGTGTGTGTTGGGCATGATGCTTGGCTACTACCTCACCAAGCTGAGTGAGTTATATCTATGTTAGTTGTGGTGGCCATTTTGAAATGAGTTGGCTCCAAATGTAACTCAGTTGTAGACGTACATTCACTGGGTTTCATTAAAGTCTATCTATTGTGTCATGAGATATTTGACTAACACACACACACACACACACACACACCCCAAGACACCGACAATTCTTCAAAGATCTTCTGCTGTTAATGGTAACAATAATAAATAGAAAAAGTCAACGACTGGTCATGAAGTCGTACACATCCTGCGGTTTTGATCAGTCATGAATTTAAAAGTCACTTTCCCATTCACAGAGAGGTTTTGTAAATCCATTGAAACACACACACACACACACATATACCTTTTTTAATCCCCACCCGCTGTAACCACTCTGAATTCCCACTCATGAGAATTACCGGGTGAGTCACCCCTTTGCGGCATCACTTAACTACCTTCAGGCGCAGCTACGGCAGTGCATGTTTGTGTGTCTGTTTGCACACGCACATGGGGTAAATATGCATTTCAGTCGCTTTGTGTGGGTCGGGTAGGAAAACTGTAGGTGGCAAGCATCGTCACACATAAATATATACAGCATCAGGGTTCAGAAACAACATGGTTTGATCTCCACAAAGAGGTACGGGCCCTTGGAATCATCTGTGGGGGGTCTTGTAATGTAAACTAACCTGCTGTGACAGTGAAGAGTGACTCAGTTGCAAAACGTTGCGATATAGACCCGAGCCACTAAATGTGTGTGTGTGTGGGGTGTGTGGGTGTGTGTGTGTGGGTGTGCAGAACTGAGGGTCTAGCTTCATGGCTGGAGGGTGTTTTTCTCACTTTATTTTTAGCATCAAACTCTGTCTGACATACTAAAACTATAACGTAAACTCAGTTACACAACCAAGATTAAGCAACTGCAGGCTTGCAAAACAAAACTCAGTGATTCGGTTTCAGGGTTTGACTTCATAGCCCTGTTTTATATGCAGCTGGACCGTAAAACAAAGCATTTGTCCTCTCCTCTTCATAGGAAAAAAAAAAAAGGAAAAATCTGTTTTTCTTGAAGCAAGAATTGGGAGCTGTTACCACATCAAAGTCCTCTTGCGAATGTAATATTCCATTCAGCCGAACAAGTGATTTTATTTTCTTTTAAACTGCTTTTTTAGATCCACATAATAAGACAATAACTCCTTCTTCTTGCCAGCAAAATAAAAGCAACAAAAAAAAAAAAACGAGTTTATTTGACATCACTCATACCAATACTCACAACAATAGGAAAAGTTCACCCAACTCTGTGAAGATCTAGTATTAGAAATTAGCTGGGATGAGCCCTTTCACCACAATGACAAGAAGTATGTTTGGAGGAGTCAATGTGAGGCCTTCAGACAAAAGAAAACTATACTATTTGTCAAGCACAGTGGTGGTAGCATCACACTGTGCTCCTTGTTCATTGCACAATGTGAATGGGATGATGAAGAAATAGGTCTTACCTCCAAATTCTTCAACTTCACCTCAATTCAACAGCTAGATGATTGAAACTTGGACACATTTGAGTGTTTCAGTGATCCCAAAACGCACATCAGAACTTTTTTTCAGAATGGATAAATCAGGCTAACATTAAACTCCCAAAATGACTTTCCAAAAGCTCCATCAGCCTTATTGAAATTTTGTGGGCTGTGTTTAAAAGCTAGGTCTGTGCCCAGAAACCAACCAGTTTAAATGAACTCTACCAATTCTGCCAGTGCCAAGAGGAGTGATCAAATATCCTGCCAGAATTATGCAGCAAGCTTGCTGAAGGCTACAAAAAGCTTATGGTCGAGGTGCAACTTGCTAAAAGATGTTTAACCAAATATTAGTGGGGGTGGATGTAAATGTTTAAGCCTGTGTGGATTAGAGAAAATCCACAATACCAGGTTCAGACTAAAGCTCAACAAACCAATTAAACTAGACCTTTGTGAGCAAAATAAAGTAAAATAGTGGCACTTATCTGATCTCTCTTGGTTTGGTTTGGTTTGGTTGTAATGTCCCAAATGTAATAATTTATGACAATAACAATACTGTCTGGCTCATACACCACTTTAATCAACATAATGGAGTTTAATAACAGTGTTTTAAATCATATTGTGATAAAAGGAGGAAACACGAGCTCCCTATTGTTTTGAACTGTGAATTTTTAACAGTTTGGCTGAAACGTTTGACAAAACCGCTTTACTTTTTGAAAAAACTCTTTTGTTTCTTCCATAAATGTTGGTTCATGGAATATTGTCTTTATTCCTGTGTGTGCGCGTGCGTGTGTGTGTTGTTTGAAGGGCTGCAGGTAAACACTTACAGTTTCCCCTCTTATCATGAAAGAGCCAGATTTCTCTTGCCGTTCGGACTGGGCGAAAGTAGTTCTTATCTGGGGTTAGCTGTGCACATGGTTCATTGAAACATTTCCACCCTTTATGCTCTGCTTTGCATCATTCCTCTACATTTTAGGCCCGCAGCAGTCATTTTTGCCTCACTCCTTTTACTCGACTTTTACATTGCAAGTCAATGTAAAAGTCGAGTAAAAGTGTGTGTGTGTGTGGGGGGGGGGTGATTTGCCTCTAGAAGCACAAGGTGAAAAGCCTTGGTGAAATATCTCTCATTAATTCCAATGTGACTATTTTTTTCTCTGGGGCCTTTGGGTGAGGTTTTGGGGCGACTATGGTGTTCTCATATCACTTCACATCATTTCAAGTCTGCTAAGATTGCAAGCTGGAATAGTTTATGTGACAGTTTCCTCTGAGAGGAAAAGAGAAATGCGTGAAAAAGGGCTGAGAACACTAAAGGGGAAGAAATAAGTGGGCCAAAGGGTAAGAGATTGAGGCAAGGAGCAACAATGAAAGGCAGTGAGAGATGCCTCTTCAGAGACTTGAGAAGAAAAAGAAAAGTTTCTTTAGTTTCTTTAGCAGCAGGTTTTATTCAGGTTTTGTGCAGTAGAAGCAGCTAGTCGCTAACGTGCTTGTAAATAACCATAGAATTCTACATAAATAACTGTGTAATTTGAAACTGATAACAGTGTAAATGTTAAGAAATTAGTGTTTAAATGAACTCCTATGAAAAGTTTGAGAAAGGAGCTGTTTAACAACAGCAGCAATCCAGTTTGGTCTTGGCTGCACTCTGTAATAAACCATTTCTCCAAACTAAGGTTTTTTTAAAGAGCTATCTACGACAGGTAAGATATTATTTGTTCTTAACCTTTCCACAGAACCCCCACTTCAAAAGATCTTATAGCTTTATACTTTTGAAACGAAGCTAAAGATTGAAACATGTTGCCACAAAGATGGAGGGTGCAGAAAACAAGATTGGACGGGGTCGTGTTGAAGGAATCGTCCCAGCTCTTTATTTTCATTAGGAATAATGGAGAAGGGTGAAGGTAGAATACTAATGAAATCATTGATTGGAAGTGGACAAATATTCATGGAACTAGAGGGATAAAATGCACTGCAAACAAACTGAAAGACTAAGTGAGATGAATGTATGGGGATTGTATTTCTGTGGCACTCAGATTTTGTTTTGCGGCCATATTTTATGGGTATTTATTGGATTGCTGCATAATGTCAATGTCCTCACTTTACACAATTCTACATGACTGGATTTATTTCAAGCCTGAAGCTGCTCACAAGCTGCTTTCAACTACAAAGCTCTCTAAAGCTTAAATAAGTAGTCCAAAATATTACCAGTATTAATAATAATTTGGATTTTGTTTTTGTATGTGTGTGTTTTTAAATGTGCCGTTTGTAAATGGGCCACGGGATCTTTGAGCAGCCTCCAGCTCTGCCAGGTGGCTAACCCGGCCTTGCTCGTCACCCCACCAGGGCTTTGATTTCAAATAAATGTTTTCCCGATGTTAATTCATCCAGGAGACACTTTTGCTGAGTTGTGCGGTTTGCAGCTACACCCACCCTCTATTCGTTTTCACAGTGAAAAGCCGGAGCCTGCTGGTCGCTGTGCAGCTCCACTGGAGCAGCTGAGGATGGCTTAATGGAGAGCAGAATGTCGAGGGAGGGAACAGAAATACCTGTTAAATTAAACTTTCTTTACTGATAGTTTGGAGGCTATAAACTATAAAACAAAACATCCTTAAAAAACAGAGCTATACCCTGAAGGACTACCTAATTATACCTGCAGTACAATTAGGTAGGTAAAGACCTAATTGTATCTGCAGTACAATTAGGTCTTTTATTGGATTGCAATACAACATTTAGTTTGAGTGCAATCAGCCTTCTGTCTAATACGACACACAGGTATAGGTTTTGTTTATACCAGCTGTTTCTGAATGCTCCTGAATAGTTAAACAGCCTTTTGTCTGCCTGTGTTCATTTCATCAGAACTTAAAAAACAAGATCTAATAAGAGGAGAAGTTGT
>JAOXNZ010000021.1:15913954-15925070 GCA_028566095.1 Kryptolebias brasiliensis | reverse complement strand
GGGTACCCAGTAAGTCCTCCTGTTTTAGTAAAGTAGCATTGATGTATAAAGTGTAAGATGTATTGTTAAGAGGATTTCTTAACGGACAATGCTAACCTTAATATAGTTTCTCAGCGAGCTGCTGTTGGGGAGTAGTTGGAGACACAAAACTGCAAGAAAATCTGAGAATTTTCACATTAAATCACTCTGATTGACTAAATTTTGGCATACAAAAAATAAATGAATAAAAATACAACTCTTGCACACTAGCATTACGGAAACTAAATTGAGAAAAGTTTGAGATGGGTTCCAGACACCCGCAATAACTCTTTGACTATTTTGAAAGAAAGGTTTGTCTCTTCTAATTTGTCAAATATTCAAAACTCCTTTAACATGTAGGGGAGGTCCTGAGACTCACACAAGGATATTAAAACCCCCTAAATGTTTTGAGGCATTTGCGTGGGAAACTTCCTTGTGAATGCCGCTCTCAGTTTGTTGCCAACAGTTGAAATCTATGGTACGTCATAACTGTTACATTACAGTAATATTGTGGAGCAAGAAAAACATCAGAATCACAGTGCTGCAGGAAAACCCTCTGATTTTCTGCTGTCTTTCTGCTCAGCGTCTCCCTTTTCCTCAAGCTCTGTTCTTATTGTACATTTTCTGTCACTTTTCTGCTCTCTGTGCTCCCATCTCTCCCTCCCTCTTCTTCGCATCTCTCTTATCCGCTTTCTAAATCATAGCTTTGAGTGTCTTTTCTGCTGTGCTATCCCTTATTTTTGTGACTGAACTCTGAAGTCACCCAGAAATGATCTTAGAGCTGCAATAAATAGACCTGATGCCTCTTTTGGAGTTCAAAAGGTGAGATGCGCTGAGCTGAAAGCAAACTCTGAAAGCAAACTTTAGGGGTTACGGAGCTAGAAACACGAAGGGAAAACAAAGAGAAAGGGAAAACAAAAAACAAATCCTAAAAAATATATAAAATATGACAAAAAAGTTATATTTAAAAAAATAAAATGTAGAGCGTTGAAACTTGAAGGCAATCGACTTCAGTGATCTGTTCTTTTTGTCTTTGCTCTGTGATGATCTTCTGCCCCCACTGCTGAAAGTCAACCAGCTCACTGATGGAAGACGTCCAACAGAAGCTTATTAATAAGCCAGTGCAGATTACAGATGCTGTGAACCACCAAATGAGGCTGGCAAACGAAACCACACAGACGGTCAGAATGCAGTGAAAACGTGGAGCTGTTTGATTTGAAATGTTTGTTCATATTAAAACTCAAACAACACTTTGACTGAGAGATAAAGAGTGAAACTGGTCTTTAAGTTTGCATTTCGCCACGCTTGGGGCTATAATGTCCTCCCTGTTATGTGGGTTTTCTTCCATTTTCTATGAACTTGGGTTAGCATAATATCCATCCATCCATTTTCTTTTCCCACTTTTCCATGTAGGGTCACAAGGAAGTGTATATTTAGCAATCATTGGGCAAGAGGTGGGGCTATCAATATTAAACCATAGCTAAACATTAAGTCAACATGCTAATCACTTCAACACTCATTGAAATAAAGTCAAGGTCTTGTCCATCCAGTGGTGTTTCTATGAAAAGAAGGTATGTCACATAAAATGTTATGTTTTCTGTTTGTTTGGTTTTTTTGTCCTCTTGATGGGCTTAATCATCAACTGATAATATTAATACAATTTTGGAAATGCTTAAGTTAGCGGATGCTTTCTGTTTCAGACTTCCTAAAACAACAAGAACACTTCCTGAAATGTTTATCTTGCTTGACTTTTTTTGTTTTCTGTAGATGTACTTCCAATGATTACTTTCTTAGAGTTTTGTTTAAATCCGTTCACTGGTTCATGCTAACAAACAGATGGGTTGAGTCCAACAGTTATTGTCAAGGTTTAAACAAAAATCTTGGGTGATCTGGTAATGTTTAGAGTGTGTGTTAGAGATGACTACCACACCATCTTTTAGCTCAATATCCACAAAGCTGAAAAAGATATAACAAGTTTGTGTTGGCTAAGGTTGTTTAGCTGTGGCGGTCATCTTGACCTATGTTGACACCAAACATTAATTGGATGTGGATATACATCTAATGATTACTTTCTGAGAGTTTTATTCAAATCTGACAACAAGTTCATGAGATATTTTGCTAAAACAAGAGGCGAACACAGAAGTAGGCAAAAACAATATTGCCTACTTTTTGCCTTTCACAGTGGGCAATAATAGAAGCTAAATCAAACAGGGCCCAGGACAGAAACATGGCACAACAAGAATCTGACCATAACAAGGACTCTGCAGGCAGGTAATTTCCCTTTTTGAAATTTTTCCTGGGAGGCTTTCAAGTCTATGCCTGCTACATGAGGGATGAATGGAAATCACCTTTCTGGGGAACTTATCTAGCTATCAAACGATGGTTTGAGAACCTTTTCAGCCATCCGACAGGCAGTTCATACAGATGAAGTACCGTATACCTGCAGCTTCCTGATGGGACAAATAACAAAGTCAGCAGATACAAACTGAAGAGTCTCATCACAGGTAAAATAGAAAACATGGCTCTCTGTGTCCTCATGGGTTTCAGTGGCTGATGCGAAGGTCATGTATATAACACACAAGGGGATGAGGAGTATCTTCAGGCACATCCATATTTAGACGTGAAGAGCGAAGATGCTTGTATGTGTGAGCGTGTGCTTCTGTGTGGGTTTGTGCATTGATCCAGTGGTGGTACGTTGGATTTTCTCTCTGTCATTTGAAGGACACCGGAGCCCACTTTGTGGCTTCACACACCAAGCAGTCACGACATCCAGGCTACACACACAGCAGTAGTAGCACTGTGGGTATTGTGAAGAGATGATTCATAAAACTGCAGCGCAATGGAAACAAATGAGAGCACACGCACTGTCAGTCTTTGCTGCCTCGGTCCGCGGTTGATTGTGTGTGTTTGTCGTGCATTAGGAATGTCAGAAGAAGCTAAGGGGGTGTTTTGTTATGTCTGTCTCCAGCCTCCAGTCATCCTGAGGGTCAACCATTATGGACTGACACATTTTTACACATTTGACCTTAAAATTCAATTGTGTAAGTGAGTGGGCTGAAGCATGAACAGTGTGGGAAGTGGTAGTGAGTCAAAAATCTACTTTTGTATTGACCTCTATAAAGGCCGTCTAGCATAAGAACCAGGTGATCTAAGATTGTCCACATTGTTGGACGGCAAACTTTCTTTGTTTTTAGGCCATTGCCTCGTGTGATTCCTGTTAGAAGTACATTTCTAGCTAAAATCAGCAAAATGGTTATTTCATGCTCAGAAATAGGTTGTATGAATCATCAGGGGGACAAACCAAACTTGTCTTTCCATCGTTTCCTGAAAAACAATCCAGACCGGAGGACTAAATGAACTGCAGCATGGAGCTACTAGCTTCAGAGCTACATCAGGAGATTTGTAAATGCACACAACATTTAGAAGAAAGAATTAGATGTCGAAACACCACATGCTTTGGTGTGAAAGAAATCTACATAATCAAAGTTCTTCAAAAGAGATTCACCTGAAAACGTAATTCATAAACTTTCGTATTGTATAAGAGAGGAACCCAAAATCTACAAGGACCTTAGGGCATACAGTCAGCTAAACACACCAAACACACTCCTGCACTACGCACGGTTAACCTGCAGAACTGTTTGGAAAGTGCTAAACAAGATCTTTAGATTAGTTTGTTTTGTGTGGTCATACTGGGGGCCTGCAAGAAGGTCAAATGTTAAATCAATATTTCAATATTTCAGCAGGGTAAAATGTACAGTGTGGTATTTACGCAACCTTCGCATTTGCAGTGTAGATATAATATGTCGAGATAACTTCCTTCACTTTAAACATAAAATTTCACTGTCAGGTCTCAAGTGCAGATTTTCCTCCTGCATAACCAATGGGTGCGGACTGTTATAAACAGAGTCAGGCCAGGCACCAAGGTTTGAGGCAGGTGGTAGTGGTTTAAGCAAGAAAAGAAATAGATTATCTAATAGACAGTAAGAAACTGAAAGTGTGGCAAAATGACAGACCTTGCCCTCTGGAAGGCAAGACTGTATCCATTTAGGCCTCCGTTCTGGGATGTTCCTCAGGAAACGAAGGAAAAGCAAGTTTGGTTTGTCCCCTTCAGGATTTACAAAACCTTCTGATGAGCACAAAATAACAACTTTGCTGATTTTAGTGTTTCAACGGGAATCCCACAAGGCAATAAACTAACTATAAAGAAAGTTTGCCGTCCAATGACTCAAACAGAGATCATGTGATTCACTGCAAAAGGACCACCATGCTTTTCCACAGGTATAGCAGAAGCAATTCACTGAAGTAAGAGTCACAAAACAGTCATCAGTAGGATTTGTGCAGGGGTATTAGATGTTAGATGGAGTACTTTTTAAACCTTGATGTGAAAGTAATGAAAAGAATCTTTCTGTGATCATTTGGTTGCTACCTGAGAAGGCCCTTTGCACTACTTTATGACTAAGACGTGAAAGGCTTTTTTGTATGAGGACCAATTTGGAGCAAGTCAGATCAAAGGAATAATTCCAGTCATTGTAAATAAGTTGTGAATGTGTGTGTGTTCATATGAGTACATCTCTGTGTGTTACATAGTGATTTAAGCCACTGCTGGGCCTGCGACTGAGTTGCAAGAGCATGGCTATACATTAAAGAGGAAGGATTAATCACGACGGCTGCAGGCTCACTGATAGTATTACTGTTAGGAGTGACTAAGAGGGATCCACCTCCATTTTACCTCTGTTATTCTGTCATAATAGGACATAACCCTTCTCAGAGCAGACTCAGTGATTTTCTGATTAATGCAATAGGCTAAAGGTAGCTCCGGTGAGGACTGCCAGGGAGGGAAACAACTGAGGAAATTTACCAGCAAGGTAGATCATAATTTATTTATGATTCTCATTAGTGAAGAGAACCATAAATCTACCTGTCAGGTAACTCAAAGTAACAGAATAATAATTATTATTAGACAGCTTGTGTATACCTAGCATTCAGTAAAAGCACTAAAACCAACTTGGTTAAAGAAGTAAGAGTATGAGATCGACATATCCGCCACTAATTTAGAGAATGCGTCCATGTCACTGTTCTACAATTTTCATTTCTGTCATTCCCTCCAAGTGGTAAAACATTCAGTATGGCTGTCTCATGAGAACTCGTGAGAAGCTGTACAGCGAGTAAATATCATCATACCTAAATTAAAGACTGCTTAACAAAAATTCTTAAGTCAAACTAAAGAATCATGGACAGAAATTAGGTTTTCTAATGCAACTCACCTTGAGTCGATGGAAAAATTCACAAAGCAAAGCTTGGAGGCATTTAAAACCCCAGATGCCTGAGTGGACACATAAGCAGACCATTCTGGTTGTAAATACTCAGGCTTATAAACAGTATAGGTTTTTGTTGTATGGATATTTTTCCCACATGCCTCACATAACCTCTATTTAATTTAAAAAGTCACAGTTTCCTTATGCCTGTACTGTGACACAAAGGTTAGCAGATCTATTGAGGAAAAAAAGTTGGGTGCTCCTGTAGCACCATGAAAGGGAAACAACAATAGAATACTATGCTACTTCTTCTCTGGTAGCTTTGGCAATATGCGTGGTGCAAATTACATGTATACATGTGTTTAGACCAGTTCAGAGTCCTTATGACCATTTGGGGTAGTTTGCCTTTTTTGTCGCCCACCACAATTAAATGGGGGTGCTCATGTAATTGCCTCTGCCTTTGTGTGTTTGTTCATTTGTCTGTTTGTCATGTTAGCAAAGAACCACTGGACAGATTTTAATAAAACTCTCAGAAAGTATAATTAAATCTTTGGAGTCTACTCGATTCAAGATGGCAATCACAACTAATCAGCCTTTGAAAAAAATACAAAAATCACTATAATTTTGTCAATTTTACTAATACTGAGCTAAATTATGGTGTGGTAGTATTCTGAGTTCTAATAGATTACACAAGGTCTTGCAACACTGTCCTATTTTCAGCAAAGAACAATTATCTTAGTTTAAAACTTTGGCATGAAAGGCAGCAGGCAATATGAATTCCTTTAAAGAATGCTAGGACTTAAGTTTAGTTTTTGTTTGTTTTTGCTGTGGCAGTACAGTGATCATTTTTAGTCCTTATAACTATCAGGTCTTTTTTAGTTCCTGCTTCAGAACAGGCACTCTCGTAATTCAATGAGAAGTCCTGAGTGATGTAACGGGATGTAATTGGAACATACATAAATGTATTTTATGTTTATTGGACCAAGCCAAGTGAATGCTCTTTCAGCACCCACACCTTTAAAACTGCATTAAAATTGCTGAAGTAAAGGCTATTTAACTGTCACAGTTGTCTGTTATGACGAGCTCTTCTTTGAGCGTGGGCAGCACGAAAGAGACTGATCTGATGTTTGATTCTTCTCTTATAACTCTTTCATCTGAATGCTTGTAGCGCTCTTTCAAAGTCTTAAATTTTAACCAAAGACCCATAGCACACAGCTTCAACTACAGAGTCCTCCATTGTTGTGGTTGATGGCGAAGGTCACAAGTATAAGTGACGTGGCTGTGATGACCATCTGCCAAGTGTTGCACAGTCACAGTGTTCCCCCTGGCAGAGCAAAAGCAAACGCATAGGTCCTTATAACCTCTACCTTAATGGAACTAACGTTCCTTATAATCCTCAGAGAGTTCTTATAACTATTGGGTTCAAAAACAGATTATGACACTTCAGGTCCTAGCAATTCTTTTGCTCCACATGTTCTGTCAGCCAGTGAACTTTGTGTAATCCAACAACCATCTTGTCCAAGCTAAGTCTCATAATTACAATTTCTCAGTTGAGGAAAAACCCATTTGACTCAAAAGGAGTGACAGCTAGGCATCACCACGCACCATTTGAGTCAGTTTTACAACCAAAACCCAATGTGTTCTGCAAAGATTTATTGTGCAAAACTGATTGGTACAACTGATTTGTTCAAACAGAATAATAGGAATGAAATAAATGAAAGAGGAGGCTGTGGCTTTGTTAAAAAATATCTCCAGACTCTAAAATATTGCTCCCATTGAGAATCTAAATTGATGCAGTTATCACTAAAGAAACAGTGGCTGAGCTGGACTCTGCATGGTAGCAGTGTGCATGTGTGTGTGTGTGTGTGTGTGTGTGTGTGTAAGATAGTGTGTGTCTTAGGTCAAACAATGTCGTAACAAATCTCATTAAGAATCTTTTTCACAACAAAAAAGCAGGAGCTCTTAAGAAGCACCATGGGAGTTCTGGACACATACAAAGAAAGAACAAGGAACCCCAATACGCAATACACGCACCTTAAGAGCCGCAAAACGCAAAGTCTACCTCTCACACGTGAGGAGTGCACATAGAAATGACAACACACATGAGTGACTCATACTCTTTCCCTTTGTGCACACACACTAACACACACACACAATGCCACATCACATCAAGTCACAGTCAGAGAGCGTGTTTAACCTAATCACACTCAGCCATGCGTGATCCTCAGAGGGGGAGTCAGGTCTGTTATGACAGCCGATGTGCTGTGTGACGGCCATGGGCTTTAGAGAGCACCGGCCAGCAGCCTGCTTCTAATACACACACACACACACACACTGTTGCTTCACATATTGCATGGCAGTGACCTGTGCAGGACTTGAGCAGATGTGGGACATGTGGACTGACAAATAGAGAAGACGAACAGGCATCTCAGAGTGACTAATTGTCCGGTTCGCTTTGACATCACTAACCTGTTAAAGAGACACACACGAGTGCCAGCACTGTCCGGGAAAAAAACACACAGGAAAACTCCTTATGATTCATTGTTTACCTGCGTGGAGATAAGAGGAGTGGGCATGAGTATAAGTCATGCGTATCCATCCTCTGAAAGAGAGGCTCATCATTAATACTACTACAAAAACAGCATAAAACCTGGAATCAAATATGAAGACAGAGTCATTTTTTATTCAACATTCTCATCAATAAATACCATAGCATACAAATGTGTCATATGAATATTGAAACAAGGAGTCTTCTTTTATGTTTTCAATTCTGATGTTCTAATATTTTTGCAAAAATGGGACAGCAGGTGAATATTAAAAATAAACTTCTGGAGGACCACTAAATAAATGAGCAGCAGCCATTTTTACATCATCTCATTCAAGATCAATTTATGGAGTTTAATGTACAAAACTACCTTTCATTTATGATGTACAACTACACATATATATTTCAAAACACTGTAAAATTTAAAGAAACACTAAGCAATAAAATGCAAAAGTTGAAACAGTTTTTTTATTTTCACTTCTTTTTTTCTGCATCAATTCTTCTTTAACCCGCCCTTGTTACAAACACCAGCTTTTATTATTGATTAAATCAGTTGCTGTCATTTTGAAGGTCGTGGTTTTCCCACAGTTTTATGAAAAGTTCTTGCTGATGACAGATTGGATCAGCTGGAGGTTTGCAGTGAAGCAGAGTGTTTGCATGTAAATAGAACTGATTAGATCAGTCATTATGCACTCGAAAGTGACTCATTACACTCAGGTTTTTAAATTACAGTGTGTAAATGCAGTTTTCTGTGTTTATTGTAAATAAATTAAAAACAGAATAGATTACAGTGGTACAACAGAGTGACTATCACTCCTAGTCACGGAGAGGCCTGGAGAATTGCAAATGAAGCTGAAGTGTTGTTGGATTTGTAAAGACAATGTGTATTCAACTGTGTAATGTTGTTTCTGATTATTGCCATAAAGATAAGAAAGAGATACAAATATTTATTTGGTGCTACACTCAGGGAGAGTGGTACAGATTGCAAGACTATCCAAACTGCGTAAAACTGCACTCTCATGCATAGTGGTCAATACAGTGGGCAGCTTTTCAAAAGCCCTTTTCTTGGGTTTTGATGCAATAATCGAACATAAACCACTAAAGTGGATGCTAGTGTGTCGGGCCATCCACTTCAAGTGAAAGGTAATTCACTCATATCCAAGATGGCTGTCTTTGCACAATAGCAGGGAAGCTTTCCTCACAGGGACAATAAAGTTTCATTGATTTGATTTGGAAACTAAACGCAGTAGTTAAAATAATCCAGTGACTTCTTCTTGGTTACTTTCCTTGTCAAAAATCAAGAATCTGATCAGGCGCTTGTTTTTCTAAACACAATATTGAAACATAATAACAATAGAAACAATAGATTTTTTTGTCCTATTCTTAGTTCAATATATAACGGTTGTAACTGTAAACTACTATATAATCTGTTCAAACTGACAGGACTCTTAGCAATAAAATCATTTTCTAAGTGAAATGATTCACCAATGTTTTTGTCACCAGTGTCTGTTCTATTGTGGCTTTTTTCTAGCTTGAATTTTCTGCAGTTGAAAGGGGGGGAAGAAATCAAAGAAAGTATAAGGGTAAAATGTTTATTATGAACATTTGAAATCATGATCCAGTTCAACCCTTCAGGCTAAAAGCAAGCAGCTTTAAACATCATTACTGCAGTTCTCTGATGACTAAAATGCCAAATAAAGGCTTTAAAGAAGATTTTACATCTTATGTTACACCGTTTAACTACAAATCACAAAAACTAAAACAAAACACCTATTTTCCTCCCCCTTTTTGTGTCTGAGCTGACTTCTCTATGTCTCTATAAAGCTGTATTGACTTGTTGGGTTCAGTTGTGTCACAGATGCGACAGCGGTTACATCAATCACTGGAAGGAGCAGAAACAAAGCTTCACTGTATACATGGACGTCTGTCAAACAAGGTGACTCAGTCATAAAGTGACCCCATAAAACACTGTTGGGACAGATATTATTTATACACCAGCGGCAGAAGCAGAGATATTTTTCTCCCCTCGTGCTCTCTGTCACCGTCAGAAACAACTGTTCGGGCATTAATCGAACAATTCATTTACAAACGTTAACAGGAACTCACACTGGTTGCTGTTTATACTTCCCCAGTCCAATTCGCCACTTTATTGTCAGGATGAAAAACCAGTCCCTGCATCATTCTTATTTTTCATTGTTACGCATGAGTCTTGATTACCACATAAGGAACGAGCATGTTCTTTAATGCAAACTAACATATTTACACTTGTGTTTTCAAATCAGCGTGGAAATAAGCACTAACTCATTTTTAACGTTCACAGAGATTTGTGAAAGAGCTACGACAAAGAGACATGAAGCGTTTCACCTCTAGTTCCAAGGGAAAAGAGAACACCGTATGCATTCGTCAAAAATAGTGGCAGATTCAATATTGGAAAACAAAACGATTAAACAAATCTCAGTGTCAATCTGACAAATTTGTTTTATTAAACCTGTGTCAAAAAATAGTTGCTTTATATACAGTAAACACCAGAATGTAAATGTACTCTTTGAATACCCCAAACCTGACATTCATCCCTAAGGACCACTTAAAGGGACGGTTCAGGTCTTTTAAAATTGAGTTCTCTGGAAAGGTTATGAACAATCAATATCTTACCTGTTGTAGATTGCTCTTTGGAAAACCTCAATTTGGAGAAAGAGTTGACTTCTGACCAGAACGATGGGTTAACAGCTAGTTAGAGCGAGACCAAGGCCAAAGTGCTGCTGTCCTAAAACTCCAATCTCAGAAAGTTCACAACAGTTAAACAGTGTCAGAGGTAACAGATGGTAATGTTGCATTACAGTTATTTCAGCAGGAATGATATGATATTCCTGCTAAAAGTGCCCCAGGCGGCTCAAGAAGTGCTAAAGCTAGCTGCTGCTATTTGCGCTTGTAAATCACCATAAAATTCCATCTAAATTACTATGTAATGCAAAATTAGTATTGTTAGCGTGAACCGCTATGAAAATTTTAATAATGCAGTTGTTTCAACTTGAGAGCAATCTACTTTGAGCTTTACCACACTGGGCTAGCCATAAGCTTATCAATCCGGTTGAACAAACTTAATCGAGGACACTGTAATCACAAAAGGAAGCTCCAAACTACAGACATGTGGTGAGAAAAAACAAAACAAAAAATATAGTTCTTGCTTTGTTAATTCCTGTAATATCTTTGTTTTGTATTTTCAGTTGTATTTTTGAGGGGGTTTTATCATTATTTTATTTTGTTGCATTGTAATTTGTTATTTTCTGTTAATTTTTTT
>JAOXNZ010000021.1:15887556-15908323 GCA_028566095.1 Kryptolebias brasiliensis | reverse complement strand
GGTGTGGGTGTGTCTGCGTGTGGAGGGGGGGGGGGTAGAACTGCTAAAATACACCATTTTCAGGAGCCCAGATGGATTTCTAGGAAATTAAAACCGGTTGAAGTGGGTATTCAACGCAGTAGCTAAAAGGCTCCTCGAACACACACAAGTGCTTTCAATGATGGGCTGATTAGACCTGTAGTCAGGTGTGAACTGTATAGAACCATGAATGGGGTTACATTATCTTACCACCGTCTAATTGGTGGTGTCAAAAAAGAAAACTGGTGTAATCTTTCTTCGTAGTATTTTATTGAAGAAAAAAAAAAAAAAATGACGGAGGTTAGCCAAAGTTTTTTACGAACAGCAGATACTTTAATCACAGAGTAGAAACACAGCTGTAATTTATAAAGATGCTT
Organism: Kryptolebias brasiliensis; assembly: GCA_028566095.1. Taxonomy (NCBI): domain Eukaryota; kingdom Metazoa; phylum Chordata; class Actinopteri; order Cyprinodontiformes; family Rivulidae; genus Kryptolebias; species Kryptolebias brasiliensis. Next base: position 15,907,928 of record JAOXNZ010000021.1, on the reverse strand, counting down.
GATAATGGGTTCCACTTAGATGTGCAAGTGTTAAAGGGGCATATCGTAATAGTAATTGGTTCTGCTGTATTCACAGGTGTGTGTAACTTTACTTGCTATAAATTCACTGTATAGCAGATCACATTTATTTCCTTTATTTGTTCAGGTTAGCCTTGTTGAGACATAATTGACTCATTTGCAAGACAGACCTGTTAACGTTTCAGTTGTGCTGTTCAGACTTGGTATAAGAAACGTGTTATCAATCCAGTTTGGTCAAAAAGACTTTAATGCTCAGTGCCATTATTTTCTCTAAACAATGTAATGAAGCAAAAAATCTCCACATCTTTACCAGTGATGATTCACAATAATAATGGTTCAGATTGTATTGATCTTTATGATGAATTACCAAGTAAAAAAAAGCAAACACGGAGCCCAAGTGCCCCAATAAACCCTGACTGTGGGACCTAAAAGTGTATCAGCTAAACAGAATTTAGCAACCAATCATTTAATTAGTTACACTTGTTTTGTACCTACCGTGACATTTTAAAATGCCTTCTGGAAAACCAATTTTGTTCTTTAATTGCAGGGCTTGATTGACGCCTAATGGACAATGAGTTTTTTTGAGTGAAACTGGTTCCACTTTTATTAGATTTGCTGCAACAAATTGAAACCAGATATGCACCAATTGCAGTTTTCTTGGCCGATTCCAGTTTCTGATTTTTGTAGAGCTCTGACCTACCATTACCACATTTGGCAAATTCCTCTTCTCTCTAAAAACAATTAACAGCATACCTTTTTGTGTTTTTAGTTGAACTGAAGTAATGAGTCCATACTCATGTTAAAATGTTTACAATAAAAATAACTTATTTTGTTCTTCTAAAATGAATTGAGATACAAAGCTTTTTCTGTCTGCCACAGGAAATTACAAATAATAACGTCCAGGTTATTGAACAGATGTATTTGTACAAAAAATATAATACTGTATATTCAGTATACATACATATTTTTATATCAACTAAACTAAAGCTCCTTAACACCTTAAAACATAAAATTGTACTGTATACGTTTTTCTACAAAACACCAGTTTAAAAATAAACTGCAGGTGTTTAATTATTTTGTTGGTTGGCTATGGTGCATTTATGGATCGAGAATAAAATAGGATTTTTGAGCTTTAGATCAACTGGTTGCCGGTCAAGCTGAAAATCGATCAATTACAGTCGCCAGCTGATTGATATTTGTGTTCATAAGTGACGCATCTGTTGCAACAAAACTTTTTTTTTTATTTGTTGTGATCTAAAACAAAAGATGAATTATAAAACCAGTCTTAGTAACGTTTTATTCCAGCTTCTCATCAGAGTTACATTTTCAAATTTTGTGTGAAACTGAGACGTCATCTCTTGGAATCAAACCTGCAACAATTCAACGTAAACAACCCAATGTGTAAATATGACTGAAGTGTTTTTTAAAGCCTCTCAGTGTTTTACAGAAAAGGGAACCTGGTCTTTTTTATTAAATGGACCAGTCACACAGAAAAGTAAGAGCAAACCATGTCAGTGTCTGTAATATTTTTAGTATGGTGGCCTACATTTCATGCTACCTAAAGAATGACAGTGCTTGGACAGAGGGGATGTGTAATTATTCAGAACCAGACCTTTAGGTCCTCACATCTTCACTCTTTTCCCTATCTCTGGCTTCTTCCCCTCCTCACTAAGGGAGACAGACAGGGGATCCAGCTGCCAGAGTATGACAGATCCACAAATCACTGCCTTGGGGGAGCAAAGAGGGGGTGTAGAGACAGATATTGCAGGAGGAGGTGGGAGGGAGGGCAAGGCAGAATGAGAAACTGATGGGAAACATGAGGAGATTAGTGAAAAACAGGAGCAAGTGGTGTTGAAAATCAGCAAATAATCGGGAAAAATTTCACAACAGTTGGAGAATAAGCGCTACACTGAGCGCTTCCCAGCATTATAAAGTTACGAGAAGGGGAATAAAACAGAGGATGACAATATTTAAAAGCATTAAAAAGAGAGCAGATTGCTTCTCTGCGAGTGAAGACAGCAGCTGGATGCAGTGATGTAGTTTTCTGTTCCTTTGTCGCCCTTGTGTCATCCAGTTCTCTTCCAAAACCATCTGCTCCTTCTGTTTCTCTTCACGCAGCGCTACTCACTTGGTTCATGCTTCCATCTCCCATCCCGGTGTAAATCATGCTCTTCCACGCTTCCTCTCGTCTCTTTGTTTTTCCCTTTCTCTTAGGCACACAGCAGCCAATTAACAGTCTGTGCAGGACATGCTAACACTGCTCAACCCACCTCCCAACAGTACAACCCAAGTGCCCTCCCAAGTGGCCTTGCTAGCACCGACCCATGTAATAGGAGAATTGGTTCAGAGCATACCAAGATGGAGACATAATCAGGGAGGGTGGGATTTAGGGTGATGTGAAGGTCAAAGACGGGCTCATCTACCTACACTTTTAGAGAGGAACACGGTGCGTTTCAGAGAGCGTCTGCGGAGCATCAATCACCGTTAGACATGGTGGGTGGGCACACTAGCATGAGAGTCACGCTTTTCGAATCACAGAGAGGAGCCTGATCCGAGAAGACAGAGGAAGAAAAGGAAAGAGTAGCTGAATGTATAAAAGAACTGTGAGAGTGAATGTACATGTAAACTGTTTGTACGCAGTCCTTGCAGGTACGTGTGTGTGTGTTGACTCTAAAGTATGTAACAGATAAGTAAAACCAACTGCTTTAAAAAAAGACACAAACAAACAAACAAACCAAAGCTTCTCTCACAATAGTTTGCATCATGTTTTCTGCTGTGAACTCAAAAATATCATGACACATGACCTGTTCCTAATAATTTTATCTTGTGCTGATATGTTGGTTAATATACACTGTAACAAAAATTATTTATAATCAAATTTCATTTAGGTTTTCAAAGTTTTATAGAATTAATAGATTTTTTTAATTTATTTTTTATGCTGGAAAAAACTTCCCACATGCACTAAAATACTGTGCAAACTACACCTAACTGAGCTATCAATCGCTGTAAAAGGATAGTTAAGATCTTTGGAAGTGGGTTTCTGTGGAATGGTTATGAACACTTAATGTCTTACCTGCTGTTTATAGCTCTTTGAACAACCTCAGTTTGGAGAAATAAAGTTTTATTCTGACCAGATTAATGGTTAACAGCTAGTTTCAATGGGGTCAAGACTAATGTGGATTGCTGCCTTCTTAAACAGCTTCCATTTCAAATTTTTTTGTTATGATTCATTCCAATGTTATACTTTAAACCGTTACATCACAGTAAATTTCACTTTACACAATTGCTCCAGCAGAAACATTACAATATTCCTGCCTCAAGCACATCAGGCTGTAATTCAAGTGCAACAGCAGCAGGGCGAGCTTGAAGTTCGAATTCCAGTTGGGGTACTTTTTTTGACACAACACAAACTACCCAACCAAAACAAACTAAAAACCAACCATCAGTTTGAGCAATAAAACTCTATTTAGCTATCTACAACAAGTAAGATATTACATGTTTATAACCTTTCCACAAAACCCCACTCCAAACAAACTGAACTATCTCTTTAAAATTGCAAAACCTCTTCTTGACAAAGCTCTGTTAAACTCAGTTTTGTCACAGGGTTTAAATTAATCATGACAGTTACCTATTGATTTGTGTTTGTGGACATGACAGGACATCCTCCATGCATAAAGATCAATTTCAACCTTCTCAGATGGAGCAGGATCATTTACAAAAGACAATCCTTTGGTGAATTAATCAGTACATGACAGAAAGAAACACATTCCTGAACAAACAGGGAGGAAACTCAGCTGTATTCCTACTGAATGTGTTGTATCAATGTTCATTAGCTTCATTATTTAATCATTTTGTATCATATTTGGTGTCTTAGCTTGATTAGCACTGAAACAAGTTGTGACACTGTCCTTTGAACAGATACCTTTTACTGTTACAGTACATTTCAGACACTGCACTTTATCATTTAAACTTTTAAATAAGATAATTTAGTTCTTCCACTTCTACCTTGTTTTAAAACCTAAATAACATCTTTATCTACTGGAGAAATTATTGCTTTTACAACCTCTGGCTTTGTCTCAGTTTTTGGTTAGGTTTAGGTTATTTACCACTTGGTTAGGGTTTAAAAAACATCATATCTTACCTGAAAAAACACTAAATCATCTTACAGCATGTTGCACATACTAAGAAACTCCATTTTAAGTCCTTGCAGATTCAGTAAATGAAGTGATTTTCTGCTTTTTATTCATTATCATAAGATTAGGCTGAAATTTTATGAAATGTTTTGGGTTTAGAACTATCCAAGTTTCGTATATTGTTTGGAAAATTGTTTCCACCCGGCTTCTTCACTACTCCAGCATTGGTATGGGCGAAGGTTTGCAGAGCAGAAGCAGGATAAATGGGTGATAAGTGGGCCTTTTTCTCTAGGTTGCAGCTGTGCAGGATTTTAAAAGCTATTCATATGATTTAACGGTGAGGGATGAGGGAATCGGACATCATGTGCTATTCTTCTCCCTTATGGTGCCAACATGTCTGTAATTTCAACAGGCTATGAGGGGGGGATTTTTTGCCCCCAGCAGAGGTACACAGTTAATATTCTTGATCAGTTGCCCCTTGCCAAGTATTGTAATGGGAGTCATTTAGTGAAGGACAATGCTGCCTGCTGAGGTTTTATGATGCTGCATGAAGTCAGTGAGCTGAGTGATTCCACTGGGCGCCGCCTGGAGAATATGGATGAGGTCATTCCCACACATGGAGACACAGGCAGCACCGCTAGGCTCAGGCAAAGAAATAAATGGTCTCAGATGCCCTTGTATACAATAAAAATGGAGCTATAAACACACATTCAAAAACAAGAGTTTGGGCTCACACACTTACACGTTGGAAACTGAGAGAATGAAGCAGGTGTGGTTAGGAAGACTAACAAGGTATTATCAGGATTCACACCCAAAAGATGTAAAGCACCATCTTGGGTGTTTGGAGCCGAACAGTAATGTGCAAAATGAATCTTTTGGTTGCAACCCTTTCATAAAGTTATGTTTATGTTACTGTATATAATGCTAAAGTGCCTCTAAACCATAAACAACATAAAGCCCAAGGGCCAGAAATGGCCATCTCAATCCAGCCCTCGACATCCATCATACAAACAGAAACCAACTTGCAATAAATTCAGGAGAACTCAGTGGTGACTCTTTAAAGTTAGACCAAGGTCCCTATTGTCGTTTTACCAACTTACAGTCGAGAGTGCTTTTGGAATAAAATAGAATTAAACATTCCTTTTTTGTTTGTTTTTAAGGTGAAAGGTCGGGTTAACAAACTTGGACAAAGGATGATGTGTTAAAACCAAAAACATATATTTTAAGCCAGTTTATGTCTAAATTAGTAGTAGGCACTATGTTTAATAATGTAACAGAATATTGCTGTGGTGCCCATGTTTCAGTTGAACCCAATAACTAAGTCCAAGTGGCCAAAAATGTTGCCACCAGTGGATTAAATATTGGTAGAAAATACATAAAACTCTCATTTATATATGATGCATCTAATACATTTTAATAAAGACCACACAGTAAATCTATACTCACATTTTTCCTGAATCTGTTTGGTTTCTATGCAGATTGTTAGAACCTAAACAAGCCAGTGTTAGTGGGGTTTTTTTGTACTCTAAATGCATGGCTCAGTGAGTCATGCTCATTGTGCTTGTAGAATGCATTTACATGATGGCCTATTTTATTCCTTAAACAAGAAGTATTACAGATTAAAGATTGGTCAGCTCGTTTTAAACCAACATATACACCCATACGTTCAACTGTAGCTGTCACCAACCATTGCACATCAAATTAGATCAAACACAGATTGCTCTTGTGTAATAATCTCCTTTTGGCATTCACACACTCTTACACACACGGGCAGAGTGAAACGCTTATTTTTCTCTTCTCCTTGTCACTTTCACGTCAAGCTCCTCCAAACCAACCATTAAACTCCGTTGCTGCATCACCTCTCTCTCCTTTCAGTCATCTCTAAGCTGTCTCCTCCCCTCTGTCTCATCTCTTCCTCTTTCATCCTTTATTACATTCCTTTGGCTGCATAAAAGGTCTTTTCTCTAATATTTCACAGGGGAACTAATAATGCCGAGCCCCTGCCCTTTCTAATAGTCTGTATGCATACATAAATAATTATGTCAATGCTCGTCGCTCCTCCGTCACACAATCTGGTGTGAGCTGTAGGTGTGTGTGTGTGTGTTGTCTCTGATCATGTGTTTATCCTTTTTAACCTTCATCTAAATGTTGGATTGGCTTAAAAACACTCAACTGGTCACCAGAAAAGGCAAATGAATTCATGATAACATGCAGATTTGAAATTCCTCACTGTAAATAAATATATGTTCAATATGAATTCCTAATATTTCAATTTAATGAAGCCTCCTTTGTATTCGTCAACCTTCAGCTCCTAAAATCAGCCCTTTTTAAAAATCTTTTGAAGGCATTTACATGAATGTGATCGGATACTGCTTCCACGGTGACAGAAGAGTCACTTCTGCTTATTTTAGTACAACATTAGCCTTTCAACTTTTTGTGCAGGAGGAAAAACAAGCTTTAAATCTCTGCCCTGACGCCGCTTCTGATTTAGGCATTTCGACACGAAGCCATAAAACAATACAACACAAATCAATAGGATGTGGCCCTAATTAAACAACCATAAACAGGGAGTTATTGCTTGGATAAAGTGGACTGGAAGTGTCAGATAAAGGACGGATTAATAACATGTTGTTTATTGAAGATATTTCAGAATTCTTTTATGTTAAAGACACATGAGGTACATGAAGGAAAGGTAAATTAGTTTTAGTTTTATGGTATTTTTCTATTAAAGAAGAACAAGGGATACATAACTCTGGCATAAAGGTAAAGTATACATATATCCAAACCCATGATAGCGTTGGTTTGCTAAAAACTCAGGTTATCCAAAGGGAAGAATAATGTTGAATAGAACTCAAAGGGATAGTTCAGATTTTTTGAAGTGGGTTTTGGTGGAAGAGGCATTTACAATAAATTACCTGATGTGTTGTAAATAGCTTTTTGAACAACTTTAGTTTAGAAAATCAAAGTTTAATTCTGACTAGACTGACGAGCTAACGGCTTGCCCAAGTTGGGTCAAGGCTTAAGTGGGTTGCTGCTGTCCTAAAACAACTCCAGCTTTAAAACAATTGCATAGCATTTCATGCTAAATGCTATTTTATAAACCTTTACGTCACTATCAACTTCATATTACACAATTATTCCTGCATAAATATTATAATAGCCTTGCTGAAAGCGCTCCAGTATTGTTACAGCTAGCTGTTTGTAAATACAGATGTTCTGTAAAAGTAATGGCAATGTAAATATTTTTAAAGTAGTGTTTGCAAGAACCACTAGAAAATGTTTGAGCTTTGAGTAGTTTTATGACCATCTCACTTTGGTTTCAGGGTAGCTGTTAGTTCATCAATCCTGTCCAGAATCAAATTAGGTTTTTTCCATTGTGAGGTCATTCAAAGAGCTTTCTACAACACGTAAGATACTGATTGTTTATAATCTTTCCAATGGAACCCTACTTCAGAAGATTGGAACTGTCACTTAAGTTGAAGCATTTTGTCACGACAAAATAAAATGATTATGATTATAAACAAAAAAAACAGATATATAAAGGAAAGAAGAATTATCCTCAAAGAGCTCCAAAGCAACACAGAAAACAGGAAAAAAATTACCAATGAATTGGCACGATTGATGGCAAACAACGGAAACAATAGATAAATGATTTATAATTTTTGTTGATTGTGAGTGATTTGAGTGTTTCCTAAAGGCACAGAGCATGGTAAAACATGTGACGTGTGTGATTTAAAATGGTAGGAAGCTCTGATTAGACATTCAGAGATTGGTGAATGTAAAGTGAGGCCCTGAGGAGCTGTTTGGCCTCAGTGATGAAACAGCATGTTCTGCTCTCAGATCAGTTTAATTATTCATCTGTTGTCCATCTTTAGAGGAAAAAAGTATACCTGTACTCTGCGGACACATATGTAATGACACAAATATACGCAAATACCAGCCTACCACACTGTTTTTTATTCATTAGAGTGAATGAAACCCTTACATGTCTTCAGTATTTCCCTTCACAGAGATTCAGATAGGAGCAAAGGTGGACTTTCTATTTTTAAAATTGGGCTGTTTAAGTTTTGGCTTGAATAAAAGATATAAACAATAGTTCTATTGCAGAAATGTGGAAAATATACTATGAACTGTGTCTTTTTTTTAATAAATGTTAGTTTGTGAATCCCATTTTCTTTGTATTTATGTGGGACAAGCTGGAAGTTAATAATGAATATGTAAAAGCTGGGCTCAGTCAAAATATTTATGGCTATTGTATTTTTTTATACATTTTAATCACTAAAATCAGCTACCTGACTGCAAAACTCTAACATTTAGGTAAATAAAATACAAGATGAGCACATAAGGTAAGCTGGAGATACTGAAGCATAGAAAACCTGAGTGAAACAGTGTTTATGACATTTTAGTAAAAAGTAATAAACTGCAGATAATCCTCCCTCCAACACCAACTTCTGCAGTTCAACCAACATGAATTTTAGTGTCAATAAAAATATTTACTCAATCATATCTCACTCTTGGGAGTTATACTTGTGAAGATTTAAATTAAATCAGTAGAAAAGTATTTTTTTTAAATGCCTGACTTAAGATTATGGGGGAAAAAAATAAATAATTAAGAATCAAATGTGATTTCCCAAAATCAGAATGGTGTTTTCAGCAGGTCATTATTCTGGTTCAACCTCAACAAATAGATTAAACTGATATTTCAAATCTTTTGGAGTAAAGTTCTTTCAAAATGTTCCGAACATTTAATATTTTACCTGTTGTAGATAAGTGTTTGAACGACCTCAGTTTGGAGAAATAGGGTTGAAAACAGTTTCAACCCTGAAAACGTCATAATCGTTTATGTGAACATATAGACCCTTACATTTTCATCAGTTCCACATTACCTGGTTATTTACAAAAGAAGTTGTGGTTTATTGCAAGAGCAAAGTGTGGCAGCAGCAGCAAGCTGTAGCACTTTCAGCAGGATTATCTTTGTATTTTTGCTGGAATTACAGTGTAATGGTGGAGGATGGTTTATAAAATAAAATAGTAAAACTAGCCTTTGGCTTATCAGTTCAGTCAGAATTAAACTCTGTTTCTCCAAACTGAGGTTGTTCAAAAAGCTACCTACAACAGGTGGGATATTTTTTCATAACATTTCCACAGAACCACACTTCATATCTGTCCCTTTTATTAAATTGAAGTCATTCTAATGTCTGAAACCCTGATTAAATCCACGTGTGCACACGGGTGTGTGTGTGAATGTGACTTTGTTGCATAATCACCTCCAGCTCCGTCTAACAGCTGCAGAAATTCGGAGCAGTGAAACATTAACCCTGGTTATGTAACAGAACTTAAACCCAACACCAAGTTTTAAGGTCCCATTAACATAAGCGTATGAGAAAAATAAAAAAAACAGGGTGTGCAAATTTGTGAGCGAGCAAGCGAGTGTCTCACAAAATCTGAGACATTTTCAGATTTTGTTCCATTTTATCCTTTTGCCATCTTCTCATCCCATCTTTTCTCTCCTGTCACCAGCTCCCATTTACACTTCCTTCACAAGCCTAGCTTTGTTTACACTGACTGCAGTAATCTGACGACGGCAGAGACGGTAAATCAGCCAACTGTTACCTTCATATCAACACTGGATCACATTACTGTGTAATGCTGAAGATATCACAGTATTATCCCCTGACTCAGCATCTCCACTCAGATCTGTGAAGTTTTTTCCTTTTTTTCATCTTTCATGGTCTACTTTTTTATTCTTTAAGTGTCATATTTTTCATGCTAAGCATTAATTATTTTCAGGTACTTCATCAAATAATCACAAAATGTTTACTAGTTAGAACAGTGGTTTAAGCTTGAAAGGTCTGATTTAGAAAATATCTTTGTTTTAGTGTGTTTTATGTAAAAAAAAAACAACAAATGTAACATTTCTTTATTATTACATGCCTTTGTCACCCATCAGTAGGAGTTACAGAATCTTCACTGCATTTGCTTTTATGATTTTCTTTTTCACATATTTCCATTATTATGTTTCTCTTCCACTCTTAGCTCAGTATACCCTCCTCAGCTATTCCCCCAGTGGGAGTTTTTTCCTCCTGGGTAAAGATTTCTGTCCAGTGGCATGTTTAGTGTGTGTGGGGGGGGGGTGCGTGTGTGTGGACGTATAGCAGTTCACCGCATTATACAAAGTGCTGACGAGCAAAGCTCAATGAATTCAATGTGAAAGCTAAAGACAGAAAATAATGGCCTTATCCGAGGCTTAGCCCTCATTTACTCAGTAAATACGCTGAGAGAAGGAAGAGGATGGAGGCGCAGTGAAAGAGAGACTGCCCTATTAAAAGCGTAAAGAAATGTCACCATTTACCCCATTTGACTCAAGCAAAACTGAGATGTAAAAGTATGTTAAAAACAGAGAAGCATGAATCAGTTAGGGCAAATATGGAGCTACTCTTTCTATAACAAATCAAATTCTAATGTATTACTAAATTCTGCAAACATAGACACCGCAGCGATACATATAAAAATGTTTCAATAGTCTTTGCTTGAAAAGGTGTAGCCCCTTTAAAAGCTAACATATGACACATTTCATGAGTCATTAATGCAAAAGAAGATAAGAAAATGAATAAGATTTGGAAACCCTTTTGTCCAAAATTACATATTCTCATATTACATATTTTTTATAGTATAAGTACATACATAATACATAATACAGCCCAGTTCGCACCCGATAAGTACCAGGTACATACCTGGTACTTTATGATTAAATACTTCCTACCAAATGATGTTGTATGATAAAGACTGTTGTACGTTAGATAAATAGTTACAAGCCTTATATGAGCTTATTAATGTTGTTATTGGTGATTTTCTTTCGCCTTCTTCCTTCTGCAGGGCTCGCCACAGCGAGCGAACTCACATAAAAGATTTGGCGATTGTTTCACGCCAGACGGCCTTCCGACCTGCAGCCTCAGGAATATTAATTTTTTTAACTAAGCGTCTCTTTATGTAAAAGGAATCAAAGACAGGTGATGACATGTCTGCTTCTCAAAGGGGTGTCCTGTTTCATAGTGTAATATTTTAACTATTACCCCTTGCAACTTAGAACTAAGTGCCAAAAACGAAGTGTAGGGGTAACTTTAGGATATGGGATTCAGCCTAAAGCTTCTCAAATGCACCACAAGCTGTGAGCATGTAGCCACACTATGTGCTAGAACCCTAATTATCAGACAGGCTTAAACCCATTTCAACACCATGATTGTGATTAAGCAGCAAACAAAAATATCTTTACTCAGGGTTAAGCACATAAAGGTAGTGAACTGACAGAGCAACATAACCAGCAAGTTTTCATGGAGGAGCAACTTAAGCTAAGAGTTCAGTCAATCAGTGGACACTGCAACAAATAATTCAGCAATAAAATTACAGAAAAAAAAAAAAAACCCTCAAGATTGTGATTTTTATTTTTTTTTTCATACTTGCTTTAGCCTGTAATCGATCCCTGCTGCTGAAAGGTAAAATTTGGGTCACATGGTTTGGATCAGCTGGATGGTCGGCCTAAAATCAAACCACCTTTCAGAGCAGCACTGAAGGTTTTCCTTATAGTTTTATGTCCCATGAAACATCATGAAGTAAATGGAGTCATTCACACACAAATATTTAAAACTGACAAGTAGGCATGTCCATTTTTTTTAAAGATAGTATTTTTTTGTTTTCAAGCCTGTTCTAATCTTATAAATATGAGATTCAACTCTTTTTTCTTTGTTTCAAGTTAAAACAACAGCTTAAATTTTACAGTGTGCTCAATGCATTAAACAACAGTCTCTTTTTCTTTCTTTCTCTGCAACTCCCACCTCCTTGCATCTATTTCCCTTTCTTCCTCTTTTTATCTCTCAGTGTGTGTGTGTGGGTGTGTGTGTGACAGTAGTCATGTCAGAGTAAGGCCGACTGAAGCCCTTACAGCAGTCAGCCTCTTTGATGTTGAGCCCTGCCGAATTAGGCCATCACCCAGCGGTGCTCTGCAGCCTGCCTGCACACACACACACACACACACACACACCCACACACACACAAACAAGGTGCACACATACAAACCAAAACAAATGCATGCTGGCAGGGAAGCGTGCACACAAAAAACGAACTTTCTTTGCTGCCGTTAACGCAGGAGTTTTGCACATACAGCCGCACAAGCCTGACAAAGCCCCAGTTAGTGGGCTCTAAAACACGTCCACAAACATTTCATCACTCTCACGGTTCCTACACATTGTGACTAACAGTCATAAACTCATTTTCCTCCGCGCTTCTCTCTAATACACATAAATTTAAATCCTTATGAGTGCTTCTCCTCGGAGGCCTCTGTACAACGGTGCATCAAAAACACACTAATGAACACACGTGCGGAGAAAATGTAGGACATTCGGAGAGAATTTATTCGAGATTGCAGAACACAAGGAAGACTTTATTCCTCCCGAATTGAACTACCATACAGTCATATGTTGGCATACAAGTACGGTGACTAAGACAGGAAGCTGCCTGAATCAGTCATAAAAGCAGGCTGGTGGGCAGGGGTTTCAGAAAATGAGCAAGGTGTCCTAAAACAGAAATATGCATATCTATTTATTCTGTGCACCCAATAAAAAGAAATACCGTACTACATTCCAGAGAGCAACAAACACAATTTCTATGTTATGTCTAGTCATAGCCCATCATCCATGTCAGAAAGGTGTTGGTTTTAGGGGCCCAAGATGCAGACACAGAGGCAGGATACTAACTGAAAAACTTTAATTAAAATAAACAGCTGACGAGGCAGCCAAAACCAGCAACACAAAAATCCAGGGAAGGAGCAAGATACATAATAAAAACAAATCTAAAAAGCTGCCACAACAGGGGCGCAAACAGTATGACTTAGCAAAGGGTGAGTGTGAAGGGGGAGCAGGAGCATGCTGGGAGGGGTGACTGCTGAGTGAGTGCAGGTGGGGCTGATGAGTGAATGAACAGGTGTGACTGACTGACAAGTGGCAATAAGCACTGAGGGAAACAGAGGCCAATGATGCAAGAAAGGGACAAGTAAACATACTGAAAACAAGAGAAAACACGACAAATCATAACTGAGATTTGAGGAAAACAGTGATGCAGCAGCCTCCTTGTCCACTGTTGCTTTGCGTAATAAAAAATAAAATTATATTAAAGCCATTTTACACACATATTGGCAGTAGAAGGTAATGTAATTGCTTAAGTGTAAGTTAGTTGTGTTAGCAGAATATCTCATGAACTACTAGAAAGATTTAAATGAAACTCTCAGACAGTAATGATTGGCTATAAAGCTACAACTGATTAACTTTTGGACTTCATTCAAGATGGCTGCCACAGCTAATCAACCTTAGAAAACACAAAAATGACTGTAACTCAGTCAATTTTACAGATATTAAGCTAATAGTTGGTATTGTAGTACCTGAGAGTCATACCCAACACATACTCCAAGTGCTAACGGATCGTGTGACATCATGAACGATGTGATTTTCAAGATTCATATGTCCAAATAAGATGATATTAATTTCAAACTCTTCTTCTTTCCTTAATTATGCATATGTTTCCATCCTTGATAATGTATTTTCACAGTTCATTCACCAAAATGTTCAGACAAGATGACTCTGCATCTGAATCTGCATTATTGATACAGATAATCTCAAATTGTTCTTATAATCAACATGAATTTTGAGCCATTCAAATAATCAAACAATCACTGATACTGCTGATGCAGAATGTGTTAATAGGATAGACATAACTTCATGTTTGCTGCCTTCATTTGGAAAAAAAAAAGCTTTTTTGTTAAGAGGCTTTGTACAATATTTTCATACTTTTGACAGTACTAATAAAAAAAAGGCTTTTGGTACAGTCTTCTAATCTGTAAAATGTTCAGTCTTTTAGACTTGAAAGGCAGATTAATGCTTCCTCTGTGGTTTTAAATCCTCTTTTATCACTATCGGATTAATGACCTTAAAATCAAAAGTTTGATTCAGGAGGTATTTTAAATAGAAAATGAAAGAATCAAATAAACCCCACACTCTTTGTTCTATTCAGAAGCTTTAGTTATTAGCATAATTGTTATTAAGTATAGCACTATCAAAGCACGTTCCAAAAAATGTAATGAAGGAAGACATAACTGCCATGCACTTTACAACATCTATGATGTAATAACACAACAGACTGCGTCTCTCTCTCTCTGGTGGCCTGGAACAGCCCTGTGGTCAAACTGGAGATCGGCCAGAGACCTTTCCATCAATTAGCTGGCATTTTGTGCCCTGTCTATCTCTGCTTTCAACTCGTAGCTCCTCACTCTATTTCTCGCTGTCTAATTATTTCCACTGTTGTTGGCTTTCTAGGAGAATGCTTGAAGACCACCCAAAGAGCTAAACTACTGCTTTAAATGTCACATACAGACAAGTCTCTTTTTTTTTTTTCATGTGGTTCAGTGAAAGTTATGCAACTTTAAATATCTGTGTCACATTTTGGACGTGCTCAAAAAGCGACGCGAGACTGAAATCACATCACACAGTTGGGCCTCCCCTGCACGCCGCGCCACGCGCAGTGTGTCACTGCTGCATATCAATTACACGGGGAAGTGAAGATCTATTTCTAATTCAATCAGTCATCGCTGGTGTCACATTCCTCGCTGTGTGGCCTTCTCCGCCTGGCATTCCTGTACCCGCGCCACCCCCTCGCTCGATTCCCACTGATGCGACTCGGTTATTGTAGGGGCTTGTAGACGGGGCGGGCTTGTGCGTTTGTTTATGCATGTGGGGGAGACTGCGTTTGCGAATCCATCCCCCGCTGGAAACGGTTTGATTTGAGTTTCACATTTCTGGGTAGATGACACGTTGGAGAGAAGTGACCCCGTTTATTCAGAAGGCTAAGGGGCATTTAAGGTTAAAGACGCTCTGTGCACACAGAAAAATAAGGGTTTCATTTCTGTATCTAAAGGTGTGGCTCACAGAAAAATGCCCAATAATGTACAGAAATGGTTCTTAAGGAACTTAAACAAATTTCATTGTGCCTTTAAAGAGATGGTGAAGTGGGATTTGTAGAGTTTGTATGAGTAGTCAGTATCTTACCTGTAGTAGATCACCAGAGTGATCTTAAGCATGGGCTATGACTGTTGTCTAGTTGGCAGCTCCAAATTGCAAGAAAATGGGAAAATTTTCTGATGCTGTTTAAGAGTTCTGCATGTTTGCGACCAGCGAACCACACTTCTATGTTTTGAGCGGCTAATTTAAAAAAAAATCATGGCCTATTTTTGTCTGCACAGCTTGCAAAACTATATTCTACTGGAGTACACTTTTAAAATGAAGACAGGCAGATCTGGACCAGTTCCTTTAATAATACTATTTATCATTGGTGTAGTTTGAACACCTGGACATTTCACGCTGTAGTCTGTGTTTTCTGTCATAAGGAGAGCTCCCCTGCAGGTGTCAAAATACAGCTCTAGCACTCTGGAAGTACAGAAACTAAATTAAGAAGGGTTTGAAATACCAGCAACGACTCTGCAACTATTTTCAGAGAAAATTTGTTCAAACCTCAAGCGACAAAACTGCAAGCCTCTGTGACTCATACAAGGAAATTAAGAACACCTGCAAATGTTTTGAGATGTTTTGGAGACTCCTTTGCAAATGTCCTTCGTCAACTAGTCTCCAACAGTTGCAGCCAAGGGAAATATTGGCTTTAGATTGAAGAAATGTTCATGAGGGAGTGAAGCTAATTTCCATTCAGAGTGGGGTTCATTCAAGAGCCATAATTTGTCATCTAAATCAACGTAAACCCAAAACCTTTCTAGCAATTCAAACTAACATCATAATTATTTATACAACTTGTCACTATTGCATAGGAGCTTTCTACTTGGTCCCTATTTTGTGTGCACTGTGGCTTCAGGAACTGTTCAGTCTCTCTAACCAACTGTTCTCCCTCTGTACGATATGCATCATACAGATATCCTCTTATCTTTTACAGAAAAAAAGACATTATCTTCATTTTTGTAATCATATAACTTTCCTCTCTATAGCTGATGTTTCGGGATTAGCATTCTCTACTCTACCCAACTCCACACCAACGCCAATACACCACATACACACACAGGTTGCAGTTGCAGAGGCAGTCTTTTAAAGCTCTAACACAGCACTCACAAGTTGATATGCAGTAAACTGACAGCACAACCACACAGCCTATTGATGTTTCCCTTGCAGACAGCTCGCAACACAATTACACCCAAATAGACAGGTTAAAGTTTCTCATTTTTAAACACATCAAACTCTGATCAGTTAGGAGAGCAAAGCAGAGGAAGTCAAGACGCATTCATTACAACATGCATAACAAATTAAAGACACACCTTCAACAATCATGCAACAAATGTGTTTGTGGAAGTAAACTAGGAACAATAAGACGCAAAACCACTAAAAACCCAGTTTCAGTCACCATTAACTGATCATTTAACACATTCTTCTGTACTTCTGGATGATTTTCGAAAAGCGTAGCCTTGTTTTTCAAAATGTATTCATATGGATTGTTGTCCTTACTTCAGCTGTAGATAAAACAGCGAAAGTTCTCATAAATTTTGCAATTCTCATACCTTTTCCTCCTGAACTGAACTGAGCCAAGTTTATCATTCCTAGTTGCTAATTAATCCGCTGGCAAATCAACAGTTGAAAAAACTTTGAATCTCTGGGTGTTGTCTGCCTTTTTTTCTTTTTAAACAAAGTCCATCCTTATTAAGTGTTTGTCTTGAAAAAGGCACCAAAAATGATTCTGCAATATCATATCCACCTGTAGTCGCTTTTATTGTTGCTGATCAGTGCTAGCTACACATCCTATGTAAAAACTAGCAAACAAATCAGCTGGAAAACCCTAGAACTGAGAGAAAGTCCAAAGTTACAATTCACCATCTGCTCGATTTGATTGATTCACTTGCTTTAATTGTAAATTTTGAAAAAAAAACTTGTCCAATTCACCTTTTTTCCTACAGGGTTTAGTACATCACATGTACAGAGCTAATCTTTAGTTGAGTGAAATTTCAACTGAGTTGACACTATAGGAAAGGAATTAACATCCAAGCCCATTAGGATTTTAGTTTGACTTTTAGCTGGGTTGTTGGTATTTTACTTTATAATTAAACAAAGGGCTCAAAGATTAACAATTGGGGAATTTAATTTAATAATCATAATACAGTTTTATGTGGTTAGGACATTCTTGCAATCTGTATCTTTTTCTGAGACACTGGCCACTTTATTAGGTACACTTTGCTAGTACTGGGTTGGACTTCTTTTTGCCTTCAGAACTGCCATAATTCTTTGTGGTAGAAATTCAATACGGTGTTGGAAACATTCCTCAGAGATTTCGGTTCCTATTAACATGATAGCATCACACAGTTACTGAAAATTTGTAGTCTGCCCATCTATGATGCTTCCACTGCATCCCAAAGGTGCTTAATTGGACCGAGATCTGGTGGCTGTGGAGACCACTGGGATTCAGTGAATCCAGAGTCATCAGACCAGGCAATGTTTTTCCAATCTTTTATTGTCCAATTTTGGAGAGCCTGTGTGAATTGTAGCCTCAGTTTCCTCTTTTAGCTGACAGGGTGTGGTCTTCTGCTGCTGTAGCCCATCTGCTACAAGGTTCGTCTTCAAGGAGGGGGTTTTTTTACATACCATGGTTGTAACTAGTGGTTATTTGAGCTACTGTTACCTTGAACCAGTCTGCCCATTCTTCCCTGACAAAGAGGCATTTTTGTCTGCACAACTTCTGCTCACTGGATATTTTCTCTTTTTCAGACCATTCTCTGTAAACTTTAGAGATGGTTGTGTGTAAAAACCCCAGTAGACCAGCAGTTTCTGAAATACTCACACCAGCCCGTCTGGCACTAACAACTATGCCAAATTCAAATTCACTTTAATCCTCTTTTTTCCCCATTCTCTTGAACAGACATCTTCACAGATTAGCATGTTTTCAAAACAATGGTAGACATTCTGAGTCTCAGCAGGTTTCTCTTGGGCATTGTGACCTCAACTAACTAAAACAAAATAATCTTGACACTTCAGTTTTATTTTCAGTTTTCGGACTCTACAGATGGTCTAGAAGCTGAGTAACTGTCGTGTTATGATGGTTTGCAATACTCATTATTTAATGTCACCTTACCAGCTGAAAAAGCCAAGCAGCTGTGACAGACCCAGTAATTGTGACGCATGAAAGACAGGGTAACAGATAAAATAAATGTACGGAAGTGATATACACTATATTGCCAGAAGTATTTGCTCGTCTCCCTTCACACATATATGAACTTGAATAACATCCCATTCTTAATCCATAGGGTTTAATATGGTGTTGGCCCACCCTTTGCAACAATAACAGCTTCAACTCAAAGTTGGGAGAATGAAATTGTCCAAAATGTCTTGGTGTGCTGAAGCATTAAGAGTTCCTTTCACTGGAACTATGCGGCCGAGCCCAACTCCTGAAAAACAACCCCACACCATAATCCTTCCTCCACCAAACTTTATACTTGGCACAATGCAGTCAGACAAGTACCGTTCTCCTGGCAACCGCCAAACCAAGACTCGTCCATAAGATTGCCAGACAGAAAAGCATGGTTCGTCCCTCCAGAGAACACATCTCCACTGCTCTAGAGTCCAGTGACGGCATGCTTTACACCACTGGATCTGACGCTTTACACTTGGTGATGAAAGGCTTGGAGGCAGCTGCTCAGCCATGGAAACCCATTCCATGAAGATCTCTACTCTCTGTTCTTGAGCTAATCTGAAGGCCACATGAAGTTTGGGGATCTGTAGCTGTTGACTCTGCAGAACATTGGTGACATCTGGGCACTATGAGCCTCAGCATCTACTGAGCCCACTCTGTGATTTACGTGGCCTACCACTTTGTGGCCAAGTTGCTGTTGTTCCCAATCGCTTCCACTTTGTTATAATCCCAATTGAATGTGGAATATTTAGTAGAAAGGAAGTTTCACGACTGGACTTATTGCAAAGGTAGCATCCTATCACGGCACCACTGAGCTCCTGAGAGCAACTCATTCTTTCATAAATGTTAGAAGCTGTCTGCCCACCTAGGTGCTTTATTTTATACACCTGTGGCCATGGGCGTGATTGGAACACCTGAATTCAATAATTTGGATGGATGAGTGAAAACATTTGGCAATATAGTGGTTGGTTTGAACAGAGGTTGGTTTGAAAAAGTATCTACAAATTTGTCTTTTTTTTGCAAGTTGTGTGCAGGTAAGTGCATGTATATATTATTTAGTCACACTATACATGACTGTATAGTTCAGCTTTGTGTTTGTGTGGTTAGTTTTCTGTTCTGCTATCCTTGCTTGGACTCAAACTGTTTGCCTTTATTGGATAGTGCTCGCATCAATCCTGGGTAACCTGCACGAGCAAATGCTTCACATTTGTTATTTTTAAGGTGACAAATTGATGTCATTAGGGATTCTAGAGATGCACAAATGTTTTCACACCTGCAGTCTTCCCTTAAAAAGCGATTAGTTAATGTTTCGCTTTGCATTCTGGGTATGAAATAAATGGGATCCATTCATAAAAAACCCACAGCAGCCCTATGAAATCAAAGTTACAGAGCTGTGCGCTTTCTTATCATGTTGCAGTGCTGTTACTTCCTCTAGAGAAAAACTGTGTTTTCTCTATCTCTGCTAGATCACAACCACTTGAACAATGCAGCTTTATCCCCCCTGGGACCAGCCATGGCCTTGTCTCACCCTCACAACAACCTGGGAATTGGTTTCAACAAGTACACCTCGCTCAAGGCTGCAGGTGAGTGGGACAGACCAATATTCATCTACTTTATAACACTGTGTACTTCTACCTGAATACCAACAGAAAAGGACACGGAACACTGGCTCACCATATGAAGGTCAGAGGGAATAAGAAATAAAGAATGGACAAGAACTCGTCACAATATCGGATGTCATCATGGGCCATCATTCATTTTTGAATGCTCAGTATGATTCCTGACTTTCATATTACAGTGGATTATAGCAGCCATGAGGTGAATGTTATGACTAAATTAGCGAGAAAGACACCCGGATTTTACCTTCCTCTGTCTGTTTAGTCACCTGGAATTTAATACAGGGATTTGGTGGTTTATAACAAAAAACTCAATGCATGAGCAAGAAAAGTAAATTGTCCAAAAGAAAGCTGTTTTTTTTAATTAAATTTTCTGTCCTTGTATTTG
>JAOXNZ010000021.1:15713886-15724134 GCA_028566095.1 Kryptolebias brasiliensis | reverse complement strand
TATTAATATTATTTGTTAAAGTTACTGCAGTTTGTTTTTGTTAATGATAATACTAACATGTTTTGTTAAGACACAAAATCTGGATCTGCTTATGGACAGAGAAAGATTCATTAAACATGGTTTGACGGAAACAAACTGTCAATTCATTTAACTAAAATAATATCTGGCACATGCACAAAGTTTGATGCGCGACATCAAACTTTATGAGTTGGGACATTTAGGTAAGAGCTTCGCTTTTCTTGGGGCTTGGAAACTTGCGAGGCATTGATGGGACTTACAGGACAATTTGTGAGGAACACAACCTGAGAGTGCCTCAAAATGATTTGTCCACTTTCGCATTTCTATTACTTAGAACTGCTTTGTTTGCAGAAACAACACTGGATTAACAGAAACAAGCTAACTAGAAAGATCTCCTTGAGGTGAATGCAGTCATTTTATCTTTAATAACAAAAACAGAAAAGCAAAAATGTTATTAATGAAAGTGAAAGCTTAACTTTACTTACCCATACCAGGGCGTACTTGAACTGGCTAGCTAAAGTTCTGTGGATTCTGTGGCACTGTGGGGAAAAGAACACAAATAAATAAACTTTCCAAATACAAATTTGTTCGAGCGCACACATGCGTGTGCGCACAAATAAGTTGTGCATACCACATGCTCTACAGTTGCTCCTCTTCTCATGATGATGGCATCGTTAAAGTCTGGGCGCTCTAACGTAAGAGGAGGAAAGTAGCACGATATTAACTCTCAGGTCTGCTAACCATCTGTGACAATAAGTACTGGGTGAACCAGGATACCTCCTCTTTTCTTTGTGTAAAGGCAAATAAGGGCCAAGTATTCCCACAGCCTCTCCAGCAGATAATCCAGGTTCAACTTCATTCCACAACTGTTGACAGAAAACCCCAAGTTGTTTATCTTTCGCATGCAGTGCATGAAGGAGTTGAAGACTCCCATTATTCTCTCTCTCTCACACACACACACACACACACAACTGACCTGATGACAACGCTGTGAGGTCTGCGTGCCAGGCGGTCCACCTCCTCAATGGAGATTTGATCCACTTTGTTGTACACCTGAGAACACACAAAAAAAAATGTAAGACAACTCCTAATAAAGGCATACAAGACAAAAAAAAACTGTTAAGAGATCTTAGACAACTTTCTTCTCCGGTCATGCCGACCGTTTCACTTGCAGCAGTGATGACTGCTAAATACTTCTGTACTTGGGGAAAGTAAAATCAGACTTTTAAGGGGCTGCTGGGATAAATAAACTTGGGTTGTGGGTAGGTTGCCGCTGGCGTACATATAAGCAAGGCATATAAACTCTGTTTCCAACGAGGACGTCGATGAACTCGTCCGGCGTGCTGTCCTCTCTGAACAGAACTTCTGCGTTAAAGATTTCTGAAGGAGGACGGTTAAAGACGGCAACCTTTGGGGAATTCACACAACCGGTCCGAAAAGGACAGAGCTGAAAAGTTGGGACATTTTTTGTGCTGGCAGAGACATGGGATCGTCTGTTTCGTTCCCCTCGTGGAGTAAAGGATACTGTACTCGTGGAGGATGAGCTGGACGAGCTTCTCTGAGCAGTGCGTGAGAGGAACTGTGGAGTTGTACGAGAGCCCGCCGCCTTTCTTGGGCTGCACGGAAAATCGAAACAGTTCGCGTTAACTTCAAGTCACTTGGTTATCTTTGATAGATCGGCACTAAAGGCATCACTGTTGATCCTGTTTGAGGTGTAAAAAAAAAAAAAGGAAACCGTACCTTGAAATAAATATTTGGTTTCGTCCTGTTCAGTCTGATGCCCACTGACTCCAACTCTTTTTCTAGGAGTTCTCTTAAAAGCAGCAGACAAATAGGAAGCAGGAGTCATCGACAAGAGTCTGATGCGTTTTAAAGTTGTTCTAACGTGCCCACGCCAACTAACCTCTGAACATCTCCTTTGGTGGCGTCCAGCATCATGATGACCACGTCTGCTGTCCTGGCGACCGCGATGACCTGCCGACCTCTACCCTTTCCTACAAAAACACCACAAGTCAGTATTAAGCAACCACTTAAAGCCAAGATGGCTTCTTTATGCACACATTAACTAAATTAAAGCACAATGACCCACTGACTGCTTATTTCCCAAATACATTAACACCACCTCATATTTAGCTTTTTGTGATTTGTACGACGAATAATCACATTAATGGGTTTTCACGGTCTGCTCACTTTAGCCCAAACCACCGAAATAGAATAGCGTGAAGCCTGAACGCACCTTGGGCAGCACCCTCAATGATTCCTGGCAGGTCGAGCAACTGGATGTTGGCTCCTTTGTACTAAAGAGCAACAAAGAGCAGTGTAAAGACAGAGCACGGAGTTTGAAACATCAGTTAGGATCACACATAGTGGTATAAACACAAGTACCTCTATGACGCCAGGTATGCAGGTGAGGGTGGTGAACTCGTAGGATGCAGCTTCACTGGCTGTTGATGTCATCAAGCTGAGAAAGGTGGACTGCAGAGAATAAGAGCTTACATTAAACTATGATTTTTTTGTTGTTGTTGTTGTTTTAGGACAGCAGCAACCCACTTCGGTCTTGGTGCCACTCAGACTAGTTGTTAGCTCATCAATCTGGTCAGAATTAAACTATTTCTCCACACTGAGGTCGTTCAAAGCTCTATCTACAGCAGGTAAGGTATTAATCATTCATAACCCTTCCACGGAACCTCATTTAAAAGATCTTAACTATTACTTTAGGCGACAGACACGCCAGTCCTCCCTGGAAATTACCATTTTAAATCATTCCTTTTTAATGTGTTTTAGCTTTCATCAGAAATTGAGCAATATTTAACCAACAAAATGTAGGAATGAGCAGAAGGGTTTTTATTGTTTTTGTAAGACAAAGGATGCAGCAAAACTGACAAATTAATAAAAGATATAAATGCATTTCGACATGCGTTACTTTTATTTCTGAACATATTTTGATTCTATCAGTGACACATAGCTTTAAATTATAAAAAATATTGCTTAACGAGCCTTATGTGGATAGAATGCAGTCAAAGCAGAAATTGCTGACTTGACCAGCTTAGGATAGCTGTTCTTTTAAAGACTGCCTTAATATTTGGTTAAGCTTTGACAGTCCAAAACACAGGGACATGCATCTGTATAATGCGTACGGTACCGTGTAATAAAAATACTTCATCAAACATTAAAAGATTATGAAGAAATAAATAAAGGGAAAAAAAATGCACGCAAAATCTGAATCAACCCAGTTCCGGTTTGCCCACCTACCTTACCAACAGAGGGGAAACCAACGAGCGCAACACGAGCGTCTCCTGATTTCATCACATCGAAGCCCTCACCTTTGGCCCCCGTCGACTTCGAGGGCTCCAGAAGCTGAGATCTGTATTTGGCTAACTTGGCCTTCAGCAAACCCAGATGGTACTCGGTGGCTGGAGGGGCGAATAAAGAGCAAGAACATCTGACCGTGATAGAACAAGGGGCGTCTTTCTCACGTGTGATGAAAACAGACACAACTAAATTCTGTTAAATTCTGCTTGACTTGTTTTTTTTTTTAAACTTGTGCAAATAAGGCAAATTTACAGTTTTATGACAATACAAGCATAAAGAGCAGGTGAGCTGTGTTTCCCACATGTGTGATACTTTTGCTGGTGTCTGGAGTCAAAAACTACACAAAATAGTAACTCATGTTTTTCCCTTTCCATTTTGTAACCAAAACGTGCCGTTTTTTAATACGGGATCATCGTCTAAGATAATTCTTTATACTTCACAGCCAAACGCAGGAGGCTATAATGTTTTTGCCTGTGTTCGTTTGCCTACAGCATTGGCAAAATGTCTCATGAACCAGTGGATGAATTTTAACAAAACTCACAGAAAGTAATCATTAGATGTACATCTACAACAGATTACCTTTTGGAGTCAAACCTAATCAAAATGACTGCCACAGCTAAGCAACTTTACCTAAAAATGGCTATAACTCTGTGAATTTTACAGGTATTAAGCTGAAGTTTGGTGTGGTAGTAGCCGTGAGTCATTCACAACACATAGTCTGAGAGCTATTGCATCTTGCTCAATAATACAATATATTTTCAAGGTCCGTCCCTTTTCATCACAAAATGATTTTAGTTTAAATCTGTGACTTGAAAGGGCGACATGCATTCCTATGAGGCCTTTTGTTAGTTAAGTACTCATAAACAGCATCGTTTGTCTATCTGACTGACAGGAGAAACTTGATCTAGTAACCAGCAGACCACTGTGAACACCCAAACTGGGCAAATAAATCTAAACTTACAAAAACAAGTTTTGTTATTATGTAGTGATAGTACGATATCAGCTCAACTGTCCCAATGCTGCTTGATTGAATCCTAATTGGCACTTAACCTCACTTAACACCTCGAGGAAGATACTTCAAGTGGATTTTAACATTTAGGGTTCCCAAAATACTTTCGGACCCCACAAATACAACACAACACAACACGTCCAACACACACTCGTACAGCTGACTGGAACTACTCCTGTGTAGCTACGAGTTAGCTGTGCGGCTGCCTTCCGTTACCTTTGTTTTTTTGTGTCCGAGAAATTTCTTTCTCTATTTCCGCGATTTTCTCCAAAATACCCATGGCGCTGATCCAGGTGGGCTGCGGCTACTCTGTGAGGGGGAGAAAACCCAACAGAAACGTGTCACTTCTCAGTTGTTAGCTTTGTTAGCCACCCGCTAACCTGCAAACTAGTGGTACTCGGCGGCTAAGAAACGGCTACAAAAGTAGTCGGCGAGGAGGATTTGTGGGTAAATTAGTATCCGAATAAAACGTGCATGCTGTCAGTGGTTTTAATCGTTCAGTTAGGCAGGAAAATTACTTTGACAGCGGGTACAATCAGCAGCATGCACCGAACGCCAACCGGAAAACGTCCCGTCTTCATAAAAAGTCCGGGAGAAACAAGGAAACGCTCAGTTACGAAGCTTGTACCCCACACGTATGGAGATGGTCCTCCTTAGACGCGCTGTCTAACCATGGTATAAGTTAGTAAATATTAGAACCAAACTATGTCTTCACTCGTAGCTAGTTTAATTCCATCCAGCTGACATTCCTGATATTTATCAAAACTGCGGGTCTGTCCGAAATATAAGCTAAAACACACGGAGCGAACATGGCTGCGCCCACGGGATCCAGAGAACCTTCAGCCGCCAACCTGCCCGGCTTTGACGGCTTTCCTTTCCAGGGGACCAGCAGCAGACCACCGGAGGACAGCGGTAAAGGGCAGGGGCAGGCTGGGGAGGTGAGAAAGAAGCCATGTCGAGCCTGCACGGACTTTAAATCGTGGATGAAGCTGCAGAAACGGGAGGCGACGGCGGCTGCACAGGTGACATAAGGTTAAACCAGCTGACCTGAATCATTCAGAGCCTTGTTTGAACAGAACATGTCTTTTATGAGCTGTTCTCCTTAGCGCTTTTTCAAAACGTTTATTTCTTGCACTAATATAATCGTATTAAGCTGTGTTTTATTGTCTAAATGACACCTGTCCCTCTTCCTGAGTGACTGAAATATGACCCATTGTGTATTGACATTTGATCCCGCAGGAAACGCATGTTGCAGGAACAGAGCAACAGGACCCCGAGTGTCCTTTGGACAGGGAGGAGCTGGGGAGAAGCACCTGGTCCTATCTGCACACCATGGCAGCGTATTACCCCGATCATCCGTCTTCCAGCCAGCAGCAGGACATGGGACAGTTCATCAACCTTTTCTCCAAGTTCTTCCCCTGTGAAGAATGTGCCGAAGATCTCAGGGGCAGGTCAGACCAACGGCGTCCTACCAGGCAGCTCTAGATACTTTAAAATGCTGCCTGTTGCAGCCGGAGTTGCTCTTTGCGACTTGTTTTAGCTCAAGCAAACCAGTTGTGGTGAAATCACCAGCCATTATAAAACCGAGCCCGTTTCCTCCCCACAGGCTGAAAACCAGCCAGCCGGACACGAGCAGCCGCCACGCTCTCTCCCAGTGGCTCTGCAGGCTTCATAACGACATCAACGCCCGGCTGGGAAAGCCCGGGTTCGACTGCTCGCGTGTGGATGAGAGGTGGAGGGACGGATGGAAGGATGGCTCCTGTGACTGAGTGTTTGTGCTGCGAGGGGACGCACCTCTACTAGCTTTTCTTGTTTTGTCTTTAGGTTGTTGAATTAATGTGTTAATAAAATAAAGACTTGAAAAAACAAAGTACTTACCTTTCCTTTCTAAGTTGAACTGAAACATGTCTCTCTGAGCCTAGTTTATTATTGTGTTAAGATCTTATACAGGCCTGATTATGTGTGTTTAGGAGTTAGATTAGTAATGAATTTGCAATAAAAATGGTATTTATATGTGCTGTAAGTTGTGGTAAATGATTTTGTCAGTCCAATGAATGCATTTTTACACTTAGTTGTGAGAAATACTTCATATAAACTGCTTTCTTTTAAAGTACAAATCATGATATTTGTTTTGTTGCAGAAAAATGTTTAAAATAAAAACAGTAATGCTGTTTCCAGTTTGTGTGGGTTTTGATTCATCCTTAAAAGACCATATAATTACATAATTCTTACGCTTGTATCCCATTTAATAATTTAGGCATTTGAGCTGACTGAGCTGTGTGAAACATAAAATGGCCAGTAACGGGAAAGGTTCACATGTATTACATATATTAAAACATTGAAACAGTCAAATAATAATGGTAATAATGACATCAAAAGGTGAACGAGAATCAGCAAAGACTGAAAACAAAAGTGAGGTGTTCGTTTAATTAAGTTTTGTTTTCAACCTGAACTGAAAATGGATAACAATTGGTGTTGACTTGTGCTAAATTTACACTTCTTGACTCTTTGCTTGTTGAAAACGGCACAAACTCCTCTCATTCTTACCTGTGCACTTTTTGTGCATAATGCCTAAAAGAGTTCACATCATTTTTCTGACGTTTACACAGTGTTATTGAAATGTGCACTCCATGTGTGACAGACAGACAGGCAGGCAGACAGACAGACAGATGGACGGAGAAGGGGGCGTTCAGAGCCACTGTCAACCCGGTTGCATTCACCAAACAGCCGCAGACCTTCCTGAGAGAGCTGTCCTGGGTGAGAGGGACACTTTAATTTAGTGTGTGTGTGTGTGTGGGGGGGGGGGTGTTAGAGACCGAAAATGAAGGATGACTTTTGTGTATACCGTAGAAATGTCCTGCTGCTGGTCTCACTGCTTCCACTGTATAGATGTTTTTCCATGGCAGAGGCCCATCACTGTTACACCAACAGCAAGAGGGAGTGGTGGAGGTGTGCTGAATGGTCATGTGACTGTATTGAGATGGTTAGAGTCTCAGATCAAATGGATAATGGAGTCGGTCGGGGTGTGGCACCCTCCTGGACCCGGACGCAGCGGTTGTAAACTTGTCTGAGGCAAATCGGCCCCCAGCTGTTGGAACTGGCCCTCGAGGTCTGGCAGATCGGCGCTGAGGCATGGTTGAAGTCCGAGCTTCCAAGCTGGTCCCACACGTTTGGTCGGGGGACATGGCCCCTCAGAGGATGCAGCCGGTCCACGGACACCCTGTGGGGATAGGTGTGCTGACTCTGTAGGGGACTTGTGTACGCAGGATGTCACTGATGGAGCGCTACCAAATCCCTACAGGAGGTGGACTGGAGTCAGACCCTGTGGCTCCCCACACCATGAGGCCAGCAGCAACACCAGTCTATGTTTTTTGGCTTTTGTACCATGTTGTTTTTCTGTTTTCCTGTTGCTTTTTGAGCTCCCTTGTGTTCAATTCTGGTTCCCAGTGTTTCTCTCTGCCATCCAACTCAGCTCTGCTTCTCAGTCCTGCCCCCCCATCTCACACCTGTTCCTTGTTCATTACACTCAGCTGTTTCCACGTAACTAATTACTCTCTCAGTAATTATACTCCTGGCTTTCAGTCCAACGTTACTTTGGCATATTGGTGGTTTTGTTGCCAAGTCAGCCTTTTGTTTTCCTTGTGGTTTAGTTCCCTCTGTAAATATATGCCGCCTTGCCAACCTTTTATTTTAATTATTACAGTTTTCCTTGGAGCAGCCTGCATTCTAGGGTCCTGTCTACATCATCATCAGGCTCCATCCTCTCTAACCGGCACCACAAGACGGTCGCCTGTGGTAAAACATTCGTCTTCTCTCCGGAGCGTGCCTCCCCCTCTCCGGGCTCTCTTCCACCTCCTCCCTGCTCTCACTGCAGATCAGTGTCGTCTGCCTGAGCTCACCTGTTCAGGAAACGGGTTAAAGATGCTGCAGCGTCTCATCAACTCCAGTTTGTTTATGATGATATCAATTATTAAACATAGAGAAAGTGTTTCAGCTTACTGCTCATAAAGTTCAGATCTTTGCTGTTAAATCTAACTTCATCCCCAGAATGCAACACTAATCTGAGCATATTACAGTGTTTGTTGTTTTCTGCTGCTACATTTTTAACAGCATTTTATCACCATGTTTTGGGTTCTTCTACAAATAAACTTGAAACCCTTCATAGTGTTTCTCTCTTGGTTAAGACTCATTGTGTTTGATTTGTCTGTTTGCGCCCTCTGGTGGCCAACCGAGGTCAGTGTTCAAGGTGAGTGCTATGACTTCTTCAGCTTCTATATTTTTCACGATGTTTAACTTTATTTACAAATATCTTCCCCATAAAAATGCATTAAGATCTCATCACCAGCATGGTTCTGAAATGCTAGCTAGCTAATCTAGCTAGCTAGAAGTAGCAAGCATAGCATACCTTTAGTTTTAAAATAGCCTTTTCCAAATTTTTACTAGCCTTTTTTAACTTTTAGCTAGCATTCAGCTACTTTAAACCAGGCTTCTATTACTTTTAGGGTTTAGCTAACCTTTTTTAGATCTTTCGTTACTTTTAGACTCTAGCTAGTTTACAACCTTGAGCTAGCTAATTATTACTTTTTAGCTTTAAGGTAGCCTTTTGCTACTTTTAGCTACCATTTTGGTAATTCTGGCTTTGAGACAGCGTTTCGCTTTCTTAAAGATTCAGCTGCTGTTCTTTAGTTTAACTCGGTTTCAGCTTCTTCAGCAGATTTCAGCAGTCCTTCAGCTCTGACTCTCTGACGCGCCTAACGTCGCTGACGCTCAGCGCTAGAACAGTGCGCGCGCGGCGCGACACGGCGCGGCGCGTCTCGAGCCGCCAAGATGCCGCTCGTCCGCGCGCCTCCGGGAGCGCGCAGGACCCGTCCCTACAGCGGCGAGCAGCAGCAGCAGCAGCATCCATCCATCCTGCCGCGGGGAGCCGGGAGCGTGGAGCGCGCTGACACACACGGAACATGGACGGAGTGGGTTCGTTCGGAGCCGGCCGAACCGGGTCCACCCTCGACCCGATAACATTCGCCAAACAGCCGCAGACCGTCCTGAGAGTGCTGTCCTGGGTGAGAGAGACGCTTTTATTTCTGCTCGTGTGCGCGCGCGGGAGAGAGAAACCCGTGACCCGTCCCTAACGGTAAATATGGACACTGAATAAATGAGAATCTGATGATGTAAAAACGGGAAATGAAGGCTGAGTTTTCGTGTGGACCGAGGAGCGTCCTGCTGGGTGTTACCGGGCCTGCTGCCCGTCTCACCGCGGAGCTGCTGCCTCTGTGCAGATGTTCTCCAGAACCAGAACCAGAACCAGTACCAGTGTCACTCATTAGCTGTTAGCTTATTTTCGCCTTAAACACAGCAGCAGACTCTGTTCGGAACCAGGAACAGAGACCTGCAGGTTAATTATTCACCGTTTCCATCATTCTGATCCTGCGGCTAATATTACTTGTGCTTTTATTGTTCTTTTCTCTTCATTTTTTCCGGTTTCCAGCTCGTGATTTCACTGATTAACCCGACACTCGTCATCTCACCTGTGATTGGTCCGCGTCCTTCATTACGCACGCGCCGACATGCGTCCCGTCCTGACGTCCGGGTCCACAGAGAGGCTCTCATTGATCAGAGCAGGCGTTTCTGAAGCAAAGTGCACTGAATTCATTTCACTGAGCGTGTGTTTTACTGTATTATACTACTGTAGTACAAATACACAGCAGCACACTGAAACACTGATGAGGCTCCAGTATTATCAGCGAAATATTAAGGCTCTGTGGAGGTTAAACAGCATTCAGTGTAGGTTAGGAATGCAGAAACTGTTCCGCCACATTATTAAAATGATCTAAGGCAGGGGTCCTCAATCCTGGTCCTGGAGGGCCACTATCCTGCATGTTTTAGTTGTTTCCCTGCTCTTCAAGTTGTGC
>JAOXNZ010000021.1:15640592-15653971 GCA_028566095.1 Kryptolebias brasiliensis | reverse complement strand
TAAAGTGATTGTTTGGAGCCTTTATTGGACTGTCTAAATGATTTCAGGATATGATGAATTTAAATTTCCTTCATTTTAATGAAAACAAAAACAGAAGTCAGCTTATATGGGCAGAAACATAACCCTGGTGATATTCTAGGACCTCTGTTTTTATTAACAATTTTGGCCTTTTTTTCATTGTCATAAATTGGTTCAATTGTCAAAACAAGCTCAGGCAGGTTGAAGCCTTATTTATTTTTTAGAAATATTTTCAAAGGGTCATTCACGCTTTAAAAACACAAATTTTTATTCCTTGTATGAAGGTGTAGATCCATCAAATACTGCCGCTTGTCTTTTAACAGAAACACAAATACGAGCATATCAGATAGCAATGTTGGCTTCACACTTATGTCTTCCTGTTCGATACAGAATTGATTTTAAGATTTTGTTGTTAGTTTTTGGGACTTTTAATTGTTCTGGCTCCATCTTATCTTCAGGCTTTTATATAATCATCACACTTCGTTAAAATGACTGAGGTCAGACAACCAGATGCTCTCAGATTGTAATCGGTTTTATTTTACCATGAGTTATTTCATTTGTGCTTTTTATTCGATTTTGATGTGAAGCCTCATAAATAAAATTTACTTACAGACGTTTTAAGATCAAATACAAAAGTAGAAGTCGTCACATCGTTGCAGCTGCTGCAAATTTGTGTAATAACGATCAGAGCTTAGAAAATAATGTGCTAATAAAGACCAACTGGTTTTATTCATTGTGCTTTTTACTGTGTTTAATGAAATGTTTTCAATTATTTGTTCTGTTTAATAATACTGTCACCTTTTGTATTTCAGGATATACCTACTGCTCTTTTGCACAAAACCTTTAGTAATTCAGCTTTTGTTGTTTGCAAAATGTTACATAAATTAAAATTCACACCGACCTGCAAAAGAAAGAAATCAGCGTGGAATTACCCACAATAAAAAGACGAGTCTGAGTGTTAAAAATAACAGCAGAGAGGAAAACGAGGCGGTAATTGTCATTAAACAAACTTCCTTACAGTCAAAGAGGAGGTGGTACTTTTTAAAAAACAGGTCTGCCTGGACCGGCAATAAACCAACCTCAACAAAGAACCGTCTTTCCTTAAACTTCATAAGTGTTAGCCACAAGTTTTAAAAGTAACTCTCTCTCCTTATAGCAATTAATTAGTATAACAATTACGCTAACACTAGAGAAGCTTTAATGAGCATAGAACATCATTTCTGCTCAAAACTGGGATGTTCTACATATTCACTAAAATAAGCATGGATATAAATTTACATTTAAATGCTTTTTTTTTTACGAAGCAACATTATGAATGCTGTCCAATAAACTGCATGTGATTACAACCTACTACCCCGTGGATGGTGGAAGAAAGTTTAATGTCGTACATTTAAACACAAATAACCTGCTTCACACCAGGAAGAGTGTGAGTGGGAGTTTCCTGTCACACTCATCAGACTTGTTCCTTCAATGTGACTATTTTTACTCCCTTCAATCACATGATGGAGATATTTTGAGAAACTCTGAAGTCTTTCATTAAAGACTTCCTCAACTTGCATCCACGCCTTTTTCTGTCAACAGCGGCGAGTTGTTCAACTGTTCTGTTTCGGCCCGTACCTGATCCTGAAGATGGTCAGCCAGTAGTTGAGCACATTGAATAAAGCTCCCAGCACTCCGCCTAAAAGCAGCAAAAAAAAAAAAAAAAAGAGGAGGCGTTACTTTGGCCCCTATCATCATCATACTAATATGCATTCAGATATGATTAGGAGCTGTCAGCAAATGTCATCCCCCTCCAAAACTCCCCACAGTCATGCAGTCCCACATCATCACACCTCCACCTCTGTGCTTTACTGCTCAGAACCTGTATTGTTCGCGGTAATCCTGGTTCTCACATGATTAAAGAATGTGCTCCGGTGATGACTCATGTTTCCATAAAGTCATTTAAAACAAAAAAACCCCCACAGCTGCTGCAGCTTTGATCTGTGGATCGTTCCACTTGTGGTGTTTTCTGTCTTTGTGGAGTTTAAAAATCATTTCTTCTTTTAATTCTTTCCCATACGGAGTCATGGTGCAAGCAAACAGACGCTTCTTATGCTCAGACATCATCTAAAAACGATGTTAATGCAGCTAATTCAACTTTTTTGAGTTTTGTCTTTTTTCTATAAAAGATATACTCTTATATCATGATTCTATAACTATAGATAAGTAGGTATTTCTATATATTACACTCACAGTATGTCCAAAAATAAACTATTCTTACCTAGAGCGCCCATGGCAATGAACAAGGGAATCTCATAGAAGTTATATGCCATAGTCTGAAAAGAAAAAACAAACAAACATGTTTTTTTTTCTACAAAGAATAGATGAAAAACGTATAAATATGGTTTCTCACTTCGCTCTCAAAGCGTCCAAAGTTGATGAGACCGGGATTGGAAAGCTCTCCTGGTTTGTGGTGATAAATACTGAGGAAGAAGTTCAGGGTGAAGGTGGAGATCATGGAGGCGAAGAACTGAGGACAAAGAACAAAAACAATCAAGAAAGGAGGAACGTGTCGTCAAACGGAACATGAAGAAGCCTAAAACGTTCCCACGTCAATCTGTTTTTGTCTTTCATGAGTTTTACGGATGGATTTGGTGCATCTGAACACGCTGCGTGAGCATTAAGAGAGGTCACACTTTCAGGACCGCATGACTTACAATCCTCCACGTCAACATCTGATTCCAGAAAGAAGCTCCTTCTTCAAGAGAGAACAAAACGCCCCCTGTTGAACAAACGCAAAACTCAAATCAGTTAAGAACCACAGCCGTGACCAAATAAATCATCTGTCCTGCTTATCTGTACTGGCCATACAGTAAATTAATATGAGCGCTAAAGCTAGCTGACATTAGCCCATGGCTTTCTCCTTGTTGTGTGAATGACCCAGGCATTCATTAGGATCACAAGTTTTAAATGCATTCTTTTCACTTGATGATAGCTGCAGATAAATGATTTGTAAAGCGTTTAATTCTGCGTTTCAATGCCTCTATTCAGGACGCAGATTGTGCAAAATGCAAACACTAAAAGGAATTTAAACAAGTCGACAAGGAGGCTGGTAAACAAACGAGCAAAAACATACACAGTATATTCTTTTAGCAGCATCAAATGTATTGTTGTATAATATTTCTTTACGCTTCGTTTGTTCTTTGACCTTCTTTCCCTTTTTTTTTGGCCCTGCAGAGATAATGTTGGCTTTACAGAGGCTGAACAGCTCAAAGAGCAAACGCTGATTATGAACAGAGTAAGTTTTATGTTCTGTTGTGTTACAGTAACTGTGTTTTCAGAGATTTTTTTACCAACAGGTGCTCCAAAAGCAGCAGAAACTCCAGCAGCAGCTCCAGCAGAGACAAAGTCTCTTTTTTCGGTGTCTCTGCGAAAGTATTCAAATATCTACAAAACACAAGAGAAGCTTTATTAGAAAAACGCTTCAACTCTATAAACGAAACTAATCGATTTGACTAATCAGCAGTAAAGTTTGGAATTTAAACTGTAACAGGGCGTATAGATGGAGTATTTGCTATGGCGGCGAGAAGCTTTTGACACAAACATAAAAGCCAGAAACTGAACCTTAAAGTCTCTCTTTAAAGAGGTGCTCCTCCCCTGGGAGACCCCCGCAGCCACAACAGCACCGGAGTGAATCATGGGACCTTCCTAAAGTTGTGGGAAAGAAAGAGAATACGTATACGTTTTATCTTCCAGACATAAACAGCTAAAACATCGCTTAGCCAAAAAGTGTACGTTTATGTACGAAGCATCCCTTTACATCGTTTAAGAAACTCCACTGAGCAAAGAAAGAACTTACTCTGAAGGAGGAGCTAAAACAAAAAAAGACCTAATGAACACAGTCAGGACTGAACGGTTACAGTACTGGCAGTGAGAAAACAAACGAAAATGAAAAATCCTAGCATTCCTTTAAGGCAGGGGTGTCCAATCCTGGTCCTGGAGGACAACTGTCCTGAATGTTTTAGTTGTTTCTCTGCTTTGACACCTGAGCTGAATGACTGAGTGATTAACAGGCTCCATCATACTTAATGAGAAGTGAAGAAGTCAGTTCGCGGTCATGTGGTTGCGAGACGCACACCTTTCATCGTCCACGAGACACTCGGATCAGAACCCCCAGGAAGCTCCTCCTACAGCGTTAAAACGGGTTTCTTCTCGCCGGCTTCTCAGATCTCCTGTCTTTGTACAGTTTTTTGCTTCCCTTACCGCGACCAGACGTGTTTATTAAACAGACTGAGACGGTCCCAGCCATGAAGAGACGCCTGTGTCTCCATGCTGTCTTCATAGGTTTCTAAGTTCTGCTGGAACAGCTGTAAAGACGGCTGTATCTTCTAACAGCCTCCAGCTGCTTCTCAGCAGAGCAGCAGAAGCTAAAAGACTCCATTGAAGCTCACCGGCTTTTCCACATAAACAACTTCTGACCAATCACACGACAATTGGCTCAGACCCCTGTGAGAAACAGTTTTGAAGCGGCGGACGAAGCTGCTACGAGCACAAAATCACGCAACTCTGACTTCTCATGGAGGATGGTTTTAGACTAAAATCATCTTATGTTAGGAAAAGTCAAAGTTGCAGATGTTTGTGATACTGTGAGATGACTCTCAGCTTTCACCACGTCAAACTGTAGCTCAATATCTGTCAAACTGACTTGCATTTTAGCTATTTTTGTGTTGGCTAATGTTGGCCGCTTTAAATAATTTTAGCATGACAAGAAGAAATCAAAGGAAAATCTGTTCAATGATTTGAAAGACTTTTAAAATGTTTACCTTCCCGACGGCGAGACCGCCAACCACTGAACAAATGACACCAAACACTTTCACCACCAGTGTCTGCGGAGGTTGGGGGGAGAGAGGGGGAGGGGGGCAAATAATGTTAAGTTTATACAAGAATTTCTTTTCCTGCTTAAAGAATTGATTCACATTTGTGTGCGTTATGGGCCGGTACCTTCAGTCGTACGACTCTGGGAATCTTGACTCCGTTTAGGTAACATTTTATCTGAGGAATACCACTTCCTCCCGCTATGGGCTGGGAGAGACAGCAGCAGAAATGTATCAGAACAGTAGAAAACAGTGGTTATCATTAATAAGTTCTTGTTAGTGTTAAAAACTCAACTAAAGTAACCAAAGCTAAACTAGCAAACCCCCCCCGGAAGAATACAGAAACATTTGTCTTTACAAGATTTCAACATTTACAACTCGAGGACGAAGTTTAGTTTCCAAATGAGGTTTTTACTTTCATCGCTGCCTAATCTGACCGATCGATAGAACTCCGACGGCACGTTTCCTCTAAATCCACTTTAACACTTCAGGAATGCAACTGCACGCAAGTCGCGAAAATTAACAAATTGTGAAATCCTTTTTCGGCTTTACCTCGAAGCACGCAACCATGATGGCTCCCACCATGACAAAGGCGCAGTTGAGGACGGCCCAGAGGATGAGGGAGATGGACAGGCCGCCGGCTTCTGTGAACTGCACGATGTCTGAGAAGGGCTGCAGTTAAAGAGGAGCGTTTCTGTTCTTTTTAGACAATTAATCATCATCATCATCATCATGTTTCCCACGAGGATCATCACTGGCCTCGGGGCACTCCTGGTGGAGGCAGTCTGGCGTCCACCAGTCGCATTAGCGCCGTTTTCCTTGCTTGGAACACGTCTAAGCCCAGGATACTCTCCATGTTGGTCCATAGGGGGTTTTAATATCAAACGGTACTTGTTTCTGTAATACACCGTTCTCCAGCCTGCTTATATGCCCTACATATTAAACATGCTGTTGACGGCAGAAGTTCCAGATGGATGATGCGTTTATTTCACACAAACGTTCGTTGGAGACTTTTCACCTCCAGTCCAACTCACCGTCCATCTCTGTTTTTCCTGCCCACTGGATGCATTTATGCGACCATATCCACCCATTACCATGTTTCTAAACCCCAAAAAATTATGCCAGACGACTTTGATTGTGCTGAGTTCTCTCTCTGTTAATGACCACGTCTGAATGCGGGATCACACACAAGTCATCAGGAGTCGATAGCTTTAGTTGTCCGTCGGTCAGAACACGCTTTGAGCTCATTGTGTTTTTGATAAGCAGCTCCAATTCATCCATATAGGAAACAAGAAGTTTTCATTTCAGCTTCAGTAATTGTGTACCCAAGATATCTGAAAGTTTGTATGTTCTTGATTTCATCATGGTAATCAAACTGTCCTGGTTCCTTACTGTCATCAACACTGAAGGCCTGAGTACGGTGGCCCTGAAGTGCAAACTACATCAACAAATCACTAAACACAACGACATTAACCTACCGAAAGAGGTAGGTACCAGTGGGAAACATAAGACATCGCTGATGGGACGATGGCGCCAACCAAAACTTATTCTGCCATAGCGCACTTTTAATAACATGAATGTTACCGGTGACCCAAACGTAACTGTAGCTGCGGCTATTAAAGAATATTTTGAACCAGGACATTCATACGAGGTGATGCTGGACATGCTCAGGACTAATCACCAAATTTCAGGTTCAAAAGCCAAACGGTGCCGTCGTCCAATCAGCAACGTCTCATGTTTTCCACTGGTACAGGTTAATGTCGTTGTGGTTTTTAATTTGTTGTTGTGGTTTGCACTTCAGGGCCACTGTACTTTAGACTTCAGGGCCACTGTACTTTAGTCTTGGTTTTACTATATAATCGAGAATTCACCCAAGAATTAATTACAGAGCAGAACAAATAAGGAAGAAAAACCTCATGTAGAAGAAGAAAAAAGAAAAAAGAAAACTAATCATTGGTTAGCATTCAGGAAAACATCTCCTTTAACCTTCGACCTAACTTTTAAGCTTTATACTCGAGGACCTTCACTTCCTGTTCTGCGATAAACCTCAGAAACCTGAACCTCACAGCTTGGTCCAAACAAAGTCAGTAAAAACGAACACATTTTAAGGATACTCTCTTTGATCACTTGGTATTTGACGCCAGCCAGCTTTTCCACCACGATGTCTATGAAACAAGCGATGAGTCCAGTCAGGACGCCGATCAGACCGCAGACCACCCAGCGACTGATCTCAA
The DNA here is from genome assembly GCA_028566095.1 of Kryptolebias brasiliensis. Lineage (NCBI taxonomy): Eukaryota > Metazoa > Chordata > Actinopteri > Cyprinodontiformes > Rivulidae > Kryptolebias > Kryptolebias brasiliensis. The sequence continues at coordinate 15,646,866 of JAOXNZ010000021.1, read as the reverse complement.
GGCAGCGGAAACCCTGACGGCGAGAGGAGTGACATAAAATTAAAAATAAAAACAAGTGACAGACGAGAGCAGGAAAACGTCTCAGACATTTCTTGCTCCACTCACCAAGAAGCTCATCCTCCGCTCCTCTTCCAGAAACAGCTGGTTTTCGATGTTGTCATAGTCCAAACTCTACAACAACAAGCCCACAACACAAGCTCTCAGCTAACACTCAAAGTTCTGATTTCCTTTCGTCCGGTCAGTGAATGCATCGTAACAAAGCTGCTGTGTTGCAGTTTTTACTGAAGGAAGCAGACTTGAAGTCAGCTGTACGTACCATCCGTAAAGTGTTAAAAAAAATACTATAGAGGTATATATTTTCCTATTTAGGAGCAAGGAGGCTTCAGCAGACAACAGGAAGAATAAATTACAATATAATCCTACTTTATATTTTTGAGCTTTCAACCTTGTCTGTCAGGAAAAACGGTGGAAAACTTCAACCCAGTGTTTGCTGTATTTGCTACGAACTTACAGACTAATGTTACAGATGCTAACTGTGCTAACTGAATTTAAAAATGTCAGCATCTTACTCATTTTATCTTTCAAACAAAAAAAAGCCTTATTTTAGTGCAGCGACTTCTATCTCTCAAACACACACGCTGTGCAAAGTTTTATTTCCTTCACAAATCTTTTGGACACAGATGCAATTAATTTGAAATTAAGGAGGAAAACATCGTTCTGAGGCGTGCACGACTAAAGGATGAAAAACTGCTAAGGAGCCGTATTGTGACTTAGAAAGCAGATATACTGTAAATCTCTTTAGTTGGGTTTTATTCTGACAAAGACCTCGGTCTGATCATCTGGAGGATGAATGAGAGAGAAAGCGCTGCAACCTGGTGCTGTTTTAGAGAAAAGCGGAAACGTTTTTTATACAGAAAAAATGTACGACAAAACCAGAAATGAGTAAAACTACTTCAGGTTTTCCGACTTATTTTACCTCAAATTTAAGCGACAGCAGCTTCTCGTTGTGAGGAATCTCTTTGGGTCTCCAGCCTGTAGAGTCCTGCAGGGGACAATGTACGAAAGACGGAGGTCAACACGTCATCACCTGACCTCTGACCCCCGCCCCAGCAGAGAAAAGGAGCTATACTGAAACATTCTACACACAACGGCTGGAGGTGCAGTTTAAAACAACATAACACGTTTTGATTTTTTGACTCTTGAAAAGCTCTAAGAGGAAAAAAAGAGGAAATGTTTGACTGACTTAAGACACATACAGCAGCTGTGGTGAGAATTAAAAAAAACAACAAAACAGCATTTCCTCCAGAACGTTTGAAACAGAACCAAAGCAATGAAGATGGAGATTCTTGTAGATCAGATTTTTTTTTTCACACTATTATTAATATAAATCAGGTGGTGGAGGAGATGCAGTGGCACGAACTGACACAAGCAGCGGCAAACACATGAGACGTTCCACATTTACAAGCGGCGTTACGCCAAAAAACGGCTTCAAATAAAGGCTGCATTCACAGAGACGGTGAAACGCAAAGCAAATGGACTTTTCACATCCAAGAGAATCACATGCTTGAGGTCACGTCCCGCTTCCGCCGGCGACAACGGAGCATCTGAATGGTTCGCGGCACGAAGGGAAAGGAGCCCGAGCCTCGGCTATCGCACGCCGAGCCGCGGGATAATGGCAGATCGGGGCTGTTCAACAGGGGGCGGTCCTCAGTCCGAGCTCATTTAAAACAGAACCGGATTTTAAATCAAAACCTTAATTTAGGTAGTGACTATAATTGTTGGATTTCAGTAACTGAGCGGCTCAGTTGAACGGCCCTGGTCTAGATGCTACAAACATGATTAGACAGTGATGGCTAAGGCTCACATTTAGCCACTTTCTGTTTAGTCTTTTGGGTCATAACTTGTATGTTACGTACTGGCTTTAAAGGGACAGTTCAGACCCTTTAAAGTGGGGTTCTATGGAAAGGTTTTGAACAATTATCTTACCTGTAGTAGATAGCTCTTTTACCAGCCTTAGTTTGGCAGCCTTGGTTAGTCTGAGAGAGACGTATGAAAGTGGACAGCCGCAGACAGCAGTTGTTTGCGTGAAGGCTACTTTATGAGCCTTTACGTCGCTTTCAATTTCACATAGCTGTTCTGGCAGAACTCTTATGATATTCCTGCTGGAAATGACTGGACTGGAAGTGCTACAGCTAGGTGATGCTGCCATTTGCGCTTGCAACGAACTATGGAATTTCATCTAAATTATGTTTAATGTAAAACAGACAGTGATCTAGGTGTTTATAAAACAGCGTTCGCATGAACTGCTACGAAAATTAGCAAATTGTTTCTCCAAACTGAGGCCGTTTAAAGAGCTATCTACGACAGGTAAGATATTATTTGTGCACAACCTTTCCACAGAGCCCTACTTCAAAAGACGTGGCCTTAACAGACACAGATAATTTAGCTGTTATTTCCTGGAGTCTTTATGTACGTTCCTTTGTCTGTTTTGACTCCTTGTAGGTTTTTCTACCAACATCATTTAAAAGCGTCCGTTTCTCCCACATCATCCTCCGTGTTTAAAAAGCGCAGGATGGCTGAGTGGACACGGGCGCGCGCACAATAACAAACACATGTCCTGCGTTAAATGAAATCATTTGCCTTGCTTCACAGTGGAAACCATCAGACATGTGCCTTCAGAGCACTCTGGATGAGTCAGCCGTCACTGAGCCGCTGTGGTCGCCTCTGTGTCAACTGTCCCAAATCAGCAGCCGAGAGATGAAGACTAATTAAACTACATCAGCTAAATCAACGATTAAAGCCTGACCAGACAAGTCGGCTCAATGAGATCCTTTACATCAGATACATACAGGGCTAAATCACCTTAAAAACACTGCATGTAGGGAGGTAGGATGCGACTAATATTCTGTCTAAAAGGCTGGAAGCGATGACTTGATAGGAGCGACAGACACAAGGAGAGGATGGCGGTGACCGGAGCGTCCAACTTTACCTCCTCTTCCGTTATTTCCTCGTCCAAGTCCACCGTGCTGAATCTGCCTATCTGAAATAATCTCCTTCCTCCGGACAACTACAAACACCACAGACAGTCACAAACATACGGCTTTGTGCGTTTAACTTCCAGGCATCGGGCGCAATGCAGAGTGCATCTGAATGGCGCAGGGGGCGAACACGAGGACGGAAATGTGCAAGTACACCAAACCTAAACAAAGGTTAATGACTGCAACATGAAAGCAGGACGGTTTAACATTCGTGTCTTCCGAATTAGCTGAGAGCTGTAACGTGATTTACTGTTTTAAGCCAATTTGTGTCGGTTTCCTGACACCGAAACAAACAAAAGCAGCATCTGTATTTTGGTGTGGGTGCAATAATAACTTCAGTTCGGTCTACAACTTCTGCAAAAACTAAAACAGAAAAAACCTGGACTTAGTACGATATCAAAAACATGCAGATAATTTAGTTCCACTTGTGGTCCTCTTGTCAGCTGAATATAGAGGGGAAAAAAGGAAGTTATTTATCCTAGAGAGTTTTCATAACACCTGGGCTTACAGCTTACATGCAGCAGGTCTGATGGGACACGGGTTTGTTTAGGTTTGGTGTAAATATGTGTTATTGTTCTGGTTTATTTTGACACCAGTTTAAAATCCTTATCATTCTCAAACAACAGAACCAGAGCTGGAGGGACAAACACTTCCAGGCTCTAATATGTATAATCTGATTATGTGCATTAAGTGGGCGATTTAATTTTTAACTTTATAAATGCAAAACAAAACAAGCCATAACATGATAAAAAAAAACATGACCACTGCATCTGAGGCAAACGCATTGAAAACATTTCTAACCCATGCAGCCTTCGGAAACATGACTCAGAGGCACCTTAAAGCGCTCATTAAGACATGACCCAACATCTTCTCCCAGCCCCAGAGGGAGCAGCTGTTAGCATGGGTTAGCCACCTTGTTGTTAGCGGTACCTGTCGGGACACGGAGGGCCGCTCGGAGCCGTTGAGCAGCGGGGTTCCCTCCCAGGCTGCGCCGGCCTCGTCGCCTCGGCTGGACCACGACACTTTCTTGGTGATGTTCGCCATGATGGCGGCCTCCGGGGAAACTCTAAAAGTCTAGAAAAACTCCTCATTAACTTCAGCTACAGCCGGCTAACCCTGACTACTACTCTCCCGTTCTCACCCCCCATGACCGTCGTAGTAACTCGTGATGTTTTGTAAGGCTCGCGCGCAGCGTCAAAAATATACGTTCGCCGCGTTGCATGCCGGTACCTGTAGTTTTAGAGGTCCTTTCAGTTTAAGAGCCACACTAAAAGATTAAAAAAAAGACACATTTGATTGACTTAAATCGAAATATGTTTGCTTTACATAAATATGTTTAAGTTTGGTTTAGTAAGTGATTTATCCTTGTATGCAAATATAGCACCTAAAATTACTTTCTGGAAAAAACAAATACATTTAACCAATGACATGTATTCTATGTCACTGGAATATGTCATTCAAATTTATGTCATTGCATTTAACACTCACTTCACAATTGTATGAGTTTCTTTCAGAATTAAGCAATTTTGTTCTTTCAGCATTTCATAATGTGGGTAGTGTCAACATAACGTTGACTCAGCGTCTTCACGTCTGCTGGGTGCCAGTTTAGCTGAGTTGGTTAAATTAAGTTTTAAACCACTTGTTGAATGAACTCACATCTATTTTCCCAAGTTTTAATATCAGTCTTATTGCTTTAAGTTCTACTCGTTGTTTTGTTTTGTTTTTTCCAGCAAGACTGACACAAGTAACACATGTTCAAACAAAAACACTGATTTTTGTTCACTGAAATGTTCAACTTAAAGTGAATTAAATCAAATCTGACTGCAAATATTTGTATTTTAATTATCCTGAAAGACTAATATGGAGTTTCCCACTGTGGTTCATGGTTTGGATATTGTACCTTTTCCTGCAGATGATAAATTAGTTAAAATCTTGGTCTGTCTGCTTATTTGGGCTTGTCTGTTGCTTTGTACTGATACAGTTTGACCAGTGAATCTGACCCTGGCTGATACGTATATTCCAGTCTGTATTGGGTATGTTTATATAAAATTTGTATGCAAATGTAAATTCCTTGAAAGGACTCTTATAACCCCTACATCACTAGTGGTCCCTGTACCGGGGGAAGAAGCACTTCTGCCAACAAGATCAATCCAAATTAGGGACAAAGGGGTTAAATATGTGTCCAGCATTTATGACTAAACAACCCAACTAAAAAAGGGAAGCAAACAAAACACAAACAAATCATCCACTCAGCAGTTCAACTTTCCTAACATAAGACATTTTGGAAATATAATGATTTACAGTTTGACTGAATGCTTCAGATGATTTAACCTAAAAAAAAACCAGAACAAAATCTGGACTTTTCTGTCATTTAGAGCGTACCTGTTGTCCAGAAGTGATAGGTCACATCTTTGAAGTGGTCCTCTGTGGAAAGTTTAACAGTTAATGTCTTACCTGTTGCAGATATCTCTTAGCGCAACCTCAATTTGTGGAAAAGGAGTTTAATTTTGGCCAAACTGACAAGATAACGACCAGTTCAGGTGGGGCTGATCACTTAAGCTGGCCTCTTAACCTTGTTTCTAATCTCATCTCTATTCAACTGAGTGTCTTCGAACTACAGTGTTTTGCTTTGGTACAATATTCCATTGACTCCTACATGAACAGCTCTGACCTTTGAGCTTCTGTCTCGCTGTGTTGTGCCTCAGGTGTTTGAGGCCTTGGGTCATGTGGCTCTAATGAGGACGTAAACATGACTATAATCTATTACATGAGTTCACGTTCTGATTCAGAGCCAATAATTCTGAAGTGGTTTGAATCATAGCCTAAAACTGACCGAATAAAGAAATAATTTCATAAGTCTGTTAGCAGCTGATTGAAAGGTCAGGAATATTCTCAAAGATCCCAAAGGGGAAAAAAAACTTCTGTGGTGAGCACTGAGGATTGTTACATAAGTATTTCCCCATCATTTCAGTGTTTTGACAGAATGACTAACAACACAGCAGCTCTGAAACACTGACAAAACATTATTAAACTTTGCTGTTTTTTCCTGAAGGGTGATAAATCTATATGTCAAAAGTGCACCACAATTTCATTTATTTATTTATTTTTTGCACATGTCTGCGACGCAAAAGATATGAAAGATATCTGCTCTCCTGCTTTGTAACAAACTGTTTAAAGGTCGCAGGTTTGCCTCCCGGCCTTTCTGGCTGGAGTTTCCATGTTCTCCCCACACAGGC
>JAOXNZ010000021.1:15556065-15566888 GCA_028566095.1 Kryptolebias brasiliensis | reverse complement strand
TTTTGCTCACCAGGTGTGTATCTGGACTCAGAGGAGGCCCAGCCCCCCAGCCTCAGGGCAGAGCCATCCCAGCCAGAGGGGGCAGGGTTGGGCTTCTGGCTGGTGAGGCCGGGTGGGGGTCTGGAGGGGGCTGGTACTGGCAGCGGCTTGGGAGACAGAGGAACCTTCCAAAGCTCGTGGGCTAGAGAGGAGTTGGACACAGAACCGCCGCCAGGAGACCACTTTGACTCACTGGGTCGAGCTACAAGGAGTGAGAAGACAAGTTGTTTACAACGTCCAGCTGAAGTTAACAAAATAATTCTGTTGTCAGTGGAAAACGGCACATGTACAGGAGCAAAACAATTTGTAGATCCATGTTGTCATAATAAGCACTTCCTATATCCATATGAAGCTCTGTGTGGTTTGTTTGACCTCAGAGGTCACTCATGATTCCAGTGAGTGAACTTCAAACATACCTGAAGTGCTTTGTGCTGTACTGGTGAGGGAACCGCTGTGGCTGGAGGCACGAATGGATGACCAGGCACTGTTAGAAGGCATCGTGGTGTTCAGTGATGAGGATGGCCCTGAGAAACATCAGGAGGAGCGCTATATGTCAGATGTGTGCGTTCAGATTGTGACAGGTGCTTGATAACACTGATTAGATTTTAACATTATTTTCCCGCAGCGTGCGTTTTACCGTTGTTCCTGTCCCTGAGGTGGTCTGTGTCGCGGACGGTGTTGATGGAGAGGTTGTTGATGACACTGCCAGGGGTCACGTAAGGGTCAGTCTCCGGGTCGATATTGGGGTAACCTTTCCAAGGCTCCCCGGGCCGGAACTCTGTAGACAAGAACGCCAAAGCGATTAAAAGGTTTCGAAGCAAATGGTTTAAAACTGTTGGGGAGCGTGAAGGCTCGTGTACCTGGGGGCCAAGTGACAGTGTTTCCATGGGGTGGAGGGGAGTTGGCACGGGGCGGCCAGCCATCGCCCACAGAGCCCATTGATTGGCCGGGAGGACTCAGGGGAGATGGGCCAGGAGACAGGAAATCATAGAAGGGAGAGTCCTCCAGACGCAGCCCAGACGACATAGCACCTGTGAGGCAAACAAAAACAAGCACATCCACACACACTACAGTTTATTACAAGAACACACTCAATTTAACAGCCTCAAATAACGTTTTTCAAACCTAGCTTGATTTGTAATAAACTAAAACATCCCATATATTTAAACATTGCGAATCCAACAGAACTTTTAAGAGAAATTTAAAGCCTTCATGCAGCTAAATAACAAATGTTTATTTCAATTACTATGGCAAAAATGCTTTCAAGTATGAATTAGGCCTACTACAGAGAAACTGCTGTCTAATGTACCAGGTTTGCTGTTCTGCTCCAGAGGGTCAGCAGCCCAAAGTTTCTTCAGTCTGGACTGGGGTGGCTCTTTGTAGTTCACCGCTCCACCACCACTACTACTTCCAGCGCCAACGCCCATGTCCAGGGATACATTCAGGTTAGAGTTCAAGCCTAAAGATGGACAGAGGAAGAGAGGAAGTCAGTCTCACCTGAATGTATGGCTAGCTTGTGAAATAAGACTGCCTGCTTGTAACTGACGTACTTAAAGGGAAGTTGTTGAAGGATCCGATGGTGGCGGCATCCTTCTGCATCTCAGAGGGATTCTGGGACAAGTAGTTGTCAGAGTATGTTTTGTGTGGCAGGGCCTGCTTCAGCAGGGAGGGGTCCAGGTGTCGCGGCGGCTGCATCATCGATGGGGATGAACCAATGGGACGCGCCTGGAAACAGGAAATGAAAGGTTAAACAAATTCAAGAGGAAACAGACTCAGACTCGTTTTACTGCTGCAGCACTCAAACGAAGTGTAATTTAGCAGAATTTCTGGACCCACACCTGATCGTTCTGACGGCCCATGGCCATGGCTCTCTGGTTTTGAGCCTTCTGTTGTTGCTGATGCTGAAGGAGAAGACGCTGCGGACAGAAAAAGCCATCACAAAAATAAGTCAATTGTAGCAGTACTGTCTGATCAGAGTTCACAGAAACTAAGAACCGTAGCTGTTGTGAAACGGGAACCTTAAAATGTGGCGATGCAGCATAAATGTTGAAGACACAGCAGTCCTAATTACAGTCTACATGTTTCTGTACCTGTAACTGGCTGAACTGGCTGAGCTGTGAAAGCTGGTTGAGCTGGGAGAGTTGGTTGAGCACAGCCACCTGCTGAGGGCCAAACAGCGAGTTCAGACCACCGTTAGCTCCTGGGTACTTCAACAGGGATGGGGGGACCTGCACGCAAACAAGATTTGGGTCAAAACGTAAGTTTAAAAGCAGTTCAGGTTTTCAAAGTCTTTTCCGTTTAACAACGTTTGATCTTTACTGTGTTTTTTTCTTTCCCCTCGTGTCTGACAATCACTTCAAGCAGCAACTATGAATTGACAGGATAAAAAAAACCAGCATCTAACAATTTTAGAAAGTTTGTTGTCTTACAGAAGGTATGAAACACATTCATGGGTTGTCAAGTAAATGTATGATGTTCTGAAAATACCCAGTACTTAAACGAATGATCCGTAAATACAATGAAAACGGTTGTTTTATATGTTTGCTGTTTTTTTTGTACGCTACCTGAGAGGGCAGGATGGGTGGAGGCACTTGGTTACGAAGATTGGATTGAGGTGGGGGCTGGGATTGGGGGCCGCCTCGGCCCTGTGCTACGCTACTGCCACCCAACATGGAGTTTACATTCTGCAAAAGAGAAACAAACACACACAACCAAGAAATAATTAATGTTTAACAAGTTACAATGTTTCTCTCAACACTGTAAAAAGAAAAAAAAGGTTTTGAGTGAATCATTCGGAAACTATAAACAGATGTTTTACTGGAAAACATAATACAATACCAGCTACTTAGGATTTGGGATTACTCATTTACTTAAGCATTTGTTCAGATGGGGCAGAGTGTGACAACAAGCTCGAGACCAAAAGACAAACCAGCTCCTCATCCTTCCACACTCACCTGCGGAGCAGCCCCAGAGCTAGAGTGGGAAGGGGTTGGCCCAGAACTGACACAGGGGACTGGCTGAGCAGAATTGCGAGGGGAAAGGCTCATGCTTTGATTGGAGGAGAGCTCATCAGAAGTTGGGCAATCATAGGCAGAAAGCTGCAGAAGCAAAGGCCGGGTGCACAGCAGATGGACGGCAAGCACAGAGGGACAGGAAGCACATCGGCAGCCACACAAGCACAGAGAGGGAAGGAGACAAGAGAAGAAGAAAAGAATTAATTTTGCACAGGAAGGCAAGGAGAGGCAGGGCGAGCGAGAAAGAAACACGGAAACAGGAAATAAGAGAACCTGCGCGGTACAAGACTGTGGTAAAGCAAAGGGAGAATCACGAACGAGAGGGGGTAAAGTGATGAAATGGAATAAGACATGAGCAGTGTAGAAGAAGAGAAATTGTTCAGGGATAAAAAAGACACTAAAAAGTTATAAAACTAGAAACAAAGAATAAAGTAAGCAGCAGCAGCGCTAAAGCAAAAGCAGTAAAGCCAAACTCAAGGCAGTTTATCAAAGGAAATCATCTCTTTCAGGATTACTTGACATCCTTGTAAAAATATCTACTATTACAATTCAGCCTAAAAGTTTGAATATTGTGTTTGGTTTTGAGGCTGAAAAAAATGACAATGATACAACATTAGATAAACTAGAGAAAGGCAGATCTCTTTAATAAAGAACTCATGCAGTTTGTTTAAACCACCACCAGGGGGCACAAATGAGATGAGAAAACACCTCCCAACCAGACATTTACCACACTAAAGACTTTGTGTACCTTGTCAAAGTAAGAACTGCGATCCATGACAGATTCCTTGTGGAACTGGTGTCGGGACCCCGGGTTCTTCCCCACTATGCTGTTAAAGTCTCCCATACTGCTGATGTCCATGCGTTTGTCCGTCACCATCCCAGGTGCTGCCTTCATGGAGTCATCAGGAGAGTCTCTCTGCAAGTTCAAACACAAAAAAGCGTAAAAAGACAGGAATGTCCCCCATATTTGACAGTGAACTCTGACCAGGTAGAATCAAGTGTTAATTTACAATACAAGTCAAATGTTTGGACACATCCAACTCATTCAGGAAGGTAATGTTTACTGAGACATGGTGTGCTTCTGCGGTGGTTCCAGGCGTTTTTGAATTTATCCGAAATTCCAGGCACAGGAAAATAATTTAACAATTCAAAGTCGCTGAACTCTGAAGAGGGTACTCACAGAGAAGCCCATGTTGTTGAACTGGTTGATGAATGGTTTCATCCAGGGTTCATCCTGTTTACTGACTGGTTTGTTAATCTAAAAACAGACAAACCCAGGATAAGATCTCCTGACATGAAATGTTCTTCAGCCATGTTCGACACATTCAGATGTGGAGATCGTGGGGAACAAACCTTGTTGGAGCCTTTATTCTTGTAGTTCCAGGTGTTCTGGTCATGAGACCTGTTGTCCTGCTGGCTGTTGCTCCACATTCCGATCTCCACCTCCTCCTCCTGATCCCAGCTATTGGACACGTTGTCACCACACCACGTCTCCATGGGCTTAGGACCTGAAGACATTGACGATGGAGGGAGAGATGTAGAAACTGAACACATTTAATGTAGACATATCTGTAACTTCTGTCATGTATTGTTCTTAAAAATAAAATAAAAACTCCAATCTAAACCATTTCTCATAAAGCCTGTTCTTGTCTCCTCTTACCAGGTTTGTTCTGGGTGCCCCATCCAGAATCTCTGCTTTCCCTGCTGGGTTCATCCCAGCCAGCAGTGCTGTCCATGGGCTTCCCCCAGGCAGATGTCCCATTGTCCACTGTCACAGGTGGGCCAGCTGTAGGCTCCCCCCATGATGAAGAGTCCTTTTGCTGGGGGTAAGGCTCCCCCCAACCTGCAGGAAACAGGTGCTCATTTGAATCATGATATAAGCTCTAAAATGTGCACTTAAGTAGCTTAGATGTTGCTGGTAATTGGTGGGAATTAAATGTTTTTATTTTAATGACACTAGTAACGCTTGGAAATCAGTAAAACCTTTGTTTTTAAGGTAGACACTTTTATTCTCCTCAAATTTAAGATCACACTCATGTCCTTGACAAACTGAGCGTCGGTTTGGTTACGTAAGTGTTTACTCAAATATTTAACCTTTCAAGCCCCAAGCCCAAGTGTAAGTGTATCCCTGAAATTGCGTGCTTGGGTTCAAAAGGCTCAGGTTACAGCTGACCACCCAAACCTGCCACTTTCTCCCTCCACAGCAGGAGTCTGGGAAGATGCCAGGGATACTTCCCTGTAAAAATAGGACTGATCATGGGATAGCCTCAGGCTCCAGACCTACCCTTGTATGCAAGTCCAAAAGTACAAGCACATAACAGCATGACAAAGAATGCACAAAAATAAACATACTGAGATAAAAGATTCACATCTACAGGCAAAATGTCTGCACTGAAGCAGAAGTACACTGCTTTACACATGTACTGCAATCTTGCATCTGTTGCTTTGAGTCTTATTTCATGTAACCGCTTCAACTGAGCCAAGATTTAGCTGCTCATACGTGCAGCTCACAAACTGAAAGATGTCTCCAAATAAAAGTCAACACTCAGACCTGGTATTCTTTTCCCACAAGGTCTGTTCTGTCTTTACTGACTGTTAAACTTACACAAAAATACAAACACATTAACCACAATGACTCATAAAGCTAAGAGTTTTCCCAGAGCGGTAGCTGGGTGGTTTGTCCAGCCTTTTCCTTTCTAGAGCTCATGGAGCTGCTTCATTTAGTTCACTACACAATGAACCCTGAACAACCACCTCATTCCTGCGTTTCTCCTCCTTAGGGCCTCTCTAGAGAACAGCTTCCTCGCTTGTTTTAGTTTTCCAATCTTCCATTTCCAGCATTAAACCAAAAAGAGCCCCTCCGCTGCCACTCATGGTCTCTCTTGCTCTATTCTACTGAAACACACAAAAGTGTGTGTTTCTTGTGAAAATGGTGGGTGAGCAAAGAAAGGAAAGAGAAAAAAAAAGGTGAATGAGAGAAGAGGAAACACTGATGCTTTTAGCATTCCTAAGGAATGACTCAACCGGCTTCACAAAAAGCCTCGGAGCGCAGCAAGGAGACAGAGGACCGGCTGGCTCTACAGGATTGGTTTAAACCTCTGAAAATTGTGCATGGCACTGTATGGATTTGAGTGTGTGGCTGCCTACACATACACACACAACCTTGTAAAAATAGGAAACACTTTTAAGGTCTCATCTCCACAAAAAGTGGTTGGATCACAGACAGATTATGACTTATAGAAAGCTTTAACTTGCAGAGAAGTATGCGTGTGAACATTAGAACAAAAAATATATACGTTTTAATTAAATCAACACCGCTTTAAATTACATCACATATGTAAAAAATGTAATGTTTATTTTCATAGCACCTTTCTCTAGTGAAAAATCAGAAAGTGCTAAATCTTATTACAACAAGCATAAAAAAAACTGCAGAAAAAGTCTATTTTATTAAAGCTATCAAACCTTGTTGAGTAAAAAGTGTGATTTTAACCTATTGATTCTGTGATGTTAATTCTTTTTATTCATAGCTACATGTAGCATGTACACATGTATGTTTTTTAAAAAAAAAGATTTTCTTGTTTCATCTTTGCGGTACAACATATGGACCTGTGGGCCACTGTTGTGCTTTTCTTGCAATAAGTGGTCAAACCAATATAATAAGGTTCATACCTCAATATGTAATTTGAACTTTTGGAAAAAGCTTTGCATTTACACAAATGCAGATATTACACAATGCACATTTAGTTGCTTATTTTCCATGTTTGTGCTCTGAGGTTGTCGCTACAGAATAATAAAGCTTGGTACATTTTTGCAGCTTGTATATGTAAATATACAAACCTGATTTAAACTAGTCATTAACAACTGTACTATGAATGCATGTTCACATATTCAAACACACCTGAACTGCAGCTTTTATCCTGGTTAAAATGCTGCATAGGCTGCGTGGAGTTGTGTGCTGGGTGGGACTGATTCTGAGAGGACGGACCCACGGCCTCCTGATCCGACTGAGTTGTCTTGTTCCACATGTTGACAGATCCACCACTGTATTTACCTGCAAATCAAGTAATACAATTTTGAGAAATCAGCTGAAAAAGACTTGCCAAATGAAAAGCTCTTGCTCGTAAGAACAGCAGTCGAGTTTGTTTACCAGGATCGCCCCAAGCTGCAGTTCCATCATCAATTTCCATTCGCCGACGAATGGACTCTGGAGAAGGTTCTTCCCATCCAGTTGCAACTTCCTCCTTCTGACCCACTGCGGGCATGGGCCCCCCCAGCCAGCCTAAAATATGAACAAAAGCATAGCATTAGGTTTTTCTGTCAAAAGAGTAAAAACTCTTGTTAAATATAAAGTTTCAACAACTAACAAAAACAATTATTGCCGTGATAAGTACCTGTGGGCTTGTTGGAGGCTGGGTTTCCTCTGGACATGTTGGATTCTGGACCTTTTCCCCACTCATTAGAAGGTTTAGAGTTGGATTCGCTCCGGTTCTGAGCTCCATGGTTGTTCTTCATTGGCTCACCCCAGCCTTGATCGTTACTCTGAGGACTGGGTTTGTTGACCGTGTCTCCCCAGTTGGAGCCAGGGTTTGGAGTGCTCTGGTCTGGAGTATTTGATCCCCCGCTGCCAACCCAGGTGTTACTGCTGCTGGTGTTGGTTCGACCTGGCTCGCTCCAACATCCAGAGCCAGACCGGTCGCTGTCGCTGTCCCAGCCCACTGAGCCTGCACCTTTTTGAGATTCCCCCCAGTGGTTGCTGGCCCCTGCTCTTGAACCATCAACACCCCAGGTTTCACTTCCATTTCTACCATTGGAACCCCAGCCATGCTGCATTTTAGGTGCATTATTCCATGTAGAGGACCTACAAAAAAACAAAATGGTTGGTAAATTTTAAAAATAAAGTAAAAAATAAAAAACATTTAAACAATAACAATTGAAAAACATTAATCACCGGTCATCTTTAACGTTGTTGTTGTTCCAGGTGTTACTGCTCTTGTAACTGGATTCATCATCCCAGCCACTATTCCCACCTCCTTTATTATGAGGGCCTTTACTTTCCCACCCAGATGTTTGTCTCTGTTCTCCCCACCCAGAACCTCCGTTATCTGAGCCTGAGCTGCTCGGCCCAACCCCCCAACCTGCAAGCACATAAAAGAAGACTCAGTTACTTGCTTGTTAGATGTTTAATAAATAATGTGGTTTTATTCAGAATATTATCACATAAAAGGCCAGTTCTATAAACCTAATGTGCTTACCTCCAGAGGTCTGGGAGGGAGCTGCCGGTGCTGCTGAGCCCCAACCGGAGCCTACGCTACTCTGCTTTCTTTCCTCGCCTCTGGGATCCTTGTTGTTTGTAGTAGAATTCACATCCCAGGAGGTGTTCTGCCGTACGGGCGTCTGTCCCCATCCTGTGTTGGACAAAACCCTTGGATCCACATCGGTCCGGGCCACTGCTGATGGTACTGTTGTGGTATTGTTACCTCTTCTACGGTTTCCTCCTTTAGACTGGCTGTCTTTGTCTGAGCTGGATCTACCTCCAGAGCTCTCAGCGCTTCCTTCACTTCCTGCAGAGCGACCCCAGCCTCCAGTGACACTTCCAAAGCTTTGACCTCCACCACCACCCCCTCCTATGCCCATGGCGTCATCCTCAAGGCTCTTCCACCCATTGTTGGCGGAACTTCCTTTTTGACTTCCAGCATCTGAATTGTTGGTGCAAGGAGTTACTGATCCCCAATCTCCATTTGACATTTTGCCGTTAGATGTGAAAGATGATGATGATGAGGAAGAAGAGGATGCACTGCTCCCCCAGGGGCGAGGTATCCCTGTTGGAGGACCCATAGTAGTTTGGTTTCCATTTCCTGATGTTTGGCCTGTAGAACCTGGAATTTGATTAGGGCCAACACTCCAGGACAAGTTACTCTGAGGCTGGTTTGGGGTATTGGTGGGCCCTTGGTCCCACCGTGGGGCCCCAGTGTTATTGTGGTTATTATTACTCTTGAAAGCAGCAGTAGAGATTTGGGGATTCACAGTGTCTGCATTTAAGGGACCCTTGTCTACAGGGTAGGTAGCTGTGCCCCAAGGTGTACCAAAGGACCCAGTACCCCCTGACTCTCCTTGAGGGTGCTGGGGAGCTAATGAGGGGTTTCCATTGGCCAGCGGCCCCCCATTTCCTCCTCCAATGGAACCCCAGGAACAATCCCCGCTGAGTTGGGGTGAGGTGGTAGAGTCTGGTGCACTAGAGGTCATTGTGGTGCTAGTAGTAGTAGTAGTATTCATCATGATAGTGTTATTTGGTCCATTGGATTCAGTGTTAAGGTTGGTAGGTTGCAGACCACCATTGCCATTGTTGCTGCCTCCTATCACCTTGCTGCTTGATGTACCATTATTCACCTCAGTGTCTTCCATCACACTGTTGTTGTCTGGAGCTGCCATGCCACCCCAGCCCAGCAAGGACCCCTGTTGAGGAACCATACCTAGTTTGGAACTCAGCCCTGGAGCCTGTGGAGGCCGTTGGCTCTGGCACACTGGGCTTGGGGTTGGACTCTGTGGCCAGGCACCATGGTTGGCATTTGGATTTAAAATGTTTGGGTTTGACCCATTGATATAGGGGTTATTCCCGCCAGTGGTATTCATGTTGCTGCCTGACTGGGTGCCCCATACAGAACTGCTGCCGACTAACTTGTGGTTACTCATGTTATTGCTGCTAATACTGTTGGGCCCAGCCATGGAGTAGTGTGAGGATCCAGTAATATTATTTCCATTATTTGCACTGCTGATGGTTCCCACACCTCCAACCTGATTGTTGCTATCTCCATTCACAGTTACACCGACCATCATGGTAGAAGTCACCAAAGAGGAGGAGTGCGAAGAAGCTGTAGAGGACACAGAGGAAGAAGCATCTGCTGACATCATCATTACTGTAGTTGCAGCAACAGTGCCGAGGTTCTTCTCTGAGCCGACTGAAGAGTTAGAATCTGCATCCATGCATTCTGACGCCAGTTCAGGATCTGATCCTGAACCGCAGCCAGACGAGGAAGAGGAGGAGCAAGAAAATGAAGAGGAGGAGGGAGGCCAGACAGAGGAGCTGGTTGAACAAGTGTTATTGGATTTGTCAGTACTTCCGTCGACTAGGACTTTGCCCCAGTTGCTGTTGCTGTCACTGCTGCAGGGGGAGCCAGAGGACCAGGGGGAAGGCTCATACTGTGAATCCAGTCCAGGATGCTCCAACCCTGGAAAGAATAGATGGACAAAACAATTACATTAAGGGAATAATGTGTTTTGTATCACAAACATGCTTATTTCTTCTTTTTAAAACTGATAACAGTAAAAGCTCCTAAACACCAAACTAACTTTAGGAACTAGTGGTGATAGACAGTATTTTTATGTAGCATTTGAACGTACTGCAATGCTAACACCCATTTGCCTGTACAAAAATACATAATAGTGCCTTGAATTGCAAATACATTTTCAAGGTTCAAGTTGTTTTAATGTCTGAAATCTGATCTGGAATAGAGCACAGTTTGACTAGATGTTAGCTTTATTCATGAATATGTGTCTGAATTTCTAAACTGAGATTGCCATCTACTGCAGTTAAGATAATGACTACTTGTAGTTGCAACTCATCAAAACCAATAAATTGGAATTGTCCTTCTAAATGTTTATTAGCTTTTACTTTAAAAATGAGTTGGAGGTTAAAAATTGGTGCAGTACACACGAAAAAAGAAAAATGTTCACCAACACTCCACTTGTTTTTTCAGCTGATTCATTAGATCG
>JAOXNZ010000021.1:15502187-15512859 GCA_028566095.1 Kryptolebias brasiliensis | reverse complement strand
CTGATTCAGTGGTTAAATCACCTCTTCATGTCCTGCAGAAGCCTGTTAATCACCACTGATTCAACTCAGGTGTGTTGGAGCAGAGAAACAAGTAAAACATGCAGGATGGTGGCCCTCGAGGACCAGGACTGCCCACCCCTGCTCTAGATGGTCGCAGAGCTCTTCTCAATTTATGACTCAAAGTGAGAAATGTGAGACTACTTTGGAGGGTTTTTTTCCCATCATTCTCCCATTTGGTGACCTATGAAAGTAAATTGTTGCTGATTAGAGACAACAGAAATTACAATCAAACAGATCTAATTAATGCCGAAAAAAATGCTCGTCATTAGCTGGAAAGTCGGGCAAATATAGCGATTTATTTGCAGTTCTGTACGAATGTCAACATGATGTAATTTTCAAGTGAAAGTTTGCACGTTTTCTTGCAATTTTGTGTCAACAGTTGCAGCCCAGTGACTTACAGGCTTAAACCGTTTCCAAAATGTGTGGGGGCTCGTCCGGAATTCGAACCCAGGGGCCCCTCACCAAAACAGGCAGATCTTAAAAGAAAAATGCAAAAGCAACTCCTCGAAGAAAATCCCTAACTGTAAAAAACGTGAGATTGATTGTACAGAAGTTTTTATCTTTGTCAAAGAGAGCCAAAAAACGGACATGAAAAGCAGTAGAAAAAAAAGTGACAGAAGATCAATATTTTCCTCTCTGTAGAAGTAATACCAAGAGACTTTTTAGCAAAACAAAAATAAGGTGAACAGAGTACAGAATGTTGTTTCCTTTCAGATAAGTTATGACGCATACATTGCCACCTGGTCGGACCATTCACCTGTGTGACTCCAGCTTGGTCCTGTGAGCTTCCTTCTTGTGTTTTCATCCCCGTCCTCTTCCTCTGACTCCCTTCCACGCCACAGCTGCCCCTCGCAGAGGTACTACTGTGTTTAAAGACATAAACAGATGGAAAGATCACTGAAACTTTAGTAAAGGAAGACAGGGAGAACATATCTGTGACGTTTTGACAGAAATCTCTTCTGCTTCTACGCTCTCTGGAGAAGTAACCTCCTGACCTGTCGTTCTTTGATGTGCTGCTGCGTCCATCATGAAGGCTTTTGGCTTTGCTTCTCTGTGAGCTGGTGCTCACTGTAATTTCATCCTCCCGCCGTGGTTCACCTCGGGTTTCTCTACGCGTTCCTTCTTCTTTCTTTGAAGTTGGTGCAAGCTTGTCTCCGCAGTCACCTTTTCCTCTTTCTGCTTCGAACCCCGTCAGGCTCTTGTCCACGTCCTCTACACTCGTGAGGGCACAGTGCCACAGGTCTGAATCCTCCTCCTTTTCTTTTCTCTCATCTTCTCGCTTCCCTTCTGCTTTGTTTCCCGATTCCTCTCGTTTGTCATCTCTGAATGTAGCTTTGTCAGAAATCTCTTTCACCACGTGAAAGACAGACTTCTCTTTAGTTACATTTCTCGGGCTCGATTCCTTCTTTTCGCCTGCTTCGGTTTGTTCCCCGTCTTTGTTTAGGTTCTCCTCTGTAACACCAGTCTGGTCTTTGGTTTCCTGTGTCTGAAGCTCTAAATTTGAAAAGTGCGTTTCGCCAGTTATCTCATCCTTCCTTTTCCCATCCAGGTTGATGTTGATGCTTATCTTTTTCTGAGGAATCACCTTTATCCCTCCCTCCCATATGTTCCTCGGAGTCGGAGGCACAGTTTTACTCTCCTTCTTTTCTGGTTTTTGCTGTTTTCTGTCAGACAGCTTTAGAAATTTACTGTCATGGCTTTGAGGTTCTGCAGATTTAGCTTTTGGGCATTTGCTGCTTTGAGGTGCAACAGTAAGACTACTTTTTCTCTCACTTCTACCCTTATCCTCCCATTTTCTCTTTCTGATCACCTCTGATATTGAGTCTGAAGCATTGCTGCCTCCAGGCTGTTCTTCTCTTTCTGTAGCAACCCTGTCTGGATCCTTACTGGGCTTTACTTTGTCTTTTCTCTGCATGTCTTGTCTAGGCTCTGAGTTTCGACTTCTACTGCTTTGCTTGTTTTTCAAATGACTTTCCTTTTTATCTTTTCTTTCCCTGCCTTTCTCCGGACGTTTGTCTGTTTTCAGAGGTAATTGGACCGATTCTGTTGCTTTGTGCGGTCCTGGAGAAACCTCCTTGCAGGCATTTGCTTCAGTGTTTCCCCTCCTCTTATGCCGTCTGAGGTCACTTTTAGAGTCTAATGAATCAGAAGCCTTTGCTTGTCCTCCTTCACATCTCTTCTTCTTTTGCTCATGAACTGAGTGGCTGGAGTCATCAACATCTTTTAGTATTTGCTGATAGTCTGTATTTACGTCTTGTGAATTCGCCTCCCCACCACTCTTTGGCACTGTGCCTGACCTGAACTTTTCCGTGCAGCTTTCGGAAAACTCCCTGGGCTGAGCTCGGTCTTCTGATGGCGTGGAGCGATTGTCACTGGAGGGTGAAGAGTATCTGTCGTGGGCTTTATCTGACGAACAGCTGTCAATCGAGGGGTGAGACGCCGTGGAGGGAGTGTCACTTGAGGACTGCGAGGGAGGGGAGCGACTGCAACTGGAGGTCTCAGATGAAGGGGGGCTGGCTGTGCGTCTACTTTGTGATGAGTTGAAAGAGTCTTGAGAATATGGAGGCGGCGGAGGAGGAGGAAGAGGCAGCTGGTGGAACTGACTGATGAAGCTGGTGTAATATTTATCGTACCACTCTTGGTACTCCTCCTTCCACTGCAAGTAGCGCTGCCTGTCCACCTCCTGGCTGCCGGTATCGGCTGCGAATGCCGAGCGTCCCGCTTCTCCTCGTCTCTTTGAGTCGTGGCTGCTCGACGACGACCTCTTGCTGTGGTGGTGGCTCTTCCGATGGTGTGAGGAGGACTTGGATCGGGAGCGACCACCTCGCGACGAAGAGGATGACGTATGGGAGCTAGGCCGCTTGTAACCGTAAGAGCAGGAAGGGTTTGAGTGGGTGTGAAAGTTTCGGCGACTGGAGAAAGGAGAGCGAGGTCTTAAAAAGAAAAGGAGAGAAAACAGGCGTTACATATTACACACCCAGTGTTTTTCAAATCAGTCTCGTTCATTAAATATAGCACAGATTGTTTTCCAAGTAGGGTTCTGTAGAGTTCTCGGCTGTCAGTATCTTACCCGCAGTACGCAGCGATCTGAAACGTCTCAGCTTGGAAAATCTGAGAGAAGTTCTCTCTAGTCAGAGGTGAACCTAGTTCAAGTGGATTTCTGCTGTCTTAAAACGGTTTATGTACACTATTTAAAAAACCTTTACACTGCTGCCAATTTTACTTTACAGCCTCAACATGAAAGGCGGTGCAATAATGTAATCACACGTGTGTTCGTTTCTTAGCAAAGTATCTCATGAACCACTGCACAGATTTTATTGCAACTCTCAAATTAATTATTTGATGTGCAGCACATCTGCAACGGATCAACTCAACCTGATTCACAGCTAATCAACCTTATACAAAAATGGCTAACTTAGTCAATTTTACAGATATTGTGCTAAAATTGGGTGTGGTAGTAGCTGAGTCATCCCTAACATATACTGCAAGTGCTAACAGGTTTCAAACTGTGGCATGCAAGGCAGCGGGCGATATGCCTTCTTTCAAGAAATGCTATTTTCATTTACATAGAGTTCAATGGTTACTTACACTAAAGACTATGTTGTTCAGCAATTTATTACTAGAAAAACAGACCATATTAATACAGTAACCAGGCATCTAATAGAAACAATTGGTGGTGTAAAAATTGAGACGATTAGCATTGAGTTAAACATTGTGAAAAATCTGAGAATAGAGCCAGAAATATAATTTGTATTGGTGGCAGTCTGATGGCGGTTTTTCAATCAAAACTTCTCTGATTCCTCAAACTGAAAATGTTTTCATTGCTGATCTTCACAGAGCCGCACTTCAAAATCTAAACTACCCCTTTAAAGCAAGGTGAAATATAGAATTAAATTAAAAAAAATCCAGATTAGTTAATTAGGTATTCCACTGTGTTTGTGTGGGAAGTTTGAACAGTAGTTGCTAATTTTGCTTCGTGTAAAGACAAACAGACGCTGAGGTTGGAGGGGAAGGATGAAAAACACGCATCTTTATTCTGTTCTGAAACACTTAAATCACAGCTACAAGCATCTTCTCATCTTGACCTCAAGCAGGAGATTTTCTAGTCTTTAGCTAAGCTAAGCTACCCAGCTGCTATTTTTATTTTATAATAGTTGCACTGCAGGTTCAGGTTTTAGTATCACCTGCCTCTAATTTAACATGATAAAAAATATTTATAAAACACACTTTTTTGTGTTTGAAACTTTGTGTTTTGATTTACTTAAACCAAGTAGAGGAGAATGTTTTCATACTGCAACTTTAATTTATTGACAGTATATTTTACGAAGCATCTCAAACTTTATTCAGAAAGATGTTTTTTGTACCATACATCCTGTAGGACCTCCCTTCACATCAACATGTATTATGTGTCATGTTGGCAAAGATAATCATGGTTTGCGTAAAATCTGAAGCTTCACTAACAGGCTGAGCAAAGTGCAAAACTACACCTCTTTAAATTGTAAAAGTGAATGAAAAATGTCAACTTCACACATCTGTGAGCAGGTGAAGGGAAATACCTCGATCTGGAGCGGGAGCGAGAAGCAGAGCGACTGGATGAGCGGGAGTAGGAGCGGGAAGACTTGGATTTCGAGGACTTTGAATGAGAAGAGGAGCGTCTGTGGGGTGACCTGCGGGAGAGAAAAAGCAGCACCTGAGAAGATGTTTCAGCTTCAGTTCAAATGAGAGATTATCTGATTAAAACATTACACCACTCCAACAGTCACACTGGGTTTTGGACTTTTGTCCAAATTTATTTTTGTCAATCCGTACTCTGAAGAGGGGAAAAAAAAAATCCCAGCTTTAGAGAATGTGTAAATGTACATGTGAATTTATTTACAGCACTTTTTTTTAAAAGGCAATTTACCCCTCTTCATCTTCTGGCAGCTATTTTTATATTAGTTATTGACAGGTAAGAGAACAATATGGCCCTTAATACAACGCAGAGTTTTATGAGAAAACCTGCATCCTGAAGTTTACACGCAGCATGTTTACACTGGAAATGGCAAGAGCCCCTTCCCCTACAGTAGCAGCCTCACCGCCTGCAGAATATCACTCAGAAAATTTGCTCGAAAATGTTTGAAACGAAACAGAAAGAAGTCTGAGGCGTATAAGTGGCGTCTGATGTCCCCTGATATAAACTTAATGGCATCTGTGCAATCCACAGGGCCCAATGAAAGCACGGCAAACATAGCAGCACAAAATGCTTCATAACACCCTCTGTCTCTTTTGTCCATGACCTGAGAGGTCAGACCAGGCTTGGAGGCAAAAGTAGGGTAATTTCTATTAAAGAATGATGTTGTAATGTGTAAACTCGAATACTTTTTTTTTTTTTTTTACAATTTTGACTGTCAGCTTTTAATGAAGTCATGTTTTCTGGTCAGTTAGCCAGAAGCAGCAGCTCTTTAAGGTCTGTGAGCTTTACCAAAACACTCATTTAAAAGCAGAAATGCAAACTGAATCAATTTTAGTCATTTTTCCCCTAAGATGTTTTCTAGAGGAGAAAGTTCAGCTATTAAATTAATTATTTTGTGTCATAGTCCTGAATTTCAAAACAAAACAGCTTAAAGAACATCCTCTAAAAGTACTGAGCTCATATTGTTTGCAAGAGGATTTTGTGTGTGGTTATTAAAAATACAAAAATAGTAAGCAAGTTAAACTCTTAACTTTTAACAAAAAATGCTAAGCACCCGGTAATCTCATACATGAGAAACATCTAAAAATGAAATGTTTCTTATAAAAAAATGTATTAATGCTTCTGATTAAATCAATAAAAACATGTTTCTGAAGGGCTCAAAACTCCAGTACATATTACTGAACTACTAAATATAATCTCCAAGATTATATCTGATATGCAGTCTAATATTTACTGTACCTTTCTCTTTTCTTTCTCTGATACCTGTACCACTCCTTGGGAATTAGGACAGGGACTGGGGATGTGCAGGTCGAGGGGCAGAGGGACGGGATTGGGGCGCCCCGGGGGGCTGGAAGCTTCCAGTTGGGTGTGGTTTGTGGGTATCCAGGAGGGTAGCTGCTGTGAGGCTGGTGAGTTGGTACAAAAGTGTGAAAAGGGGGGGAGGGAAAGAGAGGTGAAGGTGTGGTTGAGTATGAAGAGAAGGACGAGGAGGAGGAGGAGGTGGTGGTGATGGTGGTGATGGTTCGATGCTGCTCGGTGCTAGGTTCAGTCGTGCGTCCAGGGGGAGGAGCAGAGGAGGAGCAGGTGCTGAGGGGATAATGTACGAGGAGCCAAACAGATCAGTCTCAAAGGGAGGGGACATGAATAAAAACAGACCGGTTCTTTACCTAACGCAGACGTACCTCTCCCAGGAGTTTGAGGACAAAGACGCTCCTAAAGCTGAATCTGGAGATGCAGAAAAACGTCAGTTTTTAAAATACGACAGAATGAGTAAAGAACAGCACGTAAAGTCACTGACCCGAGGAAGAGTTTCTCTGATTCACACCGACTGTCTGAAGCTCTTCTGTCTCTTCAGTACTGTTAACCTGAACAGACATTAATGTCACTAAATTACACACACACTGCAGACAGTAAGTGTGGTTGTGTGTGTTGTGTTTTAGGGAGTGTGGTCTCACTTGTGGTTCCAGCGGTTTTTGAGCATCAATGGGATCTTTGTCAGAAACTGCCAGAAATGGAGCCACAGCTACCAAGTCATCGCCCATTTTTTCTTCCTCCTCGCTGAGTAAACAGCACAAACATCTCATCAGCATCACACAAATTCATTATTTCATTAAAGGCCTATTAGTTCTTGAAGGAATGCACTTCCCCCGGCGTCTTTCATTTCAGAGTTTAAACTAAGATCACCCTATGACGAGAAGGGGTACAGTTTTAGCCGTTTTGGTCAAACCTCGTAAAGGACATTATGGGCCATCTCATACAATATTGCAAGATCTCGTGAAATTTGTTAGCGCTCAGAGTGCGTGTAGAGGATGACTCTCAGCTACAACCACACCCAACTTTAGCTCAATATCTGTAAAATATACTGAGTTAGAGCCATTTTCTGGAGGTGAGCTATAAAGCAAAAACAGCTGGATGCCACAAACAATAATTTAGTGGTAAGAAAGGAAAAGAACCCACATTATCCAACATTGTTACATGGGACGGCTAATAAATATCACAGGTCCTGTTTGTGTGATTATATACTTGTTGGAGATCACCGCTTGGCTTTCAACAGGCTGCGGAGACATGTTGGACGAGTTCTCAGCAGGGGAAGGGTTGGTTGCTTCAGGGGGAACATCAGGACCTTCAGTTGCCGTTGTTGGTTTTGCAACCTTTGGAAGATTCAGAAGAGAGTCCTTGAGGCAAGAAACAACAATTAAATGCTTGGGAAGACATGTATTGTAACTGAAAGCATGTAAGTATCACAAATGTTCAAGATACTGTCATGAAACATCTAAAATCCGAATGAAGCATTTCACCTTCTGGCTGCAGGGGGACTGGAGAGGCTTGCTGAGCTGGATCTGCACACTGACAGGGGGTGGAGTAGGAACTGGAGCCGGTGCTGGAGTTGAAGCCTTGGAGCTGGAGGCAACGCTGCTTTTCCCCACACTTTTGGCGCCGCCTCGTTCTTTTTTAAAATTATTAACAGCCTGAGTTCAGAGAGAAAAAAGCAAAATGAAGGCTGTCAGTTCGTTTCTGTCGTGACGTTTGTAAAAAGAGTAAAAGTCTGGTGAGACAAAATAATAAAGGAGGTTCAGTAATAACATTTTAAACGTCTGTTAAATCACCTGTCTAAGAAATTTATTGGCTATCAGCGTATCTGGGGAGACGTCTGATTGGCAACACGTGGGACAGATGTGGTCCTCTGAATCCAACAAGGCTGTGCGGATACCTACATGAGATGGCAGTTTCAGATGAGACTAATTTTCGTTTTGGAGTAGGATAGTAGGATCTGAATCATTTTAAGTTTGTGTTGATGTGTCAGAAGCTCACAGTCGTCACAGTAGCTGTTTCCACAGCAGGGTATGACCACAGCGTCGCCCAGCAGGTCGTGACAGATCAGGCAGAGGAGCTCATCGGGAATGGGCTCCTCCTCACCTTCAGATTTAGGCTTCTCTTGCGGGATGAACGGAGGCTTCTCCTTCTTGCCAACAGCATACGCCTCACTATGAACATAAAAACAGAGCAAACGGCCCAAACTCACAACTGATTTTTATTTTTGACTGCCAAAAATGGCAAAAAACACCTTTGAGAGAAAAATGATGTACTTTTGAATGTTATTCATCTAAACGAGCTCCTTGTGGGATAACGGCGCCTCGTTATTCTTTTAACACTTTGCTCCACACTCACGCATCTATAGCAGGAATGGCGTAACGTCCAGAGTTGGTCAGCATGACTCCTTTGATGCTGGGATCGTCCACTTCCACCATGAAGGAGCGAGGAATCCCTGTGCTCTTCTTTATCCTCGGAGGACCCTCAAAGTTTTTGTCCTGCTCTCAAACACATTTCTACCTTTACTGCAAGTCTTAGTGTCAAAACAGTCAACGCACAAATGCAATCTTTTTTTTCCATTTATTTATTTTTTAAATCGCACAAGTACATATAGCACTTGTAAAGCAGAAATATAAAGTGTATGCAAGGCAAGATCACAAATTGATTGGGCAAAATGACCCCGAAACAATCAAACAGCAGTTCTTTAAATTAAATTTAAGTTTAAATTAAGATTAAAAAGAAGGTTAGGACAGGGGAAACCGCTTATCAAACAAAAATAAAATAAAATGACAAAAAACACGGGGGCACATCAACTAAAAGTCCACTCGGATGTTCCTAATTATTTCCAGTCTGGGTTAGAAAGTCACGTCTTCTGTCAGAAATGCTACATTTGGATGAAAATAAAGGAAACATGCCAGAGGGCTCTTGTCAAAACATGTCAAATAATATTCATATTTCCCAGGTTGTGAAGGGTGCTTGTGTGTGTATGTGCTCTGATTGTGATGCAGAGTCACAACACTACACACCAAAACAGCCCAACTGTGAAGCATGGTGGAGGAAGGACCATGATGTGGAGCTGGAGGTCTAGATGTGTTGCATTGAAATGGCTTATTTTAATGAGTCATTATTTTTTTTTTTTTTTAATGAATGAATTAATAAATGTTGAACTGTATTCTTGTTCTTTTTAAAGATATGATAGAAATGAACTCATTGCAACCTTTAATACTTGAGCTGCTCTTTATATTTCTTGGGTTTCTGTGTACAAATTGAACTTTTGTTATGGTTCTATAAAGGTTAAAATTAGAAAAATAGTGCTTACCCCACTGGTTGGACAGTTCCTGATGTGGTGTCCAGTATTCCCACAACGATAACAGGTGTAGTTCTCTGGAAGGGCAGTGCCAAACTTTGTGTTCAGGCTACAGAGAGAAACAGAAGGAGAGAGCTTTGATACGACAGTAAAATGTAAAAAAAAAAAAAAAAAAAGATCACAATCGTATGAGAAACTGAGGAACACAGAGGAACCTGAACCTGTTAGCAGCATGGGGACACAGAAATATAGGGTAGGAAACCCCACATGGAGGAAAGCAAGAAAGAAACGGGATGGAGACGGAGATTTCAAATCACTGAACACGACTTACTTGAGAGAAGACTGATTCATCATCACTCTGATCTTATCCTCCTCTGACACATCTGCATCAACCAGGTTGGCCATCTGCATCTATAAACAGGGATGTAAATTAGAGACAGAAACTTCAGGACACAATCTGGGTTTAACCAGAACCGATGCACAAAACGAACCCCCCCACTCGTTGAATATCAAGTACAAGAGAAGTGAGCATACCTTGGAGAAAAACGACAAGGCTTTGGTAGAATTCTGGTCACTCATCTGTTCAGAGTTAAAACACACAAATCACTTTATTTTATCTATAACAGCAAAGTGTTGATCAGTGATGAGTCTGCCCTGATGTCTGATGAAATTCCACTTTTGTTCAGTTCTAAATTTTTAAATAAATTCTAGTTATTACAAGAAAACAAGCTTTTCTAAGTTGAAATAAATGAATTATCTCAAGGAAACGAGCCGTTATCTCAATAATGAGAAATAACTCGTCCTCTCCTGTAAATCACTGTTATCTTCAGACATGAAAACAATTCTCAGCATGTCCTTTCTCAGCTACTATACTTTACGTCTAAGCACTGTGGCGTTTAGATATCACTAAACACTATACTGAAAGTCCCGGTTCCACAAGAAATCTCTGTCGTTTTGTTTCCAAGGCTTTTTATTTCTGATTTTAACTTCTCCAAAACACAGATTAAAATTAGATTTTTTTTTTGCTCAAAGCAAACAAAGTCTATCTATACTAGGAGATCATTGTGAGAGATAAATAAATCAGTTTCCTTTTTTTCTCTTTTTGATTGCAACTTAAATGTTGTGAGACTATGTCAAAAATGAATTGTTGCAACTATATACCTTCTTCCTTTAATGTATATATATATTTTTTTTTTTATTTTTTTTATTAAATATTAACACACAGTTTATGGTTCACAACCAACCTCACTTATCATTGCAATGTATCACTTAGAAATCAAACTTAAATGTTTAAATCAAAATTCAACAAAAACAAGAAATGC
>JAOXNZ010000021.1:15473605-15487876 GCA_028566095.1 Kryptolebias brasiliensis | reverse complement strand
GGACTTGCGACCTGTCCAGGGTGTCCCCCGCCTCTCGCACAGTGACTGCTGGAGATAGGCACCGGCTCCCTGTGACCTGGAATGGAGAAGCGGTTAAAGAAAATAGATGGATGGATGGATGGAACACAAATGTCTTTCTATTTACTAGGTACGTACCAAAAAGTACAAAATGACAAGTCACTTCATAATACAGCCCAGTTCATGTAGGTACTGGGTATACAACTAGTACTTACTTGATACCTACCAGATAAGTACTCATTATGTGCCAAGTAAGTATGTATCCAGGATGTAACAGGTACATACCCTGTAATACATACCATACGTTACTGGTACGTACCTGGTAAGTAGGTACATACAGGAGTACAGAATACCAAATCACTTCATAATACTGCCAGGTCGCAGCAGGTACCAGGTATGTACCTGGTACATATGGAGCTGTCATGTGAATTGCTACCTTTATGATACACACCAGGATGTACTATCTATTGCTACCTGTTCATCTAGTTGTATTTTGTTCACACATCAGTAAGTGCCCAAAATACGGGCAGGCTACTTTAGATATTAAGGTTCTCTGTAAAACACTGATGTTCTCTACATAGGTTTCTATCTCCATTTGTTCAACGTGTTCCATGAAATTTTCGTTAAAGCTTTTATGACTTTTTAGGAATTTATTATCTTAAAAGAAAAGCCATTTATGTTTTTAAAAAATGTTGAGGGAAAAAAAGATACGTTCAGTGAACTAAGTCCTTAGAGTTTTAACAAAAAAAAGTGACTGGAGTTCTTTTCTTGTCTTTTATTGGCTGCTGCAGAAGGCAGAAAGGCGAAACTGTTTTTGCCCACATTTGTGTGTGTTTGTCTGTCATGCTAGTAAAGTATGTCATGAACCAGAACGTAATCTTTGGAGGTACATCTACAACTGAATAACTTTTGTAGCCAGTTTATTTAGGATGGCCGCCACAGCTATAGTACTTTAGCCAACACAAAAATGGCTTCCATTTTCCTATGTCCTTCCTATTTAACTAGATTGTAAATACAGTATAAAATCTGGGGGTTTTGTATGTAACTCATAATTAAATTGAAAATCCATTTAAATTCCAGGTTGAAAGGCAACAAAACAGACAGAATTCCAGTGTGGGTGAACACTTTCACAACCCACTGTATACTCTCTTGCACAGGCCTCTGATAATTTATTTTTTGACGGCTTCAAATGCCTCATATGCCCAAAATTCTCCGGTCACTTCATGAACTTTTCCCCTCACCACCATCTTCTTCCTCACACACTCTTGCAAGCCTCACAAATAACAAAACAAACTCACTGCAGACAATTTGAAAAGGTGTTTCTTTATTTTCTAATGATCATACTGTATATAATATTCTTCATATAGATATTTATATTTATATCATGTAAGTAAAAGTGTGCTTTTCTTCACAGCATGTGTCCATGTCAGACTGCTGTTAGTTGGAGGTTTAGAAAGAATACAGTGAAACTGGCTGGCAGCTGTGTGCGTGTCTGCATTTGGGTGTGTGTGTGTGTGTGTGTGTGCTGTGAAAGTGTGTACAAGGACGAATGTGAGTGCCAGCATGTTTTTGCATGCACAAAGTGTTTGTAGAGGGCTACGTATTTCGTGATAGGGCTCAGAGGTACGAAGCAGGATACAAATCTGTCCAGCCTTTATCCGTCACCCGCCAAGCTTTTCTAGAAAATTTGGAGTTCCTTTTTTAAAATTGCTAGTCAAGGTTCCAGCTGCAGGTTTGACTCGAGGCTTTCATTTTTCACTTTCGTCATCGCTGCAAGGAAACACAATCCCCCGTGTGACCCTTAAAGACACTCAGGATCACAGCTGTTTCCTTTTTTTTTTTTCTATCCTCGTCTCCATCTGATCGGTTTCATCTTCAAGCCAACTGCTACATGTCTGCCAAACAGACTGCATGGGGGAAAAACTGATGCTGTTCTTTAAGCTGATGCTACGTATTCTGCCTCGGAAACCCTCGAACCCTTCAGTCAGTTCTTTTCGTGGCATTTTTTCCACTTCTGAATAAATGAAAACACCAAAAACAATGCAAATCCCACTGACCCTTCCCCTGAGTTTGCTCTGGCGTTTGTTGTCTAACAGTCCTCAGGTCAGTTTAGAGCGGACAAAGTCAAGTTACAGTCATTTGCCACTGAAATACTAAAGTGTTACAGTCTGGAATTTAAGAAAGACTAAAAGTTGTTTTCAATAATGGATCGTGAAGCTAAAATTTCTGAAGAATGCAAGACTCAGCCTGATCTGCGGACTTTTCTTTAGATTATCCAGCCAACACCTTCGTACCCAATCCTTATCGCTCGCCGCCGTATCTGTGCATGTTTTCGTGTGTCTGTCTGTTAGCAAAATATGTCATGAACCACTGAACAGATTAAATGAAACTTTCAGAAAGTAATAACTGAATGTACTTCTGCAACTGATGAACTTCTGAAGCGATTCCAATTCAAGGTCACAGCCATTCGACCGTAGCCTACAAAAATGGCTACAACTCAGTTAATTTTACAGATACTGAGAGAAAACGTGGTAGTAGCTGAGAGTCGTTCACGGCACACACTCTGAGTGTGAGATAATGTTATTTTCAAGGTCTGAACAAAACGGCTATAACTTCATCATTTCTCATCATAAGATGATCTTAATTAAAAGAACCTCACTTTGACCTCAGATGAACTCTTTGACAGCATGTCTTTCCTCTTGAGTGCTCTACTCTGGAACCATTCTGGATTATTTCTAGTTGAGAAAACACATCTTGTACAAAAGAGTCCTATTTAGCTTTCCATGTGTGAACAAACTAATTACAAACTAATTCTGGACCTAAAAGTGGAACCTAAAAGTCTGTTACAGCCGGGTTGGTGGCGCTTTATAATCGTATTGCTCACGCAGTTATAAAAATGGACGAAAGATCCAATTGCTGTCTTACTATCAATTCAATTCGGTCCGTCCGACCAAGATTTATCAGCCACTGGTGCCTTGGCTGCTGGGACAACTGACAAGTTTGTTCTCCTTGACTGTGGGGATTTTAAATATGATTTTTTTAAATCTCTTTTTGCCCTATTCATGCAGCCAAAAACTGCACAAAAGTGAACTGTTATGGTTGAGTAATCATCAGCCGCTCTTTGTCTTCTCTCTATCCTAGAAGTTTATTCATTGGAGGTTGTCTTCCAACATGGCAGCTAGATGGCCCAAACGCAACCTTTTGAGAAAGATGGTGTCATAGCTCCACCACAAACCTAACCTACGATCCAATGTGCAAGCTATATACACATGCTTTACTCCTTGTTTCCGGTTTTTGGTGTATTGTCATGGCAGTGTTAGTGTTCAGTGTTTCCGTGTGGATGAAGACATTTCTAAAAACGGGGCTGATAAATAAAAAGATTGTTTAGGAAAAACTGGGTTACCGAATGGAGGA
Organism: Kryptolebias brasiliensis; assembly: GCA_028566095.1. NCBI lineage: Eukaryota > Metazoa > Chordata > Actinopteri > Cyprinodontiformes > Rivulidae > Kryptolebias > Kryptolebias brasiliensis. Next base: position 15,484,444 of record JAOXNZ010000021.1, on the reverse strand, counting down.
GCCCTAAAACTGTGGTTTTCTCTGTTTTTTCCCCCCAACATGCCCTGCTGCTACAGTTTGAAAGCGGTTTTACGCCAAATGTGGCCTGAATACAAACGATGCACGGGAAAACTCCACGTTTGCTCAAACTTCCCACCGTTTGGAGCTTTTTCACGCTCTGCCGGCCAACCGTGGCAGCCTCAGATAACGCCCGTAAACTATTAAAAGCAGCTCTGTCTGAAACGTTGAGCAGCATAAAAAACGGAAATTAAACTCATAGTGAAAGTAAAACACCAGACAGGAACAACATCTGTTGCTAAAGACCTACAAAACTTACACCAAAGTCAAAGTAATTCTTGAAATAATGGCTTCTGTTGTAGATTTTCTTTTGAATATTTAAATCAATGAATCCCATATCCCACATCTGACCTAATATGATGCCCATAACAATGCTTTAATTGTGAAGTAAGACCTCCTGAATCACCTCAAAAGGATAAACTGTGATGTGAAAACTTCTAGATAAACATTTAATTTGGCAGCCAGGTAGGGTTTCCTTTCTTTGTGGTCACTGCTGATCTGTTTTAGAACCATGAGCGACGGCTGGCTCCAACAGGCTGCTCTAATTTAAGGTGAAAATAAAATGGATTCTTATCTTTTCCTGCGATGCTCCTTCTCTCAACCTTAATTCAGCATCACTGACAGGCAAGTCAGAGTTGAACAGCAGGCAAATATTAGGACCCGTCAGATTTTCTTTCAGCGGGGGTGGGGGCGAGGGTATTGGTAAAACAGTTCTGATCGCTCGTATGTTTGGGAGTCATGAGGGATGATTGGGGCAGTTAGCTCTGAATCTGATCCCGGTGGAACCAGATTAGTTCACGAGAATGCAGAAGAGGTTATCCTGAAAGCCCCGTTGATTGATCTGGGAGCTGTCTGAAGGCAGGATAGGCAGGCACTAGGTGCATGGGTGAGGAGAGGCTAACTGTACGCACAAACAGACGTGCACACACCGACATACATACACACATGCAGGCACATTAATCCACCTGTAAGCCCTCCTCACACTGTAACCTTGTCTGTGCTAGTGAATATGTGTGTGTGTGTGCTGATAATGAGTGCAATAGTTAAGTCTTTGTTTCAGAACCGATCCAATAAATTCACATTTCAGTTCTTCTGCTCATCCGCGTACGGTTTGCTGGCTCAGTTTACTCAATGTCCCTCTTAGGATCGACTCAACAGTGACAAAACAGGAACAGTTTGTTGTTTTTTCCCCCCCAAAGAAACACTAAAACATGACACAGTGATTTTTTTATAGAGCAGGGCGCACTTCTTCCCTGCACCACACTGGGCATAGGTAAAGCTGAGTAAGCGTTGTCTCATGTGTCTGTTTGAGTGTGTGTTAACGTCTGTGGATGTGTGTTCATTCGTGTGAGCACCTGTTTCTATACAATTGAGAATAAATGTTCCAAACAAAGTGAGATGGAGCTAGGAGTAATTTAAACGCAATCATTTAATAATTCTTTAAGCTCCTTCGATTAATATGGCCTCACATCTTTTAGAAAGTTTGTACAATTTTTAGACTTTCTAAAGATAATGCAGTCATAGGAGAAAAATACAGTAACTCTCTTTTCAATTCTAGGGTTTTGTGTATGTATCTAAAATAATCGGGTCTTTAAAATGATTTAAATCTAACCTCAAATGTACAAAAACGCAACAGCTTCCATCATGTCATTATTTATTAAACAAAACCAAAGCCAAAACCTGTGCAAAGGACTAAGTCCACCCTTGCTGCTTTTACGAGATTCAAGAAATAAAGAAGCTGCTGATCAAATACACTTCAATAACTGATCATTATCAGTGGGACCACCTCTATAAAAGCAGGAGTTTTGTCAGTTCGCTGCTCTGAAGCGTACAGATGAGTGTTAACACAATGCCAAGACAGAAAGACATCAGCAATGACCTTAGAGAAGCAACTGCTGCTGCCCATCAGTCTGAAAGGGCTTGAAGGTAATTACCAAACAATATGGAGTCCATCATTAGACAGAGAGATATTATTCACAAGTGAAGAATATTCAAGAAAGTTGCCAATCTTACTAGGAATGGATGTTCCAGCAAATTCCCCCCAAGATCAGACTGTGCAATGCTCAGAGAAATTGCAAAATCATGCAAGAGCTCCATTTCAGACTCTACAGGCCTCAGGTTAAAGGTTACGACAGAACAATTAGAAAAAGACTAAAAAGGTTGCCAGGAGAAAGCCTCTTCTCACTAAAAAGAAAACAGCAGCACAACTTTGGTTTGCAAAGTTGCTACTAAATGAACAACAAGACTTATGCAGCAGTGTCCTTTTGACAGATGAGATCAAAGTAAAGATGTTCACCCACATTGGACAGCGCCATGTTTGACAAAATCCAAACACGGCAAATAAGCTAAAGCACCAATAACCAACTGTCAAACACGGCGGTGGAGGATTGATGATTTGGGCTCGTTCTGCGGCCGCAGGACCTGGGCATCTTGCAGTCACTGAGTCAGTTGTTCTGTACCAAGGTATTCTAGATACAAATGTGAGATCAACACCTGAAGTTGGACCAAACTGGCTTTTGATGCAATAGAACAATGATCCCAAACACAGCAGCAAATCTACAACAAAATGGCTGCAAATGAAAACAATCAAACTAAAAAATGACACGGTGAAATCTGTTGTGCGTTTCTGTATTCTTAAGTTTGAGTAAATATAAACCCGGTAGCAACCAGATCGTTTTTTTTTTTACGTCTTGATACATAAAACCCAAGAGTTTAAAGAGAATGGACTTTCTTTACTATATTTTGATCATCTACAACTCTATTGGATTTCAAAAGGTTTAATGTCCTCAGAAGTATAGGAACAGGTAGGTATAATAAATTGGAATGAATGTAGATATGTGTGTGTGTGTGTGTGTGTGTATGGGTGTGTGTGTTGAAGTGCTGCACATCCTGCTGGCAAACATAGTCTCCGGCACCACTGAGGTGAGGTTTAAGTCCACGAAAGATCGTCCGAGTTTTCCACTGGCTCTTCATATGTTTCATTTGTCAGAGGCTTCCCATACAGTCAAAACAACACAACCTCACAGCCACATTAAATTAGAAAAGGAGACTAGAATAATATATTATAAAGACTACAACTTCTGCTCCCCAACTCTGCTCCCTGTCATCAACCCCCCTCCCCAAATGAATAAATATATTAATACGTATAATATGTGGCAGAGATTGTCATCCTCTGCACACTGGCACCTTTAAGATACTTCTTTACTAATAGTACAATTATTTGTTGATATCAGAGTATCGAAGCTGTATGGCGGCAGGAAGATACACAGTCTCAAAAAGCACCCTGTACTCTATTGGGGGTAAACATCAATACGGCTCAGTCTTAGGGGCCCATACACTTCTGTAAGGCGTCTTTAATGAACCAGACCCTACAGGGTTACAGAGATCAGGGTGCTGTTTGAGGCCTGATTTGAGATACAGCGAATGTAAGCACTGGAAGCAAATGGACATGCATGGTTTGAATGGTCAATGCTGGCATGGCTCATGGATGGCAGTACTAAACTGGGCGCCAAACAGACCCCGAAGGATCTGAGGGGCCCCTTCGTAGTGGGGAGCTACATCTAAAGCTGCTGAGTCAGTAAATCCTACGCAGAAAAAGAGTACATACAGCAGCACATCTGAGATCTAAAGCTAACCTGGACACCATGATTCACAGGAAACATTTTGAGTAATATTTGGCACCGAGTAAGAGCAATCAGTTAGCTAATATATGTATGAATCTTTAGCAACTCAAAATTTTTTAATTATTCTACTGTTATCTTTTTAAATGAGGTTCCATGAAAAAGGATGAACAATAATTAATATTTTTGCTCAATAGCTATTTAAACGACCTGAGTTTGACAAGCTAACAGCTGGTCTGAGTGAGGCAAAGACCAAGGTGGAAGGCTGATGTCTTAAACCAACTCTAATATCAATATTTTTACAGCGGTTCATGTAAATGCTATTTTTTTATTATAAACTTTTAAATCATTGTTGGTTTACCATTACATGGGTCTTCTGGCAAAAATATTATGATATTCCTGCCCAGGCTTCACCGAAAGTGCTACAGTTAGCTGCTGCTAATGCTATCTGCACTTGCAAAAAGCATAAAATTCCATGTAAAAGTAAAAGTTTATAAAATATTGTGCAAAATAGTGCAATGACATTTTTGAGATTGGAGTTGTTTTAATGCAGCACAGTCCACTTCGGTATTGAATTAAATTCTATTTCTCCTTTCTGAGGTCGTTCAAAGAGCTATCTACAACAGGTAAGATATTAATTATCCATAACTTTGCACAAAACTCCATTTCAAAAGGTCTGAACTGTTGTTTTAAGCCTATATTCACTCATCTAATCTAAAGTTAACCAAAAAAAATTAGCCAAGTAGAAGCGCAAAGCCTAGTTTTCTCTGCCTCTGCCTCTTTTTCATGTTAAATTATTGGTAAGCTCCTCAGCTGATTGAAAAACAGATGTTTCTGTGCAAACGCACTTCACCTTTTCATTCTTCTCTCCAAGATTACACCCTTACAATGACTTTGCTGCAGTGCCGAGCATAAAAAGCCCTTGTGTGCTGCTGTCCTTTAAAAATTAAAAGCCCTTGTTCTGAGAAAAGCACCCCCCCCCCTCTCTCACAGTCCATGACAGTGGCTGATTTTGCAGTTAGTTTGCAAAATTAATATTCAAAGGTGGAGGAGAGCACGAGCAAGTCTGTCATGTTTATGCCTTTACGTTCCCTTTATAGCACAAAAGACAGGAGATAGAATTGAAGCTTAGTAAATCAGACAGCGAGACTGAGGTTGGAGCATCTTTCATAGTCAGGGTTTAACGGTCAGCATTTGGCGCCGAGGTTGTTTTCTGTTTCATTTATATAAAACAGTGCAATAATGGCTATGGGAGTTACACAAACCATGAATGTACAGAACTTTCCCCCTTTAGGTATCTCTTGATTTTCACAGTTGCCTAAGAAAGGTTAGGAAAAAATGTGCAGGGAAACACTGTACTCGTGTTCTGTGTCCACAACTTTTTTTTTTCGGTCTTTCTAGCTGGTCCGTGTTTTATGGCTTCTTCTCATTTTGTTGTGAATCAGGCAACTCTCTCTGTAGCTTTAGTTTTGCAAAGTAGGGCTTTTAGTAACGTGTTTGTTTGCTTTGCCACATGCTAGAAGAGGTTGTTTTTTTTTGCCATTTTTGCTATCAAGAATAAACATCACGACAGAATACTAAACAGTCGGAAATCGAGAGGGAATAAAAGTCTCGTAGTTAGCTTGATTAAGTCTTGCATTTCTATGTGTTAGCTGGCATAATTAAATGTCTGCAAACACAAATGTCTCACCTGCTGCTGATAGCCAAGACCCGCATTTTATTTTTATTGAATTTCACTGCAGATTTTTCAGAGTAATTCCTGCTTAAAAATGACACTGACCCAGGTTTCTTAAAGTACGTTTCAGAAATCGATGTCAGTGGTGTCAGGTCTACAGCCTTGTTTCCCAAAAAGCTGAGAAGTTTTGTATTGTGTAAACCCTTGATTGATAATATTATTAAGACAACACATTTGCGTTTACATTTTACACTATGCCTCATTTTTTCCTGTATGGAAACAGGGCTGTAGGTTAAAGTTTCACAGTAAAAACTGTAGCGATATGACGATTTGCGCAGATGTGGCTTATGTTGCATAAGCGTGCTCATATTTGTGGAGTCGAATACACGAAGTGCACACAAAGGCTGTGACAGTTTGAATGAATGTGGCAGAAATGCTTTAAATTTCCTCCAGTTTTCTCCATCTACCTGTCTTTAAACTATGCACTACATACAGGTGGATACACGGTTGGAGTGACGTGTTCTTAGACTGAAATGAGCCTTTTGTCCGCGTTTCAGCCGTCAGCTGAAATTCTGACAGTTGCTCAGTCAAGTAAAGACAACTTTATATTAAAATCATCTAAAAGATGTTCGCCAAGAGGTAGCGGGCAGACACAAAAAGTCCATCTCTGGTTAGTTACATGAATTTTTGGCACTGCCTTAAAGTATATTCACAGCTCGGCGGTCTTCTGTCCAACTGTACCCACAAACAACCACCTCCGGAAAACCAAACCATCCCACAAGCGACACCGAAGGAAGACAGGACATAAATCGATCGTCCTTTAAAGTAGAGGAAATGCCAGGGGGAGAGGATGTGCGAAGGTGTGCGGAGGGTGCCAGTGAGGTGAAGTATGGACGCTACACACAGGAAAACATGGAAGGCGAAAGGTGATTCATGAAGGCAAAACAGAGAGATATATCCGATCGTCTCAAGTTTTAGGTAGAAATAATAAATAAATACATCAAAAAGTGGCAGAAAACACAACTGTGAGGAAGCACCAATGGATCGAACGTTACCATCTAAGAGTTTCATTAGTCTTTTTTGAGTCAAACCTTTTTCCACTCCAACCACTATTATGAACGAACATAGGGTCAGAGAGATGGGGTTGAACATCACTACGAATGAGCTTAATTCAGTTTCAGTTCAGACAATTAGGAGTTTATCCACAATGAAGTCAAAGAATACGAAAGCAATATAGAAAATGACCACTAATGGCACAAATGTACTGCCATAAAATGGACAAATCATCAGTTTATCTTCTAAGACCAGTTGAACTCAAATGAATTAAGCCCCCTGATTTGGCTTAGAGTTTTAAGAAAGTTAACTTAAAGCTCTAAGTCCTCCTTTCATTGGATCCAGCCTACTGGGATCCAAAAAGTGATGAGGAGATTTCACATGTTTGTCATCTTTTTTGTCTTTTCCTGAAAATCACATTACTTTTTTTTTTTTTTTTATCTTAGGAGAAGTTGCCCCAAACAAGAAGACACCAGTCCTGTCCCCCCTTGATGAAAACATCGGGAAGTTGATTTATGAGCACAAAAATCCTGAACATGAACTGTATGTGTCGTTATAAATAAGGAGTTACAGATACAGCTATACAGTGATATGTGGTAAAGTGGAGTTGGGGACAACTTCTCCCGCAAAACCAACCCTGCTACACACTAAGAAACTCTCACAGGGCAAAGGATTCACAGTTCAAAGGCTAAATGTTCACAGTTCACAGTCATAGGTTATCGAACCCCCAGTAACACTTCATACTCTCTATGTTTGCTGTCATTCCCACTGTACGTCTCCTCCTTTCAGATGCTCTGATTAGATGATATCTACAGCCAGATTCTCTCAAACGGGTGTGGTCCTGCGGTTGGGGTCTTTGTTGTAGTCTTTAGTGAGCGTGCTGCTCTGGAGAAACTCCCTCTCTGAGTTGAGCAGCCCGCCAATGCTGCCAACTTGTTTGGTGCCAGCATTGCCAGCTTCTCGTGGGTTCAGCGTGTACATGGGCATCTCAGAGGCGGCCGGCCCCGTGTAGCCGCCTTTCCCCAACGGTGAGGCGTCGCGGCTGGGGGCTTCGGATGAACGCACGCTGGAGCGACGCCGGAATCGGTAGCGATAGGAGGGAATGCGGCTGAAGGCGGACTTCTTTATGAGCTCGGTACGGGACTTGGCTCGTAGCTTGCGATGCTTTTCAATGAACATGTGCACAGCCAGCACGCCCACCATTTCAGCCATGATGAAGGAGAGGGCACCAAAGTAGAACGACCAGCCATATGAGTAGGACTTCTTGCTGTCACTTTGACCCGGGTCACCTGAATTGGCTGAGATGTAGACGATAATTCCAATTATGTTACTGAGACCTGAAAGAGACACACAGAAACCCAATTAAATTTACAGGAAGAAGAGGAGACATACTCAGTCAGACAATAATAAAACACTCGGAGTCAACAGTTATGTAGCACTGAGGCTACATTATGGTACATTTGAGTTTCATGCGCCATGTGAAACACGTGTATGTGGCCTGTTATGCTAATTTGTACCCAACACAGAAAGCAGCTTAAGGCAGCATCTCCCTGCGGGACGACTGTCTCAAACCCTTCTCAATTGAGATTTTGTAATTCTAGACTACAAGAGCTGGATTTTTAAAAACAAAACTGCGCCGCTTGACATTTACTCGATATGTCTGCAAACTTTCTTTAAATTTTGGCCCAAGTTTAGCCAGTGTGATTTTAAGTGAAAAGTTGCACATTTTCTCACCATATACTACCTTTAGGGGGATGAAAATACAAAACAGAGCAATACCTCTGGCTCTTGCACAATGCTCTGCCCCTTTTTGGGTGAGAACAACCCTTCAACATTACATGATAGTAAATTCAACTTCTACTGTGTTTGCTAATGAAACAACATTTAAAAAGACAGCTGTACTGCTTTGATGGTTTTGAGTGCCAAAATAATATAGCCTGTCAGCCAAATAATTACAGTATAAAATGTCACTGCTGATAAACAACTGCCAGTGTTACATAGAAAACCAGATAATAAGCAGCAATTACATGCCTTTGTGTGTATCAGGGCTCTGGGTGTGTGTGTGACAGACTAGTGTGAGTTCCGGTACTTAGTTTGTATCACAGAAGAATCATCATATTCTTGTTTCCCTCATGCAGTCTCTTTTGTGTGAATTAGACACACATTAGGCTTGTTAGTAAATGCTTGAATGGCACATTATTTCAGTTTGAAGTGAAGCCATGAGGACAAAGCTACACACATCGACAGATTGTTCTAATGCACAAACATAAGCCCTCTTTGGATAATCTCAAATGCAGTGGGCATCCTTATTGTTAAATCAATGTAAAATCATAAAAGCAAGGCTCAAGATCAGACATGCTTTAACCTGCTAATGGCTTCCCTGCAGGTCAGAATGTCTGAAGAGATTTTGTTGGTTCCACAGCTGAAATGTTCATTCGGAAAGAAACACCCTTTTTACAAATACCTGGACATACTGTAGCATGAAATGATGATATCCAGCATGAAGTGTGAAATGACCTGGCTAGAAAGGCAATGAGTATGAGTTGTACTTGCATCCAAGGAAATCTTGTGACTTCTGCACATTTGGCAAAACAAGTGTTTCTTTTTGTGAACAAACAAAAACGCTATCCTGCTTTATTTCTCTACAAGGCACAGGTAGCTGCCTTACCTCCACTTTAAAGAGGAGGCACAAATTTACACAAACAGGGGAAGGCACAGTGATGACTAACCTGCAGACACGAAGAAGATCCCTGCACTGAGGATGACATTGTGTCTACTCCTGTAAAACTCACTGGCTGCCACGCAGAGCCCCCCCATGAACAACAAACCCACACTCATGATGGGGAAGATACTGGAGGCACGCACAGCACCTGAACACAGGAAGGAGAAGAAGAAGAGGAGTCAAATCACATACAGCCATGGCTTTCAAAGAACAGGACATGAAGCAGTGGTGGTACTCGAGTTTTCTCTAGTGGCAGTGAAGGAATCTGTGAAGCAGAGTTTATGCACCTATATCGCGGTTCAAAGTGGCGCCACTTAGAAATGCTCCCTGATTGGCAAAGCATTGTAGGATTTGGAGAATACAACATGAATTTCATTGTAAATTAAAGGCTGTTGGTCTCGACAGGGATCATAAATCAAGTACAGAAAAACAAATATCCCTAAGTGACAATAAAGTACGTCATATGGTATAATGTATTGTATCAAATCTATGGTAGCATATTGTAATGACATTACAATCTGACCAGAAACGGAGTTTCCTGATAGGTTCCTTGTTTCTGCACTGGAAAAATTCACAAGGTAAAACATTTCAAAGCCTGAATGGCTTATTAGACTTGAGACTTTTTCAGCAGAATTAATGTAAGTCAAGTCGAAGTTGATTTCTTTAGCACATTTAAAAACAGCCATAGTTGACCTAAGTCTTTACAGGGTAAAGGTCAATATAACATCTATCCCTCACACATGTTTTTCCATCAAATGTTTTCAAAAACATTGAAGGGACTAACTAGACTATCTAGTTTATAAAAGTATTGTAAAATTTTGATTCTGAGCCTAAAAATGAACATAAATAGAAAAATTCTCTTCAACATCACCTTTTTTTTATCCTGGATTTCAGCTATCTTTAACATTTGCAGTAATCCAATTGGTCCTCTTGAAGTTCTTGGTAGTTTGTAAAAAGATAGCATCAAGTTTTAGTTAAATTGGTTTGTAAAGTGGATTGCACATCAGCTTCTGGATTTTAGTTATGATCTCTGTGCTTTCAAGGTACTTATCCAGTCCGCTGTCACTCAGTCAGAGGTCTTTTTGACTCTCTGTGGCCACAACCTGAGTACAAAACATCTGCGATGACTTCACATGCAATCGCTCTATTCTCCAATTTACACATTCTACTAACGTCTTAAAGTTTCTGTGTATGAAAACCAGCTAGGGTCTTGCAGATGCTTACAGTACGTGGGTTTATAGATTTTTGTGGCCAGCCATGCCTTAGTACCACCTTTTTGTTCAGCAGGTAATCATAGCACTTTCTTGGCACGGACACCCCTATTGGTGACCCCAAAATTGCACTCAGGACAAGCATGTTGCAGTGTGTTGATACACGCCCGACTCAGCCCGAATCCAGAACATGCTGAAGCATTCAGAAGCCTATGCAACAGAAAACGAAAGAGAGAGAGAGAAGAGATGGATGGAGAGGGAAAAAAAGGCCAAAAACCAAGACAGATGGAGAGTCACACTGACATATGCACACCAAAATAATGAACAACGGAGATGATGAATATGAAAACGAGGCTGCAGCAGGGGTGAAATATTTGTCAGAGTCCCATATGTGCACATAATGCGATGACATGATGAAAGATGTTGCGCAGAAATCCCGGATGTGGGATTTTTAGACATGCAGAAAACATGCTGCATGCTTGCATCACAGCTGCAACATTA
>JAOXNZ010000021.1:15457979-15473505 GCA_028566095.1 Kryptolebias brasiliensis | reverse complement strand
TACTGGAGTACATTTTTGTCTGTTTATTTGTACTTTTACTTAAGTACAGTGTTTGAGTACTTTCTCCACCACTGGAGCTGACCCACTCATGTGTTCTGATTGTTGAACCATTCTCTTCAACAACTGATTCCAGACCAACCGAAGTAGTGGCAACATCAGAGGTTCCAGGTGATAGGGCGGGAGAGTTGACAGACTGACTGGATGTATCAAGGGGCAAGAAGTTCACAAGCATTAAGAGGTTACGATCCACAACTCACACCTGACCGGTGGTGGGGCGTTTTATCCGATATGTGTGGGATGTAGGATTCATGTCCACAGCAGTAAACACTGTAGACTTCCAGCAGTCAGCAGTCTTACGTTTTCCTCTTTCAGGCTTGTTTGAGACTAAGACACAGTCTCCAACACCAATAGGTTTTCCCTTTTTGTGGCAATTGCAGAGACCAGCCTGCCGATCCTTTTCCTTGTCTGTATGACTCTGATCTATGGCCATGGTATCCTGAAGGTCTTTAGGTAGGGACAGCACATACTTGTCAAAGCCACTGATTTCAGGATCTCTAAGGATGTTCTTAAAAGGCATGTCAACGGGGAGGCGTGGCACCCTCCCGTACATCAAATAAAAAGGGGGATAACCTGTAGGTTCGTTGACTGTGCAGTTGTACATGAAGGTCAATGTCTAGAGCTGTTTCGGCCAATTCCGCTTTGCATCAGGCGGGAGGTCTCTTATCATGTTTCCCAGCATTCTGTTGAAGTATTCCAAGCTGCCATTGCCCAATCGGATGGTACGGGGTGGTATGGGATTTCCTTACACCCGCAACTTTCAACAGTTCCCTTATGAGCAGACTTTCAAAGGAGGGACCTTGGTCTGAATGTATCCTTTCAGAGAAGCTGTAAATGAAAAAAAACTTGTCCCAAAGTTGCCTCGCCACCTGATTAGCAGATTGGTCATGGCAAGGGAAGGCCTGAGCGAGTTGAGTAAAATGGTCGGTTACAACCAGCACATCAACAGACCTAATGTTAGAATCCTCCAAAAGTCGATACACACAATCTCCAGCGGTGCAGATGTTCTTATACTCTCGAGATGCGCTCAACCATCTGGATAACGGGACTTGCCGATGACGCACCTCGGACACTGCCGAACATACTCTTTAACATCTCGGTCAATGTAGGGCCAGAAGAACCTCTGACAAGCAATAACCAAACTCCTGAGCTGCCCTTGATGGCCAGCACTGTCGTGGATCCCCTTGCGAACATTGGTCTTAAGACAGTCGGGAACCACAAACTGGTGGCGTTTCTTGCAGGTAACTTGGTCTTTAGAAAGCCTGTAGAGGATTCCATTGGACACAGCAAACTATTCCCAGTGTTTGAGGTACTTGATGACCATGGCATGCTCATCGGGTCTCTCTCTTCTGGACAGGCGACGGCCACACTCGACATAGTACAACACCCTTGATAAGACAGGATCGGTATGCTGTTTCACACGCAACTCAGTTTCTGCAAACACAGGTAGGTCTTCCTGAGATGGAAAGATTAGCTGAGGCAGATGCTCAAGGGTGTTATTAGATCGCAGCCTAGCACCAGACTCCCATGCGCTGTGTGTCTCGAGAATTGCGTGGACATCATCATTTATAAAGGACTGAAGCTTTGTGCTGTCAGGGAACTGCAACTTGCTGGAGTGCTGGTCTTTGGCATTCGACTGTCTGAAAACCTTCTGGACTGAGCCAGATGAGACAGGGAGGGCATCATTAAGGAGCTGGCTGTATGGGCTCTGCAACAACCTCCTGCCCACAGTGGACTTAGTGAATGGATGGCTACTTAGGGCATCTGCCACCACATTCTTTGAGCCAGGGATATATTTGATATCAAAGACGTAAGAAGCCAGCTTTGCTACCCACCACTGTTCACATGCATCCAGACACGGGGTTGTGAGTATGTGGGTTGCTGTTCGTCCACACTGTAAAAACATGTCCTTTCAGCGAGTTGCTAAATTTTTCGCACACAGACCATTTGTGTGCCAAAAATTCAAGGCAGTGGGCTGGATACTTTCTCTGAGCACATGTGAGGGACTTGCTTGGGAATGCCACTGGACGAGCCACACTCTCACCATCGTGGACTTGCAAGAGGACTGCGCCCAAACCATCCAGCGAAGCATTGGTTAACAGGACAAATGGGTGGTTAAAGTCTGGGTGGGCCAGGACTACTGAGTTGACCAAAGCTGCTTTAAGCTCCATGAATGCAGAAAGATGTTCATCTGTCCAGTCAGCTGGACTCAGTTTGCGGGACTGGAGTTTCCGCTTGGTGGGTATCTTCGGACTGCACTTCTGTTTTGCACCAGCTAGTAGGTCAAAGAGTGGTCTGGCAATGGCAGAGTAGTTCTGAATGAAATGCTGGTAGTAGCTGACCATGCCGAGAAACAATTGAATACGTGATTGGGACGGAGTGGCACCATCTGGCTCCATGAGGTCTGCAGCGGACATGTTGCTGACAGACTCAACCTTAGAAGGATCAGTTGACACACCAGACTTGTCGATTATTTGCCCAAGAAACTTCACAGATTTTCTCAGCAGACAACATTTTTTCGTAACAAGTTTCAAGTTGTGGAAACAGAGGCAACCGAACACCATCTCCAACCTCTCAAGAGCCACTTCCTCAGATGGGCCAAACATCAGTAAATCACTGAGCTGACACAGCAGGCTGAGAAAATTCTGGTCACCAAATACAGACGTCATCATTCTCATGAAGCTGGGCGGGCTGTTGCACAGACCCTGGGGAAACCGGTTGTACTCATACAACCCCATGGGCGTTGTAAAGGCAGAGTACTTTCGGTCGTCTTCATGCAGTGGCATGTTGTAAAAGCCAGATGTGAGGTCCATCGTACTGAAGAACACATTCTTTCACAAGGCAGCCAAGCAGTCAGCTTGATGTGGTAATGGATGGGCATCCTTCAGGGTATGCCTGTTGAGCCATCTGAAATCTGTGAAGATCCACAAGTCATCGTTCTTCCAAACAAGAACAAGAGGTGAGATAAACTCACTGGTCGATTTGTGAATTATGTCCTTCTCCTCCATCTCATTCAGGACTTGACGGAGCTTCTGGTACTCAGCAGAAGGCACGTGGTAATAGGGGAGCCGAAAGGGTCTCTCATCAGTTAGTCGGATCCTGTGCATGAACTCTTTCGCCTCTCCACAGTCTAAGTGGTTGCAGGAGAACACATCTTCATAACTGATCACAAGATCTGCCAGCTTTCTCTGCCAACCATCTGACACATCACAAGACTGCAGGTCGAGATCACCGAGACCAGCACTTTTCAGTCTCTCTTGTACATTGACATTGTCTTCTACTGAAGAATCAACATCAGTGTGTTTGACAGAGGTGGCCTGATGTAAGCATGCCATATCTTGCATATCCAGGTCTTCCATAGCAAGACAGGTGTAGACATTAGCCAGTTTAGGTTTCGTATGTATGGTGACAGGACCACTGGAATTGTTTAGGATCTTGAGAGGGACTAACCTGTCTCCCAAGAATGGTCTCACAGCTCTCACCACCATGATGCCTCTGGGAGCAGAGTGGGAAGACGTTGGCTCAGACATCACAGTCAAACCTGGTAATAACTTTGGTAAGCTGGTAATATGTTTGCCCCATACAAGATACTCAGTGCCAGCCTCCAGAGTGACAGCAAAGTAACATCATAGTTCTGCCATCTAAGGTAACCCCTCATCATTTCAACCCACTCAGTAACAGTATACTTGTCAATATTGTAACCCCTGAAAATTGCAGGTGCTGTTTTTGATTTTACAATGACATTAAATCTTTGATCGTTAAAGGTGTTTTCAACGGTAGCACTGTCCTGTTTCCAACAGGTACCACTGCTGGATTCTTTATCTCCAGCGACACGAGAAGAGAACAGTTTATTTGCAATGGATTCCCCAATCCATGAGGCTAACTGGTAAATTAAAATTCACTTAATTGGTGTAAACCGGTACCAGCACTAGGTGGTGAGTGATTTAGGCCCCCAAATGACATCTGCCCAATAGGTGTCACAACCAGATCACAAGCTAATGCCTGAGGCCTATTATTTGTGGGTAATATAGGTGATGCACCCAAACCACCCAAACCCAACCCAACAGCACCATTCGACTGAAAGGTAAGACCCATTACACCTCTACCTCTCCCAAACGAGTAGTGACTATTCACAGTTTCATCACATAGTTGGAATCTCTCTGCCATTTTAAAATATACATTCAAATACATTTAATAAAACTCAATGACAAATAGCAACAAAACTGATATTCCCCGGTTTTTGTCCTTTAACCTTGTGACCCAATTGTGATGACATGTCTAGAAGTGAAAAGGCAACTTGCAGGTAGACGACAAAGCAACCCAGGCAAACAGCATCAAGCGGATCAGGGATCACAGAGTCACGGCACCAATGTAACCCTCGGCATTGTTTCTCTTCACTATTACAACCAAGTGTGATTAAAATCAGGTCATGGACACAGGACTGCTCTTAAATGTTCTTTACTGCAGTGATCTGGTATAAAAAACAGCACACAATGTTCCATCAGTGTGTCTGTGACAACTGCATGCATGGATCTGTTCAGGGCAAAAAGATAAAGAACCTGTTACTATCAGAACCATGGCTAGCCAGCAGTTAGCTTCCGTTAGCTTAGCATGTTAACCAGATCGAATTATATTCATGAAGTCATTATTTTGACACAACCATGGCAAACTTTCACAAAATACACTAACAGTGCTTATACACCCATGACAAGTTTTATGGATTAGTTAATTTTGCATAAATATGACTTTAAACCAATGTTGAATGTAAAGCAGTTACTCTGGCTCCTACCTCTACCAGCTACCATTATTGCTTTGCTGGGGGAGCAGTGGGCGCGCCTGAAGGACCCCTCACATGCAGCTGTGCCAAACTACCAGTAGGTGGCTTCAAAGAACTAATAACTGTACATCAGCTTTAATGAAATTCATTAACCTTTTTATCTCTGTTACACATAGCTACAGTAAACTCATTTTGTCTGGACATCTTCCTATCAATATCTAAGTACAATGTGAGAAATGTTATAATTTTCAACATATTTCTAGAATAAAAAGTGGCATTTCCCCAATTTCCGCAGCTCTGAGTTCAAGATATAATTAAAATTAGCAAGTGTGTCCAAATACTGTATATGTTGGTGCTGATTAATATCAGTGACAACTTGACTGTCATTTGAGAGCAAGAGTGAATTCTACTGATAGACTCCAATGTGAAAGGCCAGATTTTAGCAGAAGTGTTTTTGTGTTTTTTGACTATTGTACAACAAACTAAGCTGACTTAGGCATTTTTTCCAATCTTACCATTGTCTCATTAAAGCAAATAATGTATTTGTTTTCTTTATTACAGAGAGGTTAATCAAAACTAAACTTAACCAAATTGTGGTGTAAGTTAATTCAGTTTATTTATATACTGTAGTGCCATTTCACAACTCAGGGCACTATACAGAGAAGTAACAAGTCCAAATCACAAATCCAGTTCAACTACAATCTATCAACTCAATCTGATTATAGTGCAATGCAGTTAGAGCCAGTGTATCACAAAATGTCATTTAGTTAAAATTTCTCTTTCTAAGAAAACCAACAAGTTATGTTGAATTTTCATTTTGGCACAATCCCCCATCCTAAGCAAAAGTAAGGGAAAAATCTCTAGCCAAACCAGGCTCAGGATTAGCAGCCATCTGCCTTGACAGGCTAAGTGTTGAGAGAATAGGAAAAGGACACAGACAAACAAAGAAGGATTGCTCCAGGTCTATAGGAAGAAAAACAGAGAACACAAAATTAATGGCAGTAATAATTAGAAATAGATTAAAGAGAGCCATCAGAATACAGAAATGTGGTCAGTTTGTCCTCCAATAGTCTAGGCCTATAGCAGCATAACTAAGGGATAGCTCAGGAAACCCAAACCAACCCTAACTATAGAATTGATCAAAAAGGAAAGTCTTAAACCTTGTTTTAAAAACAGACAAAGTGTCAGCTTCATGAACAGAAACTGGAAGTTGGTTCCACAAGAGAGGAGCCTTATAACTGAAAGCTCTGCCTCCTGTTCTACTTTTGGTCTCTGGGAACCACAAGTTAACCTGCAGTCTGAGAGCACAGTGTTCTTTTAAGAAAATATGGAACAATAAGATCTTTAATATAAGATGGAGCTTGATTGTTGAGAGCTTTAAATGTTAAAAGAAAGATTTTAAATTATCTTCTGAATTTGACAGGGAGCCAATGAAGAGAACCTAAACCTGGAGAAATATGATCGCTCCTTCTAACTCTCATCAGAACTCTGGCAGCAGCATTTTGGATCAACCGAAGACTTGTTAAAGAGATTTTCAACTCACCATCTACGGTGGTCTTACCTGTCCGGTGAGATCTCCTGCCACAAGAAGAGTGTGCCATCCCGGAAGTCTGCCGATCCATCTATTTCCAGTTGACAAAGCTTAAAACTTGCTTGGTGTTCGTCTGTTCTGAATCCTTAAACCGTAACTTGTCAAGAGCTCTCACCTCACAGCAAGAAGGTTGCAGGTTCACCTCCTGAGGCCTTTCTGTGGGGAGTGTACATGTTCTCCACACACATGGATTTTGTCCAGGTACTCTGGTTTTCTCCCACAGACCAAAAACATGCATATTAGGTACATTGGTAACTCTAAATTGTCCCTAGGTGTGAATGAGAGCATGAATGATTGTTTGTCTTGTTTGTCTCTATTTGGCCTTGTAATGGACTTGTGCCTGCTGGAGATAGACACCGGCTACCTGGAAAGAAAAAGCAAGTAAAAAAAAATTGATGGCTAGATGGATGGAGGTAAGGGACATGTCCTGGTCAAAAATAACACCAAGGTTCTTTACATTACAACTGGAGGCCAAATTAATGCCATCCAGAGGAAGCGAAAGGCTGCAAAGTTTGTTCCTAAGATGTTCAGGTTCAAAAACCACAACCACTGTCTTGTCTGAGTTTAAAAGCAGAAATTTAAGCGTAATCCAGGTTTTTATGTCTCTAAAACAAGATTGTAATCTAAGTAACTGATTGGATTCATTGGGTTTCATGTATAAATATAATTGAGTATCATCCACATAACAATTAAAATTGATCCTATGCTGTCCAATAACTTTACCTAATGAAAGCATATATAAAGTAAAGAGTATTGATCCAAGCACTGAACCCTGAGGAACTCCATGACAAACTTTGGTATATTAAAAAGAGTCATTATTAACATTAACAAACTGGAAGCTATCAGATAAATATGATTTAAACCATCTTAAAGCTGTTCCTATAATCCCAGTATCATGTTCAAACCTCTGTAATAAAATATTGGGATCAATTGTATTAAAAGTTTAATTTATTTAAAACTTTTGGTTTAGGAGACAAAATTGAGAACACTTTAACCCTCTGGCACATAGTGGTCACTGTAGTGGACAGCTATTCAAAAGGCATTTTCTTGTAACTGCTATGGTTTCTATGGTGGAACTTAATTTAAGGCACTAGAGTGCTCTCTACTGCTCCACTCCATTGATGTTTATTCAGTTTATTCTAAGAAATGCCCTCATACAGAGATGCAATGATTAACTAACTTCCTGGTCGTTTTTTGGATTTGCTCAGTGAGCTAATGAGCATCAAAGACAGTAGATGTTCCACTGGGCTGCCTGGTTGTACATCTATCATTGCTTTTTCATTAGCCTTGTTAGCTACCAGCATGACTTATCAATGGCCAGATCAGTAGGATCAGTAGGTGGTATTTGCAGGAAAGTAGCTCCTGCTGGCTGCTTTCTCTGTAATCTATATTTTGTCCTTTTGACTGTGCCATAGCAGACAGCATGCAAATCCAGACCTGCATTGGTAGTTACACTTTAATATTCAGCTAGTTTATCTCAATGGTGCTACTGTCGTCATGAAATCATCTGTGTCAAAACGTAACCAAGCGCACTATTTATCACATTAGTGCTGTTCAATGTGAAATTCATATCCATTTTTATTAACACTTTTCAGGCTTTAATAAACTGCAAGAGTCTCAATCAGAAAACAAAGCACATAGTTTCAACTAGAAAACAATTAAAATGTCAGACGGGTTGTTCGTTATAGCAGATAGAAACTGTTTAGTGAGGCATGCCCCCAGCTATTTTCCTCACTTTTTTAGGCACAACGTTGAGAAGACTCATTTGTTTTTACTTTGCTCAGAGTAATTTAGACAAATTCTAAAAAAAAACAAAAAAAACATTTGAGTGGAAAATGACATAATAATGTCCTTTTATGCAAACGATGTGATATATATTTAAAAATATATTTGTCACATCAAAGTCTTTACCAGCTGTCTAAACTTGAGGTGTCAACACTCAACCTGCAAAATGATGATACTTCTAAACATTGTGAGCTGCTGCTGACTCAACTTTTTTATTAGTTTACTTCATAAATGCTAAAGTTCAAACTGAAAGAAAAACAAACTCCATTCCACAAAACCCATTGTGCAAGCAAGTCATTCGCCTCTACAAATAAATTTGAAAAAAAAAAAAAAAGTTGAAAATTTATACCCTTTTAAATTTTTTTGGACAATGATTAGGAGCTAAAGGAGGAGTGACAAGCAGCTTCCCAGTCTCTCTTTCATTTTTTCCGATGCTTCCAGCTCCTAATCTCGACTGCAGATGCAAATGGTGTAAAAAACGTCTCCACCAAAGATTTGCATTTAAACAAATAGATAAAAGGTCATTTTGAAAAGCTGCCTCCTCATGTCTGCAGTGTGAGGTGGCATGTTCTATGAGTCCCTGCCCTCCTGACAGCTTGGTTAAAACTCTCTAAGTGGCACGCCACTCAGTATGGTGCTGCACAGTGGGACTGAGCCACTGTAGGCAAATATAGCAGAGGGAGAACAGAGAGGCCTCTGTGTGTGTGTGTGTGTGTGTGTGTCACTTTGTTCAACAGCATCATGGACACAGGTAAGTCTTACTTATTCCCTTACATGCAGTTCTTGCTTTTCCTTATAGTATTATTGCAAAAATACTCCCTTTAATTTGCAGAATGTCAGATTAATTGTTCCTTGCTGATGTGTAATTATTTTAGAAAAGTACTTGGTAAGAAAACTAGAGATATGTTGTTCTTTGATGCCAAACTAAAGAAACAAATTGCACAACTGGATCAGAACATGTTCTAAGTAGAGTTTACATAAACCTCTGGTATTTAAGATTGTGGTAATTTCTATCATTCATAACATACATTAAAAAATAAAGTAAAACCTTAAATGATAATTTGTAGTTAAAAAGAGATGTGTAGAAAAGGTGTACCAATAATAATAGTAAAAAGAAAAGAGCTTATGTTTTTCAGAAAGTTGTTGCAGTGCAAACTTTACCCTTATCTAAAGGATCCATTCAAAAAGCTGGGGTTTTTTACATATAGTTTTTTGCATGCTATTTCTGTTTGCATAATAAAGTTTGCATTTTTATTGAGTTTAGACCTTTGCTTCCCAGGAATGTCCCAAATCACACCAGTACTAATGTGAGATTTATAAAACCAATGGCAAACAAGCTGTACTTATTATGCATAGAGGATTTCAAATTTTTGTGAAACTTTATGTAGTTTTTTTTTCCAGTTTTCTTTTCAAGATAATCCCCATCACCTTCAACGTTTGATTACTGTCAGGTTTTAGCAGGTTATTGATGCTAATTGCATCTTTTTAGTAGTTTATTTGCATTGACCAAACCAAAGGCAATTTCCATGACATTTACACACGCAATCCCAAAGAGTCATTCACCTATGTGCATAAAACTGTGGCACATTCAAATGAACACACATTTGTGGGGATGGCTGGAAATTTGTATGACATTGTGTTACAATCTAAACTGTTTCTGCATTCGTAATAAGTGTTGAATCACAGATGGTTTTCCTTTGCTTTCCAGATTATTCTAAAAGAGTGTACCAAGGCGTTCGAGTCAAGCACACAGTCAAAGACCTGCTGGCGGAGAAACGATCCCGACAGACAAATGGGCCCAGATACAATGTAAGCACAAGCTGCCGTGCTTTTGTTCTGTCCTGTCTCTCCTCTCTTCATTTTTCTTCCAAATCAAACATTGTAGCCACAGTTGACATTCTGTTGGTGACACAATTAAGGCATTGGCTTTAAAAAGTCCCCTCTCCCTGTTTACATTTTGTGCTGTTTTGTGCACTAGCGAGCCAGTGGTTGATCCATTGACCACCTGTACCTGCCTCTCCCCTCATCACCCTTTCTGTCTCTACTGCCCTCAAGCCTTCATAAAGCCTGTCAGTAAATAGCTGAACACAGTGTATGTAGCTAGAGACAAAGCACACAGTCCCCATCCTCACCTCACAAAAGAACATTTATACAATGCACGCAATGGCAATAGCCATAATCTTCCAAAAACTCCCTGGAGCTGGAGGGTGGAGGTGGGGTGGGAGAGCAGGCTGCACAGTGGAGACAGAAAATGAGCCGATGCAGGAGGCTGCCTATGCAAAGTTTGATCCACACACCTGCCAGCTGATATTGTCCGGTGCTGTGAACAGGCTTCAGACAAATCTACTATTGTTGTCAAACAGACCCTTTCAACCCCCCCCCCCCCCCAATAGTTTTCCTGAAATATGTCTTCTCGTTCATGCTCCTTTGCATTAAATAATGGGGTTTGTTTTGCAATGACTGCGACTGGTAAACACGGAGCGCACAAGCCCCGCCCCTGTGGCCCACACCCCTGGGCTGTATGAAATGCTGGTCACTAGGTCCCAGCTTCTCATTGGCTAATCAACCCTGAGTCCTGCAGTCTAACTGGCTGCCTTGGGAGATGCTCTTGAGGGCTCTGTGGAGCATAAAAAAACCAGTCCAGGCTGTCTCCATTTTCTCTTTTTTTTCATGCTGCTTTCTCTCTGAATCCATCTTTCCTCTGAGTTTGAAAGAAAAACAAAACAAAATCAAAGGTACTTTTATGTTTGCATCTTTTTTATTCGTCTCATTGTGCTTTTGAAGTGCACATGAATGACTTTTTGAAAAAAAAGGAAAAAAAAGAAAAAAAACAACATAAAGAGTGCTGCCGGAATAGCTGCACACTGTACATATATTTAGTCTCTGACAAAATGTTGTCATTTTGCAAAATACAGAGTTGAATTTGTGTTTTAATGTTGAAGGTGATCTGCTGACATGGGAGTAAAAGGTATCATGGAGGTTGAGGCACGATAGTAAAGGTACTTGCTTTTTCATCAGCAGGTAATCTAATCAACTTATGATGAGAAGGGACTGAGTTATAGCGGTTTAGGTCAAACCTTGTCACAGACATTAAGCGTGATCTCATGGAACATTGCAAGATAAAGAAAAAGATAGATGTACTTTAATAATCCCAGCCGGGGAAATTCTTTAAAATCCTGTCTTGCGAGATGTATTAGTGCTTGGAGTATGTGTCGTGAATGACTCTCAGCTATTACCACATGAAGGTTTAGCTCACGATTTGTAAATTTGACAAGTTGTAGCCATTTTTGTGTTGACACTTAGCTGTGGCAGCCATCTTGTATTGTGTTGACTCTAAAGGATAAGCCAGTGCTTACTTTCTGAGAGATCATTAAAATTTGTGCAGTGGTTCTTGATATATTTTACTAACACAACAGACAAACACCAACACCCACAGCAAAAACATTATTGACAGGAGATAATATAATTGGTAAAGGATAAAAGAAGAAGGAGTGCAAAAAGTTTCATAGCAAACCTCTGGAAAAAACCGTGGCACTGAAATATTTTGAGGACTAAATAAATAACTAACAAAATGTTTTTTCAAATGTAAAAAAGAGCCCAGTAAAGTTATGACTCACGGAGGAGGTATTCAGCAGCATCCGCTTCGTAGTCGGCGTCCTCTGGAAAATGATCTATCTTCTTACATACGCCTCTGAACGTTCCTGCAGAGGAAAAGAAATACACATCAATTAGTTCAAATCTTACATTTTCTATAATAAACTTCTTTCTTCACAGATCACTACAGCATACAAACACAAACACACAATATCTTCACCACCCTGATATTACTTGTCTGTGTACCCTTAAGTATTTAGTTGATTTGTTTGTTTTTTTTGTCAACGAATAAAAATAAATTTTAGAAAAATGCGATGCAAGCAAAAAGATATCACCATTACCTTTGCTGGCTAAGCAATTACATGCTCTTCTGTTCCTCCACAGGGATTTTTAGTTGCTTTGTAAAAATGTTGTCTTCCTTTACAGTGCCAACCAAAAGTTCCCGCTTTTTAAAACTGTATACATTTCATCAATTTATGTTTAGTTTCACACTGCCCCTTATTTACTGTAAATGCACACTTTACATGATATGTTTACTTCACAATATCAGCATCTAGACAGTGCTCTTTAACTTTACTTGTTAGCATTAGAAACAGGAGTGAATTTGTGTTGGCATGCTGGCTGGCAGACTGCCACAGTTTGAATGAACAGAGAAAAAAATAAATGAACAGGATCAATTTGTTACCCCTGAAATAATGATCATAGCATTTCGGAGCAACATACAACAACAACTTATATTCACCAAATAAACCTTCTTTAAACCTCATCTTCCAAAGACAAGGAGATGAAAGCGGAGACAAGAATGTCTGCAAACTTTGGCAACTGCTGTTCTGAAAAGAACGATGATGGCGCAAGTCTGATAATGTTTGCCTGGATTATAAATTAGAATGAAGATTTATTTTAAAAGACCCTTTAGCCACACACCAAAGTGAAAGTTGAGGATTATTAATTTGTGTAAGGCTACTTCAAGATTTGAAATTGAGAAATCCCAACAATAGAAAATGAGTAGAAAACGCAGTCGCCTACTGGGGGAGATAGTCTCAGCAACAAATAAGACTTTTAACAACTCACTGTAACAAAGACAAACAAGTTAGGTTAAAAGAGTTTCTGGCAAAGAACTGAAGAAAACCAGGGAGTATGTATAATGGGAGAGGTGATTACTGAATGAGAATAGGTGTGCTGATTACTAATGGAATATAAGAAGCGGAAAATAAGGACATCAATGAAGTTTGTTTGTGTTTCATCTGTTAGCAAAATATCTCATGAATCACTGAATGAATTTTAATTAAACTCAAAATAATCATTGGATTCCATCTACAACAAATCGACCTTAGAGGACACAGACATGGCTATAACTCAAAACGTTTTACAGATAATGAGCTAAAATCTGGTGTGGTAGTAGCTGAGAGTCACGCCCAGCACAAACACCAAGCGCTAACAGATCATGCGTCATTTATAACTTTGGCATGCAAGGTGCAGGAATGATCCATTTCTTCAAAGAATGCTGTGTTTCATAGCAATAATAGCACAATAAACAAAACCCAAGAGCTTAACTAAATAACCAAGAAAAAGAAAAAAACTCATAATAATCCAGAGAAAACTAAACCAAAAATTAAATATAAACACAGACTGAGCACAGTTGACTTAGCAATTGTTGGACGACAGCTCTAGCTGCACCTGTTGAGGCTCCATCCTTAGAGGATAAAGAATGGTTTTGCTTTGATCCTAGAGATCACTTTGCAATATCCTACTTTTGTAAACTCTGTCAATTTTCAATTTATGTTGTGGCCTAAATGTGAATCTATCACAACAGCAGCATCATTACCTGATCAGACACTGGTGTCAAGATACAACTACCTTTTATTAATTTGGTAAAACAATACAAAATGCGTGTTTTTTTAAACAAATTTATAACATTTATGCAAACATGAGTATTAGTTGTCATTTTAGCATCCTGCGACTGAACCACATCAAGCCACAATTTTAAGAAACTGAGCGCGTGCAAGTAGTAAAGGTATGAAAGCCAGAAAACAAACCTAGCAGTAGAGACAGAGAAAGGACATGACGCAAGACAGACCGGCAGCAATCAGGGTATGTCCAGGAAACACTAATGAAACCCCTCATCAGACCTTGAACGCGGACATACACACCAATTTACCACAGTAAGCACAAAAACACACACAGCAAATCAGCAGAACACAAACATAAACCAAGCTCCTTAAAATGATACATGAACATCTTTATTCATCACAAGGAAAAACCTTCTGTACTGATGTTTTAAACATGTATAATATATGTGTTTATTTGTGTTGTATTAAGTATGATGCAGTCTCCTACAAGCACGCCATGTGTCGTGCAGAGAGTGACTCATCCCCCAACCTCCTCAGCACACCGACACATCCACTAGTGTCCCTGGTGTGTGTGTGTGTGCTTGTGGATTTGTGTTCATATGTGCCATGCAGATGTGTAACTACCCTGCGCACATCCTCCCACCCATCATTCAGTCCCATTCACTCATGGTCAACACCACAGGCGCTATGAAAAGGAGTGGGACAGAGGAAGGATGAAGTGGGGAGAGCTGACAGGGAAGATGAAATGGGAGGAAGAGAGAGGAAAGACTGGTTGAAAGATGTTTGATGGTGAAATGGCACAGGAGAATTAGAGAGAAATGAGAGGAGAGAGGCTGGCTGTGAACAAATAAATGACTAAATCTAATGGCTTCTTTGCTCTTGACAAGGCTTTTTCCAGCGCTCCGAAAATAGTTTATAAACCGATTCATCCAGCTCATGCAGTTAGGGACAGAAACTAACCTCTGACTGCTTAAAAAGACTTCATAGACTATTTAAAAAAAAAAAAAATTTTTTTTAAAGAGATCATTTTCCTGTGAATCAAGGCCCATTTACGTACGTATACTTTAACTGATTCAGATTTATTTCTAAACACAAACACGTGTAATATCAGCGCTTTCACGTTTTCATTAAAGGTTTCCTTCTTTTTTTGGCTGAAAGTGCAGTGAGTCATGTTCTCAAAGGAACATTTAAACCAATATTCATATGTAAAGACTAAAGGTCTTACTGGATAACTACACACAAAATGAAACGGTTGCCATGGCAACCTACTTAAAGCTGCTTTCCACCCTTCTTTTTTTACTCTCTGTTGTGTGTGATGATGATCCAGTGTGGAGAATGAAATTTGGTGTTTCTATAGTATACACACACACAAGCGGGTGAGAGGTTTTAATGGCACAGAGACTGTCGATGTGTTTTGCACATGTACAAGATAATACATTAAATGATCATCAGAAGTCTGGGTGAACATTTTATTGCATCAGTTACTGTTGTCACACACCCTGCTGTATTTTTTAAGTGATTGTGTATTTATAAAAATAAAATATTCCCCCCAAAATTATACACAGCCTTTGCACAAACAGTGGACTGGTGTGTTTAAAACAGCATTTCCTTTTCTCTGCAATGACATCAGC
This sequence comes from Kryptolebias brasiliensis, assembly GCA_028566095.1. Taxonomy (NCBI): domain Eukaryota; kingdom Metazoa; phylum Chordata; class Actinopteri; order Cyprinodontiformes; family Rivulidae; genus Kryptolebias; species Kryptolebias brasiliensis. The sequence continues at coordinate 15,458,220 of JAOXNZ010000021.1, read as the reverse complement.
AAACAGATCCAGCATCCTGAATAAAAACATTACAGGCAAACTGGACTAAAAAGTCCAGTGGCTCTCTGTGTCTTTATGCATCTATTTGCAAAATCCCTAGGAAGGACATGAAGCCCTGTTTAACCATCGTTTTCATCCATCCATCCATTTTTTTTACCCGCTTGTTCCATTCCGGGTCACGGGCAGCCGGTGCCTATCTCCAGCAGTCACTGTGCGAGAGGCGGGGGACACCCTGGACAGG
>JAOXNZ010000021.1:15406415-15420183 GCA_028566095.1 Kryptolebias brasiliensis | reverse complement strand
GCATCCACTGACACATCCCAGATGAAAATATTGTGCTACACTAAAGGCCTTCTCCCCTGGATCCAAACACATGGTGCAAACATAAATGAACACCGATTTAGTCTTGCAACCAGCTGCGGTTATCTTTGCACTCATTGGTAACCAAAAAATAAATAAAAAAGTTAAACTCCTTTTTGTCTGTGTTCTTCTAGCACGCAGGAGAAGACCGTATAAAGCAGTAACTCTTACAACTGATCACAAACTAACTGTAAACGCTCCTAAAGAATAGCTGCTACGGTCTCACCCATTGATTATTACTCGGCGAGTATACGGAAAGTCTCCACAAGAAGTCAGGAGCAAACCCCGTGGACATTTTTGTTCCCACAATCCACACCAGGGAAAACATTTCAACAATAACTCAGGACTGCAGGGCAGCTGCAAACACAGCTTGAACTACGATGGAGGCGAGACGTAAATTGCTTTTTCGTATTTAAATGCATAACCAAGCGAGGGAAACATGTGACTGTCATGTCACTGAAAATGTTTTGGTACTTGATTTCTTTGAGTGGAACATTTTGTACTCTTGACCAACATTCTGGCCTAAGATCGAGGTCTGTCGTGAGAAGCTAAAGCTAAATTGATATATGAATAATGAGCGGCCATGCTAACATTTGGTGTATGAGTATTTGCAAGCTAAAGTAAGGTGTTGGGAACATTAGGTACAGATGTAAAGCCCAACTTTCTGTTTAATCTTTGAATGATGTTTCTACTGTGAAGTATGTCTGACCTGCAGAGATCTAAAGAGGGGTTGGTTTTTCACTTGTTTCATCAAAATGTGATTGCTGTCTATGGGGACATTCTTTTCATTTCCTAAAAAATCTTTCATCCAAACTTTATGTACCACTACCTAAAGTCAGAACACACTATTCCTAGTTGGGAGCCATGTGTTTTATGTATTTTTCTTGTTATGGGTTTATCCAAACCTGAAATAGAAAGTTTTACCGGAAACGAAAGAATAACAGGTAAAAAGGAGTGAGGGTACTTTAATGCTTATGCTTTGGCACCCTTAAGCATTTTTGCACGTAATACTCATCCACACACATTTAGAATCACATGTGCGCGCGCACACAATGTAAACAGATATAACAGAAGTCATGATTTTGTAACATTAAAACTACTGCTGTTCTCCTTCACAGCTGAAATACTAAATAACACAGATCAAATCAGAGTCTGAGAAAGAGCGTCTAACTCATATTTTCGGAAAATGCATGTTTTTCAAACAGCATTTTACCAGTAAGCGACAAAAATCACAAACGCTAGAGAGGAAACTCAGATACTTGTGACACAAATCTGATCTGATGTGGTTTGGCCTATTGGGTAAAATAAAACGTCATACGGCGACATGCTAAGATACAGTTAGGAGACAAGATTTAGGGATATTCTTGATATAGAAACTCATGCATTTATATAAAGCATTCCAGTTTTTGCTAAGATAAGGAGAAATATATAGACACTATTATAAGTATATATGCAAAAAAAAAAAAGGCATATTAAGTTGCAGGTTTTACTAAAATGTGCTGAAATGAGAAAATGAAAAGTTAAACCACAATTCTATCCTCTAAATAAAGTAATAATGTGAAATGCTAAAAGTATTTACAGAGGAAATCTTTAACTTGTATTGTGTTTGAGCTTTAAGTGTTGATATTTTGTTGTCAGATGGTAATGTTTTCCTCAATACGTTTTATAATACAGTTTTATTACTCTTCACTCATGGAAAAATGCTGCTCTAAATGTCCGACTTTTTTTTCTCTGCTCCTGACCAAATTACCTTTTGAGCAATAAAAGCACACCAATAATTTGCAGTCCTAATTCTGATTATGTAGAGCAAACTAAACAAATCTTTTGTTCACATTGAAAAAAAAAACCCACAAGTTGAATTTTATAAAAAAAAAAAAATGTAAAGGATGTCAGATTTTCATGCTTCTTGTTTCTCTATAATATTGTGCACTGTTTTGTCATGCAGACTACACTAATTTATAGCAATAAGTTCTTCAAAACAAAGCTAAGTGAAAACCAAGGGAATATTATATGTTTGTTTGTTTTTTATAACTAAGGTGTAGCAATGATTTTAGAACCTACAGTGTATATAAAATGTCTACACAGCCATGTTAAAATGCTGGGATTTGGATAATATAAAAAAAGAGACCATAATAAATCATTCAAAACTTTTTCCAACTTTAATGTAACATATGTTCAATTCAACTGAGAAACAAACCTGCTCTGGAAACACAATATATAAAAAATGAAAAAATTGCACACCCTGAAACTGTTTTTTTGAGTGTGAAGCATCTTAAGATTGAATTACAATCTTTAATCTTCTTGGGAAAACCAATGTCATCAATTAAAGTGACTCTGATCAACCTGAAATCAAGCTCAGCTGTTTTAGTTACTTAGTTGCTTATTACAGCAAAAGCCAGTTTACCCAAAGATTACAAATCTTCAAAATTACAAATATCAGACCAAATATTACCAAGTCAAGGTGTGGCCTGCTGACAGACTCCAGCCTAAGACTGAAGGCTGTAGTAAGCTTAGAAAGTGCCTCAGCAAAGTATTAGTTTCAGGATGTGCACACGTACGCAACAAGCCTTATTTTTCTATTTTATTCCTTTCCCAGAACACATTTGTTTGCTTTTCAGTTGAACTGTACAGGTACTAAATCACAATAATCTTTTTTTTTTTGGCATTTAAAGAAGGTTGTGTAGACTTTTTACATCCACTGTATAAAAATAGCTGAAATGAATTTACCTCAACTAAAACCTTCATTCTTCCAGAGTGCTACAGTACATACAGTAAGTTTTTTTTTTTCCCCACCCCCACAGATCAGGATCGACACATTATCCAACTTATAACAGTGTGAACAACAAATCTGTGCTTCTTGTTCTCAGAGCTTCATCCCTGACAACACAAGTAATTCCCAGGATGTTTTAGGTGTATTTCTGTGTCGGGTTTACTGAGTCGCATATGTTTCTTTGTGGCCACGTATCAGTCTGTGGGCTGAAATCAAGCCTGCTCGGCAGCAGCGGGGGTGGCGGCGTTTCCTGGGAACTCCGCGTTGATATAGGAGAATCCCTGGAACTCATCTTGGTCCAAGTTTTGAATCACTTCCTCGTCTGGCGGCGTCAGCACCGGTGGATGGCGAGTGAAAAAACGATCAAAGTTCTCAGCCTCCCGTCCGCACTGTTAAAGGAGGGCGGGAGAAGGAGGGGTGGATCGGGAAGGGGAGGAGTGGGGATGGATAGGAATGGATGGAGTGGGTGGGGAGTAGAAGGAGAAGAAAAACAAAAGAGGGGGAGGGGGATGGCAGGTTGAACCAAGGTGTGAGATGACATCACTTGAAAATGGTTTCAAATATTAGAACAGGTGAAAAAAAAAAAAACTTGAGGTGAGCTTCATTTGATTCTCTGTTCACTGAATCCGACAGGACAACCAAAATGAAGCGAGCCTCATGTGAGCTTTCCTTTTTCAAATATTTGAAGCAGATTCTCAAATTTCAAACATAAAACGTCTCAAACATCCCGAAGCAGTGCACTACGTGGTGAGCTGGCAACCACACACGTGTAAGCCAGGCGTTTTTGGAAACCGGCGTTTATTCCATAAACATCCAAAACGAAACTCAATTGACTCAATCATTTAAGGAGTTGGAATTAGTTGGGATTTCTACATAAACTCACACAGCCTCAAAGCTATAAGATAATTATCGGTGCAATTGAGGGTTAATCGTAGGTTAATTATTTGCTGCAGCTGTGGAGACTTGCTGAGATGTGATAAATGAATGCAGAAGAGTTTTGCGAACAATTTAAAATCTCTTTAAATATTTACTACTCGCATGTAGGCAAAGGCTGGTTTCAAGCTGTGCAGTGGTTTAAATGGTCACAGTTTCAAAACTACTAAAATATTCTGTCATGTCGCTTCTTTAAGCTCCTAAATTACATACCAGAGAGACCGTACAGGGTTGTCTTTAGTAAAGTTCAAAGCAGGATAACACTCCCACCTCTCCCACCTGTTACTATGGGCTGTCAGTCAGCTGTGTATGATATCCAAGGGAAGAGAAACCTGAACATTTTACCTCATTAACACAGACACGGTTGTGTTGTTTGGAAATTTTTCTAAACAGACAGCAATGGCTCGGCTACTGGAGGAGAGCCTCCATTACTGTTTTTAGGAAAATGCTGTTTTGAAATAAAGGTCTGAAACAATATCTAACAATTAGCAGATCAATATTACATATATTATTATTATTATTATTATAGCTGTATATGGCTACAATAGTTATAGCTACAAGTAGATATACAGTAATTATCAATATTATAGTGACAAAATGTTATTTAAGCAGGAGTAGTAGTATTATTTTTAAATAAAAGCTATTTGAGCATGAAAGACCTGTTTTACTTGTCTTTTAATATTGCAACACTTTGAAAACAAAATGCTGTTTTAAAAAAATAACTAATTTCTTGCCTTTGACCACAGCAGAACAACAAAAAAAAGCACTTGTGCTTCAGATGCACATTGCCCTAAGGGCATTGAACAAGTTATTAACTTGAAAATTCCATTTTCCCCCGTAAAGTGCCCCAGAGGGACTGTTTCTCCTCATCTCCATCACAACACAAAGATTTAATTAACCCAACAAGGATTCTGTCTTCTCTGACATCACCCAGAGGACTGCAGAGTTATTAAATCTCTGTAATTGAAAATGTGTATTGAAATTTAGCCAGACTGTTTAGAGTTTGGGGAAATAAGCAAAAACAAACAAACAAACAAACAAAAACAAAACGAATGCATTGGGGTCAATTTGCAATTTGAAATTTAAAAGTGTCTGGACTGGAAATCAGTTCAGTGAACAACATCTTAAACAAGGAAAAGGACATGAAAACTGTGCCAACATCAGGAGTGTAAGTGAGTCTCTTAGGCAAAATGAGCTTTTAGAACAAGAAGGAGCTAGTTTATTCATTTTGGGAAAAACCAAATGGTTTTACATTAAAAACATTTTGATCTCAGAACCACACACTTTGGATTTTGGGCAATTTTAATGGCGTTTTACGGATTTCGTAGTGCACTCCTTGACAGGTTTCATTTGAGACTGAGACCCAGAGCATGCAAATAAGCGTAAACAGGCTGGAAAACTTGGAGATAACACGGAGAGGACAAATAAAATGTGCAGATGAAAGGACAGATGGGTCGATGCGTGGCTGCTGCCGGAACAGATGCATGGATGACATCTTCAGGAGGACGAAGGAGGCCATCGATGGCTGAAAGGACACATGAATGAAGACGGATGCACAGCGATAGCTTTAAGAGACTTCAGGTTAATGACATGATGATTTTCATTTGTTGGATAAATGAACCAGCCGTTCAGTTGGTCTGTTATTTGGTTTGTAGGGCCATCATGCATTCAAAAATGCTCAACCTTTTGTTTCTACAAAGTGCTGCACAGAAGACCCAGAAATAAACATTAAAGAACAGCTAATTTCTGATTTTAAACTAGACTGCATCAAATATTCTTCATAAGCAGCTATTAACACACACACACAAAAAAAACATGACGCAACACTCAAAGAAAAAAGGGTTTGGAGTGTTTTTAGCAATAAAAAAATAAATAAAACCAAAGCAAAAATAAACTCAGAGAAGCCTGGCACCGCCAAGGATCAAAGAACCGCCTTGAGATACCGAACCAAACGTGAAACTCAGAAGAAATAAAGCTAAACCAAGAGGCCTGAGAGACAAAGGCGTCTGAAAGACACGATCAAACGGGAAGGAGAGACAGAAGCAGATGGAGAGAAAAGGCAGAGAGGAGAACAGATCAGAAAACTCATGTCAGTCACATCAGAGGACTTTACAGAAGACTCTTCTGTGCTGCAAGCAGCCAGGTTCGAATAATGACCTCTGTTTGTAGACTCAAAACAACAAATGCACACAGATGCATGCATACACGCTCTCCTTCTCTCTCTCTCACACACACACACACACATATAAAACCCCTGCAGGCTGAGAAAGAAAAAAATTCTTAAGCAGCAGAGTAGCCTGAGGCTGCACACATGTCATGTGTGTGTGTGTGTGTGTGTGTGTGTGTGTGAAAGAGAGTATAGATGACATCATTCTGATTATAGTCATGATAAAACCCATTTTGTCATAGGTAGAAAAAAAAAGAGAGACAATTACAAACACAGTTGTTTTGATGACTTTTTTCTGTAACTTCAAGCCTAAACTCCCTGGAGAGTCTTTCTAAACTTTGTCTCAACCCGACAAAGACAAAAAAAAAAACCTCTCAGCTCACATCGAACACAACTGCACCAAACTTCAGGCACCAATTTTTACACAAAATGGACAGAAACGTCTGTCTCCACGAACCATTCGCAGTTCTGCTGTTATAATGACTCCTAACTCTGCTCTCTTCCTTTAGCATCAACATCAGGATGTTCTGACTTACCTGTGTGGAATGTGCCATACAGGGAGAAGAGGACAGAGACAGCGACAGTGAAAAGACGTGCAAATTAATACAGAGATATAAAGAGAAAGTTAAGAGTAAAAGAAGGCAGAGGTGGTGTAAAGTTTCTTCACGTTTAGCCTGAGCAGAAGGGATTAAACCCCTGCTCTCTGACTCAGGTGGAGGAGTGTTTTTGTGTGATTTGCACATTCCTGCGTTTGATCTGTACGTCACACTTACAGCTCTGGGCTTGAATGGCGGCTGCACCTCCTTGTTCTCCAGTTTCTCCCAGTCCATGTAGCGGAAGAAGCTGTGCTCCCTGATGTCTCTCTCGCCCTCCGGACCGCAGCCCAGCCGCTTCGCTGGATGCTTCGTCATCAGCTGGACACAAAGGGAGAGCAGACATGATTTCTTCACCTTACCCACCCCCCTACCTAATTTCACTGTTCTCTCCTTTTTTTTTATCTGCGTTCCCACATCTTAATTGTTTGCGTACGTGCAGAAGCTGCCAACACCCATCTGTTTTTTTTCCTGCTTCCCTTCGTTCCTTCACTATCCCCCTATTATCATTAATGAATTTCAATTTATCTGCAGCTGTTCATGTCGTACAATGAAAACCGCCTGTTTAGAGGTTACTGCCTGATTTCATTGTCCTACTTGTTCCGATGCGAATGCACGCTGTTGTGTGTGAGCTCACCCTTCAGCAGCTGATGCAGCATGAACATTGTTAACACTTCGCCTGTGTTACTGTCGCACTGAATGAAGACGAACAATTCAGCGCAGCGGAACGTCAGCCCGGTCCATTACCGAACTTGTATAATTAAAATTGAACAAAAAAAGTTGACAGCCAGAGAGCTTCCCCTCTGAGAAAACGTGGGTTTTCAAATGGTCAGACCAAGTAAAACTAATGGAAAATTGAAAACGCCTAAGATCATCACATGTTGAGAAATGATAAAGTTATGGTCAAAGCAATGGTCAGATCTTTAAAATAACACTATGCGCAATCTCGTAAGATCTCGTGAAATCCATTAGCACTTAGGGTGTATATTGTGAATGACTCTGCTATAACTCGGTCATTTTACAGATATTGAGGTCAAATTTGATGTGGTAGTAGCAATGTTTGGTAACATTACTGAGCTGTGGCAGTCAACTTGAATTGGATTGACTTCAAAAGTTAACTGGTGTTATACAGTGAATATAAGAAGTATGTTTTAACTTTTTCTTGCTATTATAAATCAGTCATGGTCAATATAAATTGGCCTTTCTGACAAAAAAACAAAAAAGCAAACAAACAAACAAACCTCTCTTCAATGACCAAAGGAAATAAGAGTGATCACAGGTGTCTTGATGGACTCTCTCTCTCTATTCTCCTTCTTGCACTCAGTTTGTTAGGACGGCCTGCTCTTGGTAGATTTACACATGTGCCATATTCCTTCCACCTCTTGATGATGGATTTAACTGAACTCCTGGGATGTTTAGGGCATTGGAAATCCTTCTGTATCCACCCCTTAACTTGTACTTTTCAATAATCTTTTCTCTGAGTTGAATCAGGACAGTCACTTTAAAAGGGAGTGAATAATTATACAATCACTTTTTTTTTACATTACATAGTTTTATTTTATTGGTATTGCTTTGCAGAAATCTGGCATTGTAGCAGACAATCCTCAAGAGAGCAAGAGTAGAATTGATAATGGCTGCTGCTTCAGTGTTTTCTGCTTGCCTATATCAGTTCGGACTTATTCAAAATCAATACAAAAACTGTGCATTAGGCATTTCAAGCTCACCTCTTGGCTGTAGTAAAGAGGCGTTAACACTAATAGCTTAATAATGCTTATTCTCAGAGGTGACAATGACCAAACAGTACTCTCTCTTTTTATCTTTGATCAGTTAAATACAGTGTTCAGTGTTTGCTGGTGGACCGGCTGAGAGTATTGTGAACAACTGAGGAAAAGTGAAATTTCTCTTCCGCAATCATTAAAGTTGTCTGGTTGCTTTTGAAAATTAATTTCAGTCAAACAAACAAACAAACAAAAACAACATGTGGCCTGGAGTGGAACCAATTAACTTTACATCCTGTTTCAGTTCTTTCCTGCTGAACACAAAGGATCTGAGTATAAATAACACGAGGAGCAGCTTCTTGGTTCACTAGGTTTAAAATGTTGGTCTGACCCCTTTTTACAAGGGTTGCTTTGTATTAATTTTCTCATCATTAAATCTTGAAGAGACACAAAGATTTCCTAACCCAATTTGTAGATTTCCCACAACACAGACAAAATAAGGAGGCGTCCTCCTCCTCCTCCTTCTTCTTTTACTACAACAGTTGTCTGCTGGCATAATTAAGAACAGTTTGCAAAGTGTGTCCAAACATAACCTTCGAGGTGAGTGACATCACAGAGAGTGTGTGTGTAGGTGGAGAGAAGCAGTCATAACTCATCACATTAAAGTCAGAATAACCTCAGCCTCACTCACATAACAAAATTAACCAGCGTTGTTCCAGTTAAGTTTTGTTTTGGTTAAAAGATCTAATGACTTATGGGCTTTTCTGTTGAATTATTAATATTCTACCGCTCTGTTTTATGACATAAACCCATCCCCATTTTTGATCTAACTTCTTTTTCTACCCATGTTGTCACCATTCCCACATTCTTTATATTTCAGGATGCTGACATGTGCTTGCAGGAACAGTTTTTAAGGTACACTCGAACAGATAAAGACATGCAGGTTTATGGTTCCTGGAAATAATAATATTCTGTGCAAAATCGACAGGGTTTGTTGACGGGTCATTAGGTTCAGGCTTTTTAGACGTTCTTGAAATTCGATCCAAGTCTGCTGAGGCTGCTTTCAGTTACTGTGGCACTTCTCTCTGGATCAAGGTCTCTGCTAAACAAGATCGATTACGTCTGTGTCTGCATTCAAAAGCAAACTGGAAATGTTTCTATTTTCAGAGACCTATGATTAGTAAAGGTTTAATTGTTTATTTGTTAGTGAACTTTTATGGCATTTTCCTGTCCATTTTCTTAAATGTGTTCTATTATTATTGTTTTAAGGCAGATTAAATGTATAGGGCTTTCGCATCAGTACTTGATAATGTGGTGTTTCAGTGATTTATTACTACTACTGTTAGGTTTGTGTGTATATAAGTGAATGTGTGTATGTAAATATGTACATATGTCTTTGTTGTTGTATAAACGTATTAGATTTTGTTTATTGAGCTTATTTAGTTAAATATGAACATATTAAATAAAATTTTACGCTCACTCGTGCTCATAGTACAGCAAAAAACAGAAAAAAAAGGACTATTTCATTGCTTTTTTGGAGAAATTGTAGTGCATGTCTAGTTTGGTTAAATACCTGTAGTGTAAAAGTGCCACACTATTAAAACCACCTGTCAAATGGTATATTAATCCCCTCATCCATGTGCTGTGTGCCTGTTTTTGTATTAGTGAGCGTGACTGATCTTTGCTGCGTAATCAACTGATGTTGAAGACGTTGCGTTTCTACAACACTACAATATAAACCAGCAGCAGCTTATGTGTGCACTGGTAACTATAAAATATGAATGTATAACAGGTTGAAGCAAAGGAGCGGAAATGTCTTTGATCATTCTGTCTCCTCACACAACAATCTGCACTTAAAGTGGAGGAAATTATTATTTAATCCCATGCTGGTTTTATAAGTCTGAACACTTAGAAGGAAATGAACAGTCTTCATTTCTTATGGTAGTGTCATTTTAATTGAGAGACAGAGACTAAAAATCCAGAAAAAAAACCACACTGCATAAATGTTAAAAGTTGATTTGCAAATCATAGATAGAAATAGGTATTTGATCCTCTACAATCCAGCCAAAATTCTGGCTCCCACAGATTGGTTATATGCCCAAATGGTACACTATCAATCAATTAATATTTAGTTTCTTCCATAGCCAACCTCTCCACTACCTTTAGCAGAACTAATGAGCTGTCAAGGAACGTCAGGTACAAGATGGTAGATCTATACAAGGATAGAAGGGGTTACAAGACCATCAGCAAGAACCTTCATAAAAAGGTGACAACTGTTGGTGCAATTATTCAGAAGTGGAAGAAATATAAAACGACCATCAGCCACCCTCGGTCTGGAGCTCCTCATAGGGTGAGGATGAGCATGAGAAAGGTGAAGAATTAGCTCAAAACTACACAGGAGACGCTTGTAGATGATCTGAGTCAGTCAGGATCGTAGTCACCACAAACACCATTGCAGTGCCTGCAAGGTTCCATCTTCTCCACACTGATGTAAGTTTGCGGGGGTGTGAGGTGCCTGAGTTGCTTTTAAGGGATAACCGGTCCCTTTATAACCAAAGCAAGCGCTGTGCCTAAATTCTCAACAAAATCGAGCTCGTTCCAGGGGCGGGTTGAACTCCACCAGGTCTGCCCCCATGTCTCTGAACCTTTTTGCATCTCAAAGTGCAGTCATGGAGAGAAGCATGTCCAGGAAACCTCAGGATCTCGACTCTGCTTTTAGTTCTGTTGGGGTCTTCAAGCCGCGACCTTCAGCACTTACTGGGATGGTTTGCAACAAAGTGTGAAGCGACTGGGATGAGAGTCAGCTCCTCGAACACTGAGGCCATGGTTCTCAACCAGGAAAAGGGATGTCCCCTCTGGGTTAAGGGGTAAGTCTTTGTCTCAAACGACAGAGTTTAAGTATCTTAAAATCTTGTTAATGAGTGATGGAGGATTGAGCGAGAGATGAACCCATCGGAGCTTCGTCTGCAGTTATGAGAGCATTGCTCCAGTCTGTTGTGGTGACAAAGGAGTTCAGCCAAAAGGCAAGGTTCTCGATCTACTGGTCCATCTATGTCTCAGCCCTCACCTATGGTCATGAGATATGGAACACGACTGAAAGAATTAGGTTCTGGATACAAGAGGCTAAAATTATTTTCCTCCAGAGGGTGACTGGGCTCAGCCTTAAAGATAGGGAGAAGAGCTCTGTCATCTAACATAAGGGCTACTCCCTCAGGAAAAGCTGGAGCGTGTCGCTGAGGAGCGCCATGTCCGGGTTTTCCTCCTGGACCTGTCACCTCTCGGACTCAACTACATATAAGTGAACAAAACTCGATGGACAGATAAAAGCATCCTTAGTAGCTGAAGTTAAGCTTCAGCTACTGTTTTTTATTTTTTAGTTACCAAAAATGTTGAAAACTATCTAAATATTTTTACAAAACGCAATGATTTTATTGTGTACACTAGAAAGTCAACTCTACAAAACTACATATATATTTATATATATTTATATTCCTTTGTTTAAAATGGAAATGCTGTGTAGCATTAAAACAGTAAAGTTTCATCTTGTCTTCAAATCCACAAACACATAGAGACTTAACCTCGCTCGTGTTGGCAGGGTGCAGCGGGAACTCTGGGGGTGGATGGAGGCGAGCTTTCATGCTCCACTGAAGATTCACCGTTGTAGCACTACAACTCAGTAATCATCACTAATACATAACATACAGTGTGTGTGTGTGTGTATGCGTACATCCCACTGAACATATTTTCCATTAATTCACCTAAGAATGCCTTTGTCTTTAAATTTAGTAGGAGGGAGTGTGACTCAAGTCAGGCCAGAATAAACACACATCCTAACTCACTGCAGACTGAAGGTACTGCTGGTGTGTGTGTGTGTGTGTTCTAAAAGTACATTACTGCATATCTTGTTAAAACTCGCTCATTTAAGAACTCTTCTTCTTAGTAATATACTTTTAGCCTTCTAGTTATCATTTTAGTTCAGTTTTATTTGAGTTTCTACCATTAGAAAATGGTGAACCAATTATGTTTGGTTGATTTGTTATTGTCCCACGCCATGAAAGGCAGGCAATAATGTAACTGCCAGTGACTGTGTGTGTGTGTGCATGTCTCCATCTGTCAGCAAAATATCTCATGAACCATGGGACAGATTTTAATCAAACTCTCAGAATGTAATCAGTGGATGTAAATCTACAACTGATTAACTTTTGGAGTCAACCCAATTCAAGATAGCTGCCACAGCTGACTGACCTTAGAAAACACAAAAATGGTCAGAACTCAATCATTTGTACAGTTATTGAGCATAAATTTAGTGTTGTAGTAGAACACCAAGAGATTGTACAAGATCTTGGTTTAAAATTTTGGCATGCAAGGTGGCAGGCGATATGCATTCCTTCAAGAAATGCCTGGATTTAAGAAATGCTTTCTTAAATCCAGAATATGAACAAAATGCTTACAAAGAGATTATCTGCTCTGTGTAAAATAAGGGAATGCGTATTTAAACCTTCCATACGTCTGCCTGTGTGTGAGTGTGTGTAAGACTCTGGGCGTTGTTTGTTGTGTTCAGTGAAGCCTAGAGTTCGAAGATGAGACAGAGGCTTGATGGAGAGGAGCGTCTCCGTTTGCCGAATTAATCAGCCCACCCCCTCCCCCACACAAACATCAGTCCGATTCAGCTGGGAAGCGTCAGAGCCGGCTTTTGGTGCTGGGCAGTCGGTTTCCACGGCTAACTGAGCACACCGCCCAGGCTCAAGCTATCAGACCAAAACAGAGTGAGTGTGATGGGAGATTGAGACGAATCTAAAAAGCACAACAGCGGCTTATGGATAAATACAGCAAAAATAAAGAAAAGAATGGAGACGTTAGACAGAAAGTAGGACAAGACGGTAATACTGAACACGAGAGTTTCACTCCAAGCACAATCGATTTAATTCTAGAGAATATTTGGATGTCTTATTCTCTTCCTTTCTCAGTTTACCTTCTTCTTGGTCTTGCGTCTGCATTCTTTCTTTAAATAAATGTAAAACCCTTTTCTTTCTGTGTTCGCTTGTAAACATGACAAGTTAAAAGACAGGATGTGTGTGTGTGTGTTGTGTACTCACTCCTTTACATATGGCAACAGCCTCCTTAGACATTGACTTGGGATAGGAGACATGATGCTCCATTATGGACTGAAACAACTCATCCTCATCTTCACCATCAAATGGAGGCTGCAGAGGAGCGATGAAGAGGCAGCACAGGAAGAACAGAAAGTAAACACAATTAGCTAATGGAATGATTCTGGTCTAAAATAAAGGAAAATTACAACACAGTAAATATTTAAAGGAATTGTAATAGTCCAGATTTTAACAAGGTATTAAAAATCCTACATGGCCCAAGAGTAATCGTTTTAACTTCAGCTATTAAACTGATGTTAGAACAGCAGAAAAACCTTGTTTTTCTGCTGTTGTTAAAGTTTGATTCACAATTTCAAGTTGTGCATAAACAACTCCTTTGAAGTGCACTATTCTCATTATAATAAGATTTATATAATTTT
>JAOXNZ010000021.1:15395625-15406245 GCA_028566095.1 Kryptolebias brasiliensis | reverse complement strand
AAAATGACAGAAAAAAGTTAGGAGAGATCATATTTCTCCAATTTCTAGCTTCTTTCCATTGGCTCCCTGTCAAATTCAGTATAAAATTTAAAACCTTACTTTGATCATAAAAAGCGCTCAACAACTAAGCTCCATTTTATATGAAAGATCTTATTGTTCAATATTTTCCTAACAGAACACTTTGCTCTCAGACTGTAGGATTACTTGTGGTTCCTAGAGTTTCTATAAGTAGAATGGGGTTCCTCTCTTCTGGAGGCTTCTTCCTGTTAAAAGGGACTCATTCCTTTCCACTGTCGCCAACGTGCTGCTCAGGTTGTGGGATTGCAGCAAAGTGCACATTCGACACATTTTCTGGGTTCCTTAGATAACTTTTACTAATTGGCATTTCATAACGTACTGTATGTGAATGTACAGTAATATAACTGGAATAAACTGACTGTAACTGGGTTTGAATTTGGATCTGTTTTAGACTGAACTGCATTTATGATTTGGACTTTTTTCTTTGTCTATGGCCCTGAAATGACTTGGGTTTTGAGTTGGTGCTATATAAATAAACTGAATTAAAGGAATTAAAGAAGTCACATCTATTCTTTCATATTATTAATGCCAAGAAAGTCAAGTTATAAATTTAATTTAACAGATACCCCTTTACCACACAAATTTAGTTTTTGCAGGCAACTACTGGCAGTCTTACAGTGGTAAACACAAATACCACAGGGACTTGACTTGAATGTTTCAACACTGACACAGATATGCACTCAGGGACCAACCTGTCCGGCCAACATCTCATACAGCAAAACTCCAAAGGCCCACCAGTCCACAGATTTTCCATAAGGTTGATAAGCTATAATCTGAAATAAATACCATGTTGACTTGCATTCATCACAAAAGAGAGACAACTTGAATATAAAACATAAAAAAATACACGATCATATTTAAATTCACCCTTCACCCAGCCTCCGATGATGCTGCTGCGATTAATGAGCATGAAGTCAGTCGCGCCTCACTTACCTCAGGGGCGATGTAGTCTGGTGTTCCACAGAAGGTTTTGGTTGTGATTCCATCGAGCATGTTTTCTTTACACATGCCAAAGTCTGCTATCTTAATATGGCCCTCGCAGTCCAGCATCACGTTGTCCAGCTTCAGGTCTCTACACAAAAATCAAACAATGGTTAATAAAAAAAAAGAAAAAAAAACAACAACAGGCTGTTTTCTGTGATTCTCAGGAAGCTCCAGTTGCATAACTTAGTTATCATTTACTGCTTGACTGATTTAGAGTTGGCATTTCGAACATGCATTGCAGTTCAAGTCTAAAACAATTTTTGTTTGTTTGTCTGTTTGTTTTTTTGAGTGGCTACTGAATGTGATGCACTGTTTGCATTCGTGTCTGAATATTAAGGGTGAAAAAAACCCACTAAAGTTGAAGCCTGTCTAAGACTGAGACACTTTGTTAAAGAGATGGGTATGCAAACTTTTACAAAGACAAAAGAATTATGTTAAGAATGTCTATTTTTCATTACATGTTATGTTTATCATTGAAGGGAAAGATTTTTTTAAAGTGGGGTTGCATGAAGGATTTCTGAATAGTCAGTATTTTACCTGCAGTAGACCGCAATCAAAGCTATCTCAGTCTGGAGAATCAGGGAGAGATTCACATGGAGGACCATTATAAAGAAAGGGGCTCTGTTAAAAGCACATTTTTAACACTGCTGTCTACAGTCTGATGACTGATAACTACTGTTAGGTGCATGTTTTTCTTCTTTAAAACACACACACACACAAAACAAACAAACAAAAATAAAACATGTTGCTGCTCCACTGTTCACGTTAGCTTGTAAGCAGAAGCAGCAGCTTAAGTTCACCAGCTGAATTAGCTTGCAGACATTTCTCCAGTTACTTTTGTAAACCTACACTGGATATGTGGTTTCCAGTGGCTAACAGGTTAAAATGTTCAGGGTTTTATATGAACCAGGTGGATAATGTACTTGCACCTCCTTTTGTCTTCTATCAACTGAAAGTCACATAAGTTTACAGATGTGACACTTGTTTTTCTGCCTTTAAATACGATCTTACCCATGTTTGATTTGTTGTTATTGCCATGCATTCGCTTTATTCAGTATGAAAGTTACCTGTAGATGATGCCCTTTTGATGGAGGAAAAAAAGACCGATGGCAATCTCAGCAGCGTAGAAGCTACAGAACCAACACACAGAAACAAAAGAAAAGCAACACCACCAATTAGAGAAAGGCTGAGAGAAAGAACAACGGAGGGGCAATTAGTGTGTGTGTGTGTCAGCATAAAGGTCAGTGCTGTCTCCTCAGAGCCAGAGAGCAGCTGATAAGATCAACAAGAAGGGTCTCTACAGACTGACCACGCAGTGAGCTGTGTTTGCGTTGTCGTTCCCAATCGATGTCTTTGTGAAGTTCGTACATGAAAAGATGTCAGGGGGTGTTTTGAAGGATTTAAACATGCAGAGTTGGTTTAGTGGTTGTTAGACGCGTTGTTTTTATTGTTTTCAGACATGAAATTGGCGTCACGTCGGACATCATTACAATTCAAAATAAACAGTGTCTGCTAAAAGCGCACAATACAAGATTTACACAAAGTTCAAGACAGTATCTTTAACCATGGAGGACTTTAATTTGAAGTTATTTTTTATAATTATTATTATATGTTTTAGAGTTTTATGTAATGTTCTAATAAAATCTAAAAATATGTTAAAATGAATGCATATGTATTTATTACATTCTTTGAAACAATAGTTTATTATCTGAAGCTGCCAATCACCTTTAGAAGTTCCCGAATTAGCTCAGTTAAATCCCACTATTTGCACAACAGGGGCTTAAGATCCCTGTAAACACAGTAAACAATAAACAAGCTGTAATCTCTCCAAATACAACTGAACAAAGTCCCGGAGAAGTACCAAGAAAAGATATATCAAATATTCTGAATATCTAATTCTAAAAATCAGAAATGATGCTGGGTTTAATCAAAGACAAAAGTTTAAATTTTTTCCAAGGCTCCCAAATTATGTATAATCTAGTCACAGGTCATAATGTCATAAATTCAGACTAAAACATCATTTTTGGCAAAACAAGAAAGAAAATGCTCCAAATGGTGCAAACCCAACATCTCTCATCAGCCTGAAAACACCAGGATTGCAGTGAAGCACAGGGAAATACTCTTTTTTCCAGTCAGTTAGGGTGGGGATGGAGGTTCTTCACTCAGTAACAATAAATAAGCAAGTTGAGATTTTGTTGGATGACTTTTGGGATTATTGTAAACCACCTAAACTAATCGAAACCTAAAGCAGCTCCTGACCACCTCACATCGGCCCTGCTCAGTGTGTGTTCATCACAGACTGGTTCTTTTCGGGTGTATTTGTGCATGAGGAGTTGAGTTTTTCCTCACAGTCACAGTTTCACACACACTCGTATCACACACATGCACCTGGCTGTGACGTGTGCAACTTTTGGGAACTAATTAAACAGCATGCTGGTGGCTTGTTTCCCGAGAATCAAAAAGAATGACTAAACTGTAAAACATCTGCACTATCTGCTTAGGACTGAGGCTTTACATACGTGGCATGAAGGAGGTGTACTCACACAGCGTGGGGCTCTTTGAACCTGCCAGCCTGCTGGATCTGATACATAAGGTCTCCGCCATTGATGTACTCCATGACAAAATACAAACGGTCCTACAGGAGAGAAGGGTAGGTAAATTACTACAGAGGGAAAGGGGTTATCCAGAGGTAGACGAGTCACATCAGCTAAAACCAAGAGATAAGGAGCTGAAAAACAAATAACAGAAGTAAAACAGGAGGATAAGAAAGGAGGAAGAGGACAGAGAGAAAGAGGTGACCGGGTTATTGTAACTGCTTCCAATCAGTCTTCGGCCAACAAAACTCTGACATCAATTTAAGAACCTATTGTCTTTTGTTATCTACAGAAATTGCCAATAAGGTTCAGTCTGTGGGAAATTTAAAGGGATTTGGTGTGTGTGTGTGTTCTGGACAAAATATAGTGTGCGCACTGCCTGATGAATCTTAGAAAGACCTGTTTGAGTGCAGTATGTGCACCCTGTGTGTGTTTGATTAAACTGTATTTGCATGTGTGCACTAAGAGACATGTACATAACGTAAATGTGAGTGTGTGTAACACCTGTGAGGTACATTTAATGGACAACGCTCTCGTTTGGTGAGGAGCAGGATGTAGTTTGTGCGTGTTGCAGATCAGGTCAGTTTTATTTGTGTGTGGTCTCTAATTGACAGAACATCACAAATCACCGAGTGTGTTTACATGTGAAGTGAAATGACATGCGCTGATGGCTACGCGTGAAACCGGCGAGCTATATTTACTTCCTCTGTTGACTCATCTTCGGTGTAATACGGATTACACATCACAAGTTGAGCATGAATCAAACATGAATTCAGGCTGTGTTTTCCAGCTGTGAGCTGCTGTTAAGACCACAGAGCCCACCCAGCCATCCTTTAGTAGGTGTTTTATGCACATCAACAACGCTTAAAGGAAGTCGTCCATGTGTGTTTACAATCCACATAACTCTCTTTTAAAGAAGAAGCTATAATACATCCAGCTGTATCCCTAAAACAACACAGTTTCATACACAAAACTGTATTTTTGCAGTTCAATCTAAGAAATTTCATAGCAGATTATGCAAACAATATATTATAGGGCTTTACGCTGGTATCAGTTTCACAATAAATGGCTATTCTGGCAGACATATTACTGCTGGAAATGCTCCAGGCTGCACCAAAAGTGCTACAGCTAGCTGCTGCTATTAGCGCTGGCAAATACTCATAGAATTTAAATAAATATGTCGTGTGAAACTGACAACAATAAATGCCAGCTGTTTGTGAGCCACTTTACTGTTGCAAAAATACAATTTTGTCTGTGAAACCGTGTTGTTTTGACACTTTTGAAGTTTACAAAAATAGATTAATATGGATTTTTATTCTTTATTGCTCAATTTTAAACAGATTCTGCAGTTTTATTGGTAGACTGATTGGTCTGAAATCAGATAGTCAAACCGTTATCCTTTAGTTGAATTTTTTACTGTATGACAAGTTTTCAGCTGACAGCTTTTTGGGAATCATCTTGTAGGTGCTAAAACACCATTTTATTTCTGTCAAACTGTATTTAACAATAATGCCCAGATGTTTGGAGTAAAAAACAAAAACAAAGGAACGAGGGGTGAGTCAGGACTTTATGAATAAATGAATTTTAAAGGTTATTTTGTACATTAGCTATGAAAGTTACATATTCGGCCAGTCATAAAAATGGTTTTATGTGTCTAGGTCAGTAATTTAAGGAGAGGTGTGGAAGTGGGGGTGGGGTGGCAGCGTATTCATAACATGGGGTCAGCACAAACTGGCGTGGATTAGTTGCTGAGAATTTGAAGGACTGGCCGTGCTGGCCTTGTGCCTAAGCTATGACCGTAACCGTGACAAGGTCAAGAAAACAAATGAGAACAGATTTGATATCTGTAGTGGTAACGTCATGCTAGAATGGCACGATACTTTAATGGTTCCCCAACTTTTCAACTTACAACCGACAAAATTCGAATTGCTTTTTTAAGTTGAAGAGTACAAACATTGCTAATTGCTATAATCTCTCATCATTAGTGTCTATAAAGTCAGATGAAATCTCCTCCAACTTCAATAATCCAAACCTTAACCTCAATATGAATTACTTTCATTAAACTGGTTAGCTGGAACTAAGAAGCTGTTCTAAATTTAGGACATAGAACTGACACTGACCTGATGTGTTTTGTGAAAAACAAAATAAACCACACTACCAAACCTCCTGCGGGACTCAGCTGGTCAGCTCACCATAGTCTGGAAGGTGGAGTGCAGCTGCGTTAAGAACGGGGGCTTTCCAGTCAACGCTAACACCCTCTTCTCCACCATGGTGCACTCTACGTCATCGTCTTGGATAACAACGTCCTTCTTCAGGATCTTTATAGCGTACAGCTCCTCTGTCCCTTTACGCTCAGCCAGCATCACCTGGAAAGGACGAAAGGCCAGAGGGGGCAGGGATGAAATGTGCTGAAAACACATTCATCAGTATTAATGTTTATTAGGAGACACATGTTCTGTTATGGGTTTATGCAACAGAGTAAAAAAACAGCAAAGAAAGGATAAAATAGAGAAAGTGGCAACAGTGTTGTAAGATCCAAAGACTTGTGTGATAAAGAAAAGCTTCTCTGACAGTTTTGTGTTAAACTGTTGAGGTGGAAATAAAAAGGAAAGGGACAAGGAGAGGTGAAAACTGATTCATCACTTTTCAAGATGTCACAGGGGGACAAACCAGAGGGAAATAAATAAAAATGAGAGAGGAAGATCGAGGGAAAGGGGGTAATAAAAGACTTCACACAGACTTGTGACACTTTAAAACGTTTCTGCAGGTCAGATTAATTGGTAAAAAAAAAAAAGTAGGTAAAGTTTATTCATGCAGCATTTTTTACAAATAAAAAAGATCAAGTGATTGCAATAAAATAAAAACAACATTGAAATAAAAAAAGACAAAGAATGCAGCAAAGACCATAAAACAAACCATTTAGCAAATGCTGGTCTTAAACTCATTTTTACCTGTTTTTGAAAGGATTTAACATTTTTAGAAAAAACAAAAATAAAAAGCTCATTCCACAGTTAAGGTGCAAATGCTAGAAAATCAGATCGGAGGAAATCCCACAAATCTCTGGTTAGATGACTACGTGGGTGAAAGTGTAAAGCCTGACAAATCAGAAATGTACTGAGGTACAGGGGAAGTTAGATAAAAAAAAAAGCCTCAAAATTCAGGCAATAAAATGTGCATTAAAAATAGAAAGATTACCACGTATTGTTTGGTACAAATGTGCTAAATTTATCACAAAGACAGAGGAATGATTACTGTAATGACATTTTTTTTTTTTGTTTTTCTCATTACAAAAATGAAAATGGAAATAAGTTTTAGTACCTATCATAATACTAATGAGTTTTTAGCATGAGCATAATATAGGCTATTTATTTTGCTAATGATGCTTAAGCATACAGAATGACATTTTTGTGAATTTGAGGGATATTCTAGCAACAACACTTAATGGTTCTTGAGATGATATTGCAAATTAGCTAATTATTGTCATCTACATTAATTTTAAGGTACCCTAAAAACAAGATACTATAAATCAGGGCACCAGGATTAATATTCAATTTGTTTTGAATACGCCTCATGAGAACATTAGAGCATAAACAGAAGATATATTCAGTCACCTGAATGTGAAGTCCTTACAGTGGGAATGTCAGCATTTCAACTTTTCCACATTAACCATACTCATTTCAAATTTCTGACCAATCACACAATAGTTGTTGGACACCTGCAAGAAGGTGCAAGAACTCCCGAACCAGGGCTGCGAGAAAAAAATGACGTTTGAATGAATTATTTTTCTTGCAGCTCTGGGAGACACCATGTTCTTGGTTCTTGTGGCGTAAACAACAAGCTTGGGCTGTTGCTGGATTTTGCTTCTCTGTGAGTTAATGAGTTATTTGGTGGCTGATAAGTAAAATTTATGAGTGGCATCTTTGTTGCCATTATGGACTAATAAATCATTATTCACGAGTCTTGAGTTCTGTAAGACCCCTGAAGGAGGCCCATGCACTGGCATTTGAAATGTCCTTTACCCTCGGAGTGCATAGTGCACCACTTAAGGCAACCATCACTGGCCCCCTGGTTTCCGTTGAGATACCACAGTTCTTCAGATTGGACTTGAGCGCATCTCTGTATGTCTTGTGCTGTCCACTCTGTCATTAGTAGC
Organism: Kryptolebias brasiliensis; assembly: GCA_028566095.1. NCBI lineage: Eukaryota > Metazoa > Chordata > Actinopteri > Cyprinodontiformes > Rivulidae > Kryptolebias > Kryptolebias brasiliensis. Next base: position 15,398,436 of record JAOXNZ010000021.1, on the reverse strand, counting down.
CTTCTGCTAAATTGCTGTCTGACCAAGTGTCCCACCCAGCAAAGTTGACCTTTCATGAGGCTTCTGTTCAATCCTGTAGCACTCCAGAGTTGGGTATCTTGGCCATCCACGAGATGCCAAAGATATTGCAAAGACACCTCAGACGGAAGTTGTTTATGAGCAATATCAACGATGCAAAAAGAGTACATAGATCACGATAAATCATAGGCTATTATATACTGAGTGCCATGCATTCATACTCTGCATGCCAATAGTACAGTTGGCTCATCTGATGGACTCTCACTGTTCCTGATGCTCACAACATGTTTTGGTGAAACAAGATACTAAAGCACACGCAGAGTGTTGAAAGCACTGTGTTGATAAAAACAAACAGAAAAACACACAAAAGAAAGTGAGTTTATTGCAGTATTCAACAACATTAGCACTATCCTGTTTTCTAATATTGTGCAGCCCTAATTCATACATAGAGAAACTTATTTTGTTCATTTTAAACAAACAATGATTCATTTTAAAATTGCACCTGATCCAGTTGTTAGTAATGCATGCAGTGTGCGTCCTGCGAAAAAACAGAAACTCATCTACAGGTGTGAAAACGAGCTGACTGTCACCAGGATAGAACAAGCTGTGTAGCTTTTTCTTGCTCCTCATGACCGACTGGGAGGACATCAAGAAAAAGAAAAACAAAAAGGGAAAAAAAGATAAAGAAAACAACAGATCACATTTGATTTTCAGAAACTTTGGTACGAGCAGTTATGGGCAAGCTGAGGTAAAAGACAGCAGGTGGATAAAAAAAGAGGGATTTAAAAGTAAGAAGAGGGCTGACAAAGTGTGTAGAAGGGCAGAAGGTGAGGAAGGAGAGAAAGAATGAAAGAAGAAGAGATTGGCAGCAGTTACGTGTTTCAGATTTTAATTGGAGAAATCCAAGGACATTTCTCCTTGTGATCGCCACAGCGATAATATGCACAAGCAGATAAAGTCTTCTCCTAAACATGAGCAAGTTTACTGCACACAGAAAAGTAGTTTATATTTGATGTTAAGACAGGTACAGAAAAATCCTTATATTAAATAGTTAGCAAAGTGTATCTAAGTTTTGAGATCTCAGCAAAGTATTTAAAATTGGCTGGGAGACTCATCAAGGTCTGCTCTCCCCCCACCCACTCCCCACTCCTCCCATAGAGTTCAGTTTTAAGGAGATATGCAAAAGAAGCCCTCAGTATTATAAAAGATCTCTCTTAACCAACTCACAAGCGATGTAATCTCCTGTAATTTGGAAGATGATACTGTTATCATGGCAAGAACAACCAGACTGTGCAACAGCTTCTCCACTAACACAACACTGGACAAAATAAATGCTTAGTTTCATTATATATCTTAATATATATCAAATGACAAAGAAATAATTTTATCTTTTTCTTAATATTACAACTCAAGGTTTTAGTTTTGCCGTACAACTATTAAGATGTTTCTAAATATCCTCTTCGATGATCCTCTCTGGAAGCTTCAAAAATGTACTTGGGCTTAAGGGGTTTTAATAAACAGTTTTACCCAAGGATATCAGAAAATTAGCAACTTTGCTGTTTATGTCTTATAAATATTCAGGTATGATAATGTAAAAGGGTTACTGGGTTTGGTATTTTAGCACAGATGCATGTAAATGTGTGAAGATGAAGGTGTTGCTTTGTGGATTTTTGCACAGAACGAAGCCACAGTTGAGTGGTGTTTTGTGTGTGTGTGTGTGTGTGTGTGTGGACTCAGCACATATGGTGGTGGTGTGACTCTATGTAAATCCAAACCCTTTAAAGTTGAAACAAAGAGGAAAGACACCATCTGGCTTAAAGTTCACTTTTCACAACTACAAGGACAAAATCAGTGTTAGAGAGAAAAAGACTTGAAACCACAGATGTTCATCAATAATAAATACTTCCACTGACTGAAGATGCACAGCTCAAAAACAGGAGCTTTTCAGCACCACTTCAAAGTACATTTTCAAATTTAAAAGGCTCAGTTTGAGGCTTTTTTTCCCCATTCTTTTAAAACTAATTTTATTGACTGGATGTATTTTATTTACCAGGCTCAGCCAGTGATCCCCCCCCCCAAAAAAAAAACAACAACAAAAAAACCCCCAACAACTTTGTTGTAAAGCTATTCAAAGCCTCTCAAGTGCACTATGAGGTGTGGCATGTGTCACTGGTTTATCAAAGATAGTTGTTCGGGGTCATTTCCCACAAAGCTGTCCAGAGGAGGTCAGCCGTCATGTGACGTGAATAATGCCACCGCATTTGCTCTGCTGACCTTGCAGAGTGAGTTCATCCAGGCAAAATAAATGAAACCGCATTCTGCAGGCACTGCATGAAACTGCACTATGCTGTGCTATTGGGCTTTGAAAACTGTTATATACTGTGTAAAGTCTACGCAGCTATAGTTCTTTTTTTCCCTGTATCACTAGAAACTATTGGGTCCAAATTAAACTCCAGTGTGTTAGCGCAGCTATTGCTTGACATCTAATCTACTGCATTATTAAATGCAGGCACCTACAGTGAGATAAAATGAATCGTATATGAGATATGTTACCAATTTGGCGTGTTTTATTGTACATTTAGTGAGTTTTTTTTAACCATAGATACATGATAAAAGAGATAATTAAAATAAATAACATGTCACCATTTTTTATTCTTATTTTTACAGTGGTAAGCAACAGCAGCCCATTTAGCTCACATTGTAATATGTTTATCAGTAATATTTGTAAAGTGTTTTATTCTCACTTCTAACATGCAACATAACGATGGCTGAGCCTGAATATTTTCACAGAGC
>JAOXNZ010000021.1:15313465-15328780 GCA_028566095.1 Kryptolebias brasiliensis | reverse complement strand
ATTTTGTTGTTGTTCTTTTACACTGTACTCTGCCGTGTAATTGATTTTTGGTGCGAGTGAGAAAGCAGTTATAGATGTGTTACATTGTGTCTTTTGGTGATGAGAGATGAGAAGGCAAAAGAGAACTAGCACACAATGAATGCATTTAATTACAAAAAAATTGTTAACACCCAGAACATATGTTGGGATGACTCTCAGCTACTACCATCCAGAATTTTAGCTCAGTATCTGTAAAATTGACTGACTAATGTACATTCTTGTGCTTGCTAAATTAGATTAGCTGTGGCTGCCATGTTGAATCTGATAGACTTCAAAAGTGAACGAATTGTAGAAATGCATCCAATGATTACTTTTTGAAAGTTTTATTAAAATCTGTCCAGTGCTTCATAAGATATTTTGCTAACTCTCTAGACAAACAAACACACACACACAGACGGGGGGGAGCATTCAGATCAGAGTTCGTATCATCAGCACAGTAATAATATTATTTTAAAAACTGTGTGAACACTGAATCACTTGGAGAGAATTTTTGCAGTTTTGGAGCCTGTTGTAAAATCCGAACTCAGAGATATAATTAGTCCTGTGTGAAGCATGAGTCATCATAAAACGTTTGTCTTTAGGAGGGTAATTAGTGTCTGTCAGACGACTCACAGCTTGGATTTTTAAAGCTGAAAGTTCAGTCCTGCACAGCAGAAAATCTCCAGATTATCCCCAAAACGTTGCTGGTCTTTTGTGAACTTTAAAGTATTTTATTCAGTTCTTAGAATCATCTCCTTCACTGCGATGTTCACGTATCATTTATTACTTGTATCACCCTGTGTGTTTCTGTTGGCAAAATATCTCATGAACCAACGGACAGAAGTTAATAAAACTCCCAGAAAGTAACCACTGAATGGACACGGAGAACAACTTTTAGAGTCAACTCAATTCAAGATGGCCACCACCACTAATCCACATTAGCCAACACAAAAATAGCTAGAACTCAGACAATTTTGCAGATATTGAGCTTGGTGTTATTGTAGCTGAGACTGATCTCCAACACATATTTTGAGCACCTATAGACATTTATGGAAATTTTTGCCTATTACTATTTGGAGTCAAGTCTGTTAGCAAAATATCTCATTAACCACAGCACAGATTTGAATGAAACTGTTAAGAAGTTATCATTAGATGAACATCTACAACTGATTAACTTTTGGAAATGGCCGCCACAGCAGATCAACATTTGTCAACATGAAAATAGCTACAATTCAGTCAGTTTTACAGAAATTGAGCTAAACATTGATGTGGTAGTAGCTGAGAGTCATTCATAACACATACTCTGAGCTTGAGCATAAAGGTATTTTCAAAGCTTGTGGCAGAGTGGCGACGACTCGGTCAAATCTCAAGAAACCTTAGTTTAAAACTCTCACATGAAAGGCGGCGAGCGATATGCATTCCTAATGCTAAGCCTTTAATTGACAAAGTATTTTTAATAAAAGTACTTAGTGTCAGCTTCACTTTTCATAACCACATTTTGTGTACCTTACTGTGAAGTGTTACCACAAAACCAACAGTGAATTTATGCACACGCTGTGTTTTTTTTTTTTCTCAGCACACCTGTGCTGGCAGGTCTGGGAGAGCTCGACGCGTTCAAGCCAGTGTTTTGCTGGAGGACATCTCACGTCCTCCTTCTCCCACACTGATTCCCCTCACACGGAGGCTCGTGTTGCTGCTACCTCCCACCACCGTCCTGTGTCAGGTGTAGAAAACATTACTGCTCTGATGCTCCTGCTTCCAGCCACTTTGTTTCACCTGTCGAACCGGCGCATTCCCTTGGGCGGGGGGGGGGGGGTGTGAGTACCATGCATAGAGCTGAGTATACAGTACACGTGTCCTCTGAACAAGGTAACACCTGTTCGCAGCTTCATATCTGTGAGCTCTTTGTTTTATTATTTTTATTTTGTTTTTGAGATGCACACTCACCGTTTGACAGCAACAGGCAGGTGGGGTTCTTTAAATACCCTAGAGGTGTGTTGATCCTGTTCCAAAAAACAGGCCACAGATGTTACAAGGAGGAAGTAATTTGGTAGCCTGTTTGATTCAATTTGGTGATACAGTGCAAAGTTTCCCGTTTTCCTGCCCTCTCAGGAATTTCTGCTCATTGACAAAACACGTTAACATTTCAGTGTGTGTCGTTTTGTTACGTTTATAATAGCAGATTGAATTGATCACATAGTTGGCAATATGTCAGTGTCATGTCAGTAGTGTGTGACACCCCCTATAGCCCGGCTATAAGGAACGATTTGGTGCAGAACAGAGCCGTCTCTGCTCTGGTGGTAATGGCAGAATGGGACAATGATTCTGCAGTCCAACTGATGAGACAGTCCGAGATGACACAAGGTTGTTGCATGGATAACAATATGTACCTGTGTTTGGATGACACACGAAGATATCATGTGGTTTTGTAATGTTTAGTGGACAATGCAGTGAACCTCCTTCGGTGTGGTCTGTTGTGGGCGACCAGAACCTTCAGGATGTGTGTGGGTGGCCTCCTGTACCCACTGGTTCCAACATCAGACCATTCGGATATATGTACGCTCCACTCCACCAAGTGCTGCTAATGCTGTCTAATGCATCTATGAGGCATCCTTTGTGTTAACTGACTGTGGAACGCTCCAGCAACTGCTTGATAACACTATCGCTCCGCTGTGATGCCACCACCTGTGCCCTCTGGTGCCTGTTGTAGACATGCTAGCTCTTTGCAAATCAAACCTTTCACATTACCTATCCTTGGGTGCAGCTATTAAATAATTAGATAAATCCTGGTTCTACGTACCCGTTTACATTTTCTATTACAGAGAAAATTTCTGAGTGAAGAGGATCTAAAACTCAAAACAAGATTGCACTGTATACAGTTTAGTGGTTTAAAAAGAAAGACTGAACCTCAATGGCAGGAGAGAAGTAGCCTAAAGAGCAGAACAGAAGGAGAAAACAGTGAGTGACTAAATATTTTCAACCTAATGGTGATCTGCATCTCTCATCTGGCAAAAAAAAAAAAAAACACCCACACAGCCTCTTTAAATGACCTGTAATCTTCTTCACTCTAATAGTATCTCTCTCGGTTTTAACACCTCTCTGAAGCTCAGGGATTGATGCAAAGTTGCAAAATCGTGCACTCTAGTGGTTGCAACGTGCATTTATTCAAGTCACTAATTCTAGGTTTAACTGTGAGTTGATTTTTTGTGCTTTTCAGATGTTTTGCCAACACCAACTTGTACATTTTGCTTTTTCACACTCAGCAGACCAAAGATTATTAAGTGAGAGCCACAAAACTGTCAAAGTAAAACTATAGCCTTCCTTGAAGGAGTGCGTATTGCCCACCACCCTTTATGCCACAGTGTTAAACTAAGATGATCTTATGTGTCGTGAATGACTCTGCTTACCTCCACATCAAACAGCAAAGATGTCACACGATTTGTTGCTCTCTGAGTATAAGGTAGAGATGAGTCTCAGCTACTACTATATCAAATCTTAGTTCAATATCTGTAACATTAACTGCGTTATAGCCGTTTTGTGTTTGGTAAGGTCGCTTAACTTCCGTGGCCATCTTGAATCGGACTGACCCCAGAAGTTAATCAGCTGGAGAAGTACGCCCAGTGATTACTTACTGAGAGTTACATTAGGATCCATCAAGTGGTTCACGAGCTATTTTGCTAACAGACACACAAACATACACACACACATACACAGACACGAGCAAAAACCCTTATTGCCCTTTTGCCTGTCGCGGCGTGATAAAAATAGAGAGTAAAGAGCTTGGCACAGATTTGGGAGTACTGTTACACAACACTGGAGGGAGACACAGTGTAACATTTGTCCTCACTGCCACACATTCTTCACTGTAGTGTCAAATTTCTCAAACTGATAGCCGATCTGTACAGGACCTCATCTTTTAAATCTACATTAAAGCCTGCGTTAGTGATTTGCACTGTAGAGGTAAAACTAGAAGCTTCCCGGTTTGAACCATGGCTTGATGAGCTCCCAGTGCATCTGTTGGTTGTTTACTATCACTTGGCAAAGTGAACTCTTGGTGCTCATGTTGGCCTGTATCTCTGTGTGAAATCCTGTGATGGCCTTAACCTGCTTTTACAAGATAAATACCATTGGCTCTCAACCACAGGGAGGAAATGGCATGACTTCATTTTGATCACTTAAAATTCTCCCTGAAGGCGGGAGTGTGTTTGCCCTTTTGTGTGTGTTCATTTGTCATATTAGCAAATTATTTCATGACCCATTGGAAGAGTTTTAATGAAACTCTCCGAGGGTAATAACTGGTTGTACATCTACAGTTCGTTAACTTTGGAGTCAACCTCATTTAAGATGGCCGCCAAAGCCAACTGGCCATTGGAAACACAAACATTTCTATAACTCAGCCAGTTCTACAGATATTAAGCAAACATTTGGTGTGGTAGTAAGTGAGTGTCATTCAAAACGCACACTGTGAGCGCTACACACTGTGCAACATTTTTCCTTAGAACTTTGACATTAACTGTTTGCATCACTACTGTTTGTCTGTTAACAAAATATCTCTTGACCCTCTTGACAAACTTTTGTGAAACTCTCAGAAAATAATCACTGGATGCACATCTACAGCTGATTAACTTTTGGAGTCACCCTAAATCAAGATGGCTGCCGCAACTCAACAACCTCATCATACGCATAAATGGCTACAGCTCAGTCAGTTCCTGAGATCTCTTGTAACATAATTTACAAGCAGTTTTGTTGCTATTGGGTTCTTCTGCACACTCGCACCCAGTTCGTGTTTTTGCAGGACATTTTGTGAAAGCCCCATGATCAGCTCTCCTGGCTCCTTCCTTCTTCTCGCTCCTCCAAGGCTTCGCCACACTCCTGCAAACATAGGCGGCAAGGTTGATTAGAACGACGGCTTAGTAGTTAGCACTGTTGCCTCACAGCAAGAAGGTCCTGGGTTCAAACCCCAGGTTGGACCTGGGATCTTTCTGTGTGGAGTTTTCTCCGGACAGTCTAAAAAAACATGCATGTCAGGCTGCCTTTAGGCCCAGGCCTCCCTTGAAAAAGAGATCTGTGATCTCCATGGGACTTGCCTGGTTAAATAATGGTTATTAAATAAATAAAACTGACCACAACTTGTGCCCAGTCATTCTCACGTGGAAGTGTTGCCCAAATCACCACTCCATCTCTCCTCCTGCCGCTGAGCCTGAACTAAACCGTGTCACCTTAGAAGATTTGACAAAAACAGCTTCAGCTCTGTCATTTCTCTTCATAAGATGATCTTAGTCTAAAACTCTGGCATTGAAGGCAGATCTGTAGTTCTTCAAAGAATACTAGGGCCTTTAATTGATTATGTTTTTATATACAAATGGAGTAAACATACAGGTAGAGAAAATCTAGTAAGCAGCCTCTGGCTTCAAAAATACAAGATATCAGCACCCCCGCAAAAGAAAAAATCCCAGATGATTCAACTTCGATTCTGGGTAATGGGAGTCAATGGAGTCAATGGAGTCTCTTCGTCCGTCTGTATTTATGTCCAGTGATCTGAGCCTGCATTTGGGTCCTTTCACAATGACATCATCCGCCACTGAAAAAGGAATGAGAGACACAGCCTGAGTTTTGCAAACCACACAAAAATGCAAACATGATCTGGGAGTAATGATCCGGAACATTTCTGTCAATACGTCACGGCACTGAACAAACCCAAATTGAAGCACAAACAAATCTTTAGGAGAAAACACAACATTTTCATATTTAAATTTTCTGCTGCGTGCGCTTGTGTGTCCACTTCTTTGTGTCTGCTTGTCCTTACTGTAAATGCTTTACAGACATCCTCTTCTTCCAAATTTCTAAATTATTATAGAGAAGTATCATTTCCTTTTTTCTGGTTTTAGACACTTAAACACAAACATGGACTAGTCCACCGTCACAACAATTATAGCTTATTTCCTTTTTAGTTAAAGATTCACAGTCATGAGGCAGATGTCGCTTTCATTTCAGGATTTAATTTCTTTGGAAGTGACAGGTGTAATTCCGGGAGCGTCACATGCTCTTTTTAAGCAGAAGTTGTTTTTAGCACATTAACAATGTAAACGTGTTGATCCAATGTAGCGTGGGTGGGTGATGCCATGCCGTTTTTAGAACCACAATGTGTGGTCAGTGATGATATATATATAGAGTATATTTATTCATAACTGCACTTTACTCATTTATATATATTTTTTTTTCTTTGGAGCAATTTTTAGAAAACAGTTTTTATTGTCTCAGTTCACGAGATATTTTGCCAACAGACTAACATGGTTGACTCCAACCGTCAGGGCCAAAGTTGATAAGCAAAAATATCATGCAGTGTTTCGTGCTTGAAGTATGTGTTGGGGATGATGCTGGGCTAAGTTGTAGCCAGTGTTGTGTTTCCTAAGATCAGTTGGTTTTGGCAGCCATCTTGAACGGGATTGACTCTTAAAGTGAATCAGTTCAGGTTTCATTGAAATCCCTCTGGAGGGATTTTGATAGCATTTTCTGCCCATAAGGACAACTTGTACACAAGTCCTCCTAGGTGTTGTCTACACAAAGCCTTGCATGAACTGTATGGGTGTAACAGCTACTGTCCTTTTATTTACAAGTCAGCCCGGGTGGCAACATGCCAACAACCAAAACTGGAGACAAGTAAAAGCTGGAACTGTCTGTTTATTTTGATGACACAGATTTTACATATTGCAGAGATCAGAATAAAGATAATTGTGCTCAGGCTCATAAAAACATTACATTTGAAACAATTTGGTAATTATAGCCTTACACGTGTAAGTTGGAATGTCAGTGTCAACAAAAATAGCTTCTTTGTTTTTTTTAAATGTCCTTGTAGCTGGGTTTGACTTGTCTGCAGGGCTTTTGCAGAGCGACAATTAAAAAACATATCGTCGTGTTTCCAAGTTGCAGTGCTAAATATAAAGATGACGCCTTTGAAAATTGAGCGGGCCTCCTTTGCTTTCCCAATATAACGTCTCAGCTAAAACAGCCTGACAGCTAAAACACATTTAAAACTAAAAATGTGACGTTCGTGAACGATCCGAATCCTTTGAATCCTTTGAACTTAATACGAACGAAGGGAGCTGGATCGCAGGCAGTAAAAAGACGTTCTTTTTTTTACCCCCTTCTCTTGTTTTCCTCCTCAAATGCAGAAACAAACACGATCCTCCTTTGCTGTTCCACTGAGATGAAGAACAGGCAACGTGGAGCAGCGCAGCATCCTGGAGGGGGGTTTGCATGATTGAGAAATCACGTGGTATGACATAATAACAATAATGACATACGTGCGTATTTAATGGCCTATTTTGCACAACGCCACTGACAGTACCATGTGACTAATCGTCCAAAAGAGCGTCTCTCTACAAGATCCGGATCCCTTTAAAGAGCCATAACCCCATCTCTATTTCAAACTCTACTGGCTTGTTGCTTTTGTCCTGGAGTCCTTGTGGGCAGCGAGAAGAGAATGAGCCAATCAGAGATTTTAAAGGGGGCATCACATCATCTGTTGCTATGGTGTAAGGGCAGACTAAATGGTTACTTTTGCTTTCCTTTTCTAAGAAAACTGAGCATTTCAGCTGCAAGAAGCCTCAGGAGTTGTGTTACAGATTCTACTCGCACACAAACATAAAGCTGCTCATATAAATAAATATGAGTTTCTTTTATTGCTTCTGCATGATTCCTCTATCATATTCTAACTTATTCTAACGTGTGCTTTTAGTAACATTGTGCAGAAAGTGCAGTCATTGTTTGCAGTTAGAGGCACTGCATATTGTTCTTGTGGGGATTTTAAAAAACTATATATAATAAAAAACATTGTGCACATGCAGCTTTGTTTATAAATGAAACACCCCCAGATGTTTCATTTGTATTGGACACATTCACTAAGTATGACAGATCGTTGCTGATAGCACAATGTTTTCTTTCCTCGCTTCCTTAACATTCAGCTGAAGTTCATTCGCCGCTTAAAACTTTTCTTCCCAGAGAGTGTACGGGAATTATAGGAAACTGCAAATCATCAAGATTCTACATTACAGAAACACAAACTTTACAAACTGGTAAGCAATTAAGATTTCAGTTTCATCCTGACAACTTCTCCCGTTCTTCATCACACCCCCCTTATCTCAGCAACTCTACCTTCATTTCACTTTCAGCAGATAGTTGGACTTTTTGGGAACATGACTACACAGACTTTAAGTAAAACACGCAGTAATTGTTTTGTGGGCACGTGTTCTGTTTTTTTCACTGGTCAGATGAGGACAAGAAAATCTGGGAGGCAATGATGCAAAAAAAAATCTGGACATAAGGTCCAGTGTTATCATTTACGTAATTTGTCAAAAACTTGAAGGCAACAGTCAGACCTCCAGGAGGAGCTTAGAGTGCCTAAATAAAATCCAATCTCTTCCTTGTCACAGATAGCATCACTTTGCATTGTAGAGTCAAAACATGATCAGTTAGTAAGTGTACTTTAGTATCTTGAAGGTATCGTTTAGGTCTTTGAAAGTGGGGTTCTATGTAACATTTAATATATATCGTAACTGCTGTAGTTCTTTGAACAACCTCAGTTTAACTAAACGTAGTTTAATTCTGACCTATTGACAAGCTAATGGCTAGTCTGAGCAGAAATATTACAGTATATTCTGGCAGAAATATTGTATTCCTACCAGAAGCGCTACAGCTAGCTGCTGCTGTGATTTTCTCTTGCAAAAGTTCCATGTAAAAAAAAAAAAAAAAATCATAATGTAAAATGGATGGCAAATGTAAATGTTTATAAAATCGAATTTGCATAAATTCCTATGACAGTTTTGAGATTGCAGTTACCCACCTTGGTCCTGGCCCCGCTCAGACTAGCCATAAGCTCGTCAATTCAGTCAGAATCCAACCCTTATTCTCCAATCTGAGGCAGTTCAGAGAGATATCTACAAAAAGTAAAACATTCATTGTTCATGAGCTTTCCTCTAAACCCAGCTTTCAAAAACTCTGATCTGTCGACTTAAGGACACATTAAACACATGAAAAATACACTTGAAAATGTGCACTAGGTGTTTAAAGTATTTCACTTCATGTCATGCAGTATTCTGCATTAGTTCTTGTACTTTACATAAGATGCAAAGTTAGAATAAGTTCTATTCTTTTCATTCGTTTTTTCCTAGTTATGTTTATGTTTTTATTTTAGATGCAAGGGTGTTATTCTCTACTATTTTTTGAATTACGAAATTATCACTGGCCTTTACTACAGTAGTGACATGAAAACTGATAGAAAAGAATCATTCAAATAATTTACGGCTGTCATTCTTGTCACAATTTATGGTCTGAAAACTTCACAGCCCAAATCTCTGACCTGGCAACCCTTGCAGGCATCGGACCTTGATGTGTTCAGAGGAAAAGAATACACTTTCACCTCTTCATAAACATTTTTAAAACAGTCAACTACAATGATTAAAGTAACCGTAGCCATGATGTAAAACAGATATACGGTAACTATGTATGAATGTATTTCACATAAAAACCTTCAACACGTTTTATGTACAAGTCTCTAAAATCTTGTCTTAGTCTGTTTCATTTTGACATAAAAATAATAAAGTGTGTGTCCACATTAAATGTTAACATACATTTTAAAAGTGCTGTAACAAATCGTTTATAGCATTGTAGCCACCATTATCACCCAGACTACAACTTTGTAAAACACACAGCTGACAGAATTAAATTGGTTCCTTTTAAATATGAGGCAAAATCAAGAGGTCCCATTTTACATAGAATCAAATTTTGGAGTAACGCCACCCTGTTAATAAACAGATCTAAGTCCAACACAAACTTCTCTTTTCTTTTTGGTGTGTAATGATGGAGACCCAGCAGGGAGGCATGCAATTACAGTTTGTTTTTCATATCAGTTTGTGGTATAAGGGATCGTAGAGATACATGGATATACATTTACTGAGTGTCTGGAACAAAGTTCTGCTGTATTTTTCAGTGTCTAAGTACATTTTGTTACAGCTCTACTCTGCTTCAGTCTTCCTCTGTTGGCTGAAAAAAGGGATCCGTCTTTCCTCACATCCGTCTCATCATGGCTGTCAAATGGCCCCTAAATTTGGTTCAAAACTAAAACAAATTAGCAGATGATAAAGCCCCCCCACATGAATAACAAGGCAGTGAGCCGATTTGCTCTTAAACCTCTACATTGCCATCAATTTTTCACTGCGCAATTATTTAGAAATAATTCTACAAATCATTTGCAAGAGCCAAAAGCACAATCAGTGGCTAGCTGTAGCACTTCCTGTAGGAATGTCACAATCATTTTGCTGGAATAACTGTGTAGTGGGAAACTGACGACAGTGTTTATAAAATTTATAAAAGTTTATAAAATAGTGTTTTTCATGAACCGCCATTAAATCTTTCAGATTGGAGTTGCTTTAAGACACATCAATCCACTTTTTCTTGGCTAAGCACGGACCAGCAATTAGCTCATCCCAGCTGTCAGATTGAAACTCTATTTTTTACAAACTGAGGTCGTTCAAAGTGGCAACTGTTAGGATCTGAACCAATGAGATTCATTGTTCCAACAGAAAAAAATAAAAACTCAGCCTAAGCAGGATACGAAAACATTTTTTCTGGAACACTGAATCCACAGTGTTACTAAGAAACTTAAATCTTCTCAAGGTGGTTGGTGTTTTTCCAGAGATCATTTTATCAGAAAAAGGGGAAACTTAAGTAGTGCTGTTAGACTGGTTTCTTGGAGACACACTGGCTTTCCGTGTAAACGTGCCGTTTCATTTGCTGCAGGTGTAATACTGTAAACCGTTTCAGTTGCTAAGAGCCCTCTGCTTCTTCAAGAGAGAGCTCTTCAGTGTGCAAGAGGGAATTGGTTGTTGAGAAACATCAAGGAACTCCAAGGAAGTGAACAATGAATTATTACCGGAGCCATTTCTGTTGAATTTTTCTATCTTAGAATCTGCATGTTAAACGTGGCATATTGTTTGGCTTGAGGCACAGGAAGCAAAGACTCATCTGCATCTGTTTCCAGGACAAAGGACTACTAGAGGAGTTGACAAATGAGGCTTCAAATAATAAACTGTGACATCACAGCAGTTTTTAAAATGATTTTATTTTCAGAAAAATGCAGTGACTTCCTTTTTTCCTAATACAGGCTGAGTATCTGCTTCGAAAAGCAGCTGTTCTGGGAAAACAGATGATGTCAAGAAAAGCAAGAAAAGCCTCAAAAAATCAGATGTTGTGGCAAAAGGAGCTACTTTAAAAATGTATACTCAGCAAAACTTTGTAGCCTAATGACTCAGCTAACAAATATACAGTTCGATTTAAGCAGATTGCACTTTTAGGTAGACATTAACTTGGGAAAATAATTTAGAATAACATCAGGCTGCCTGATTGGAATAGGAATATTGTTGTCCAAGAGGTTTTATTAGCCTGTAGTAAGAATCTTCATTGTTTTCGTGCTTCCCATCAACATTAGGTTTTCAAGGAAGACTTGCACACAAGTTTTGCTTTCACGTGCGTCTATTACAGTAAGTCTATAAGGCACCTGACCTCATATGATCCAGACAACGCAACAAGGTCATCATCTTGACAGGTTTATCAGCATGTTTATGATACAAAAACAAGTTATTTCACAACCATTTTCTAATAATTACTACAGATTCAATGAAGCGCAGCTGTTAGTCTGCATCCACTTTTATTCAAGCTGAATTACCTTTTGAACCTGGAATGACTGGCTCAAATAACCCGTAATGATACTTGAGCCTGCTGGTTCACGTTTTACCTTGAAGCAAATAATATAAAAAAAAATACATCAGCTATCAACATGAAACAGTCATGATTTCACAACTGTGCCGCTGAAGTTGATTTTCATCGGTTTTGCAGGCAACGTTTTTGGCTGCAAAACAGGACACCAAGCGAGGACACCAAAGAACTTGAAGGTGAGGACCTTTTCCACAAGCTCACCATTGATGTAGAGGGGGGCCGGGGCAGTTCTGTGTTTCCTGAAGTCCAGGGTAGCCTCCTTTGTGTTTGTGGTGTTAGTCCGTCCACTGTGGTGTCATCAGCAAATTTGACGAGAACGTTGTTTTTATGGGCCGGATTGCAGTCATAGGTGTAGAGACAGTACAGGAGGGGGCCTGGCACACAGCCCTGAGGGACACCAGTGTTCAGAATACAGGTGGAAGAGAGGTGCAGGCCAAGTCTCACAGTTTGAGGCCAAATGGTTAAAAAGAAAAAATCCCTTATCCAGGCATTTGTGAGAGGGGGGCGCCCCAAGGTGTCTAGTTTGGTGATCAGATGGTCTGGGATGATTGTGTTGAATGCTGAGCTGTAGTCCACAAACAGCATTCTCACATTTAAATTGTTCATTTCTTAGCATTCGTGAAAACTTCCTTATTGGGTTCTAAGTACAGACAGCCAGAGTCTTATTATAAATATGTCATCATATTCGTCACCTTAAATTATTACTGTAAATACAATAGTACTTTCTTTTATGGTTCATTTCTTTATGCTTTATGATATGTTTTACAACATTATAAAAGGGCGTTGGCTAATTACTGAGCTGACGGAAAATGAAACCTTAAAACAATAGTAAAAAAAAGGCATAATAAAGTTATATATCACACTTAACATGTCTGAGATTCTCACCATGCTAAAAAAAGTGATAACGTCTAATGGCCGGGAGGATTATAACAGTTACTGGATATGCGCATTGTTACATTAACAAGCCAAACAAGTTGTTACCCATCAACGCAAACAGAGTATGTGAAAATGAAAGCATGGGAAACAAAATGTACTGCTTACAAGACAGTTGATAATAAAACAAAGTCAAAATGTCTTCATTTTCATATTTTAATACTGAAAGTAGATTCTGTCATGTAGCAATACTGACTGGGAAGGAGCAAAGTTCCTCTTACTGTAACACTACTCTTTTCAGAATTACTGGATTAGGAACAACAAACTGGGTTGAAAAAAAATAATGTGTACAACAACCAGCTGAAAGAAAGAGTTCACCAGAAGACATGAATAGTAAATATGAGTTTTATCTCATTAGCAACACTGACCAGCCACCTGTATTTGAAACAATGCAGTACGATACCTCATGACATGATACAACCCAATCAAATTTGAGATACCCGTTTGTCCCCGTAGAGTAATTAGTTTTAGTTAAATGCAAAGGTTATCCCAGTTAAACAACAAAAGAGAAACTGATGTAAGCTTTTAAAAACTTCCCCTTTACCAGACCAGGAAGATTTTTTTTTTTTTTTATGTTGACAGGTACAGTGACAGAACGACAACTACCACACCTGAGTAATGCAAAGGTTTCATTTTTATCTTTAATAATTATACATGCCTGTCACGAAGCACTTCCAGAGACTCGTAGTTTATCCTGCTCTTGGCTTTATTTCCGAATTTGCTGTTTCCTCATCTGACGGGTAAAAACAGGATAAAGTGCCACCTGATGTCACGTTATGCCGACAGCTGCATGGTTTACGAGATTAAAAAACAAGATGAACTGATAATGCAGCAGTTCCAAAGAAAATAGTACATTTGCAGATCTCCAAAATTGTAAGACAAAATTGTTAAAAGCCACTGCGGAACTTTAATGCTGATTAATTTGCAGAGATTCCCAGCCGATAAGCCAGAGTGACTCAGGATTTGCATGAGGGACAGACTGAAACAGCTAATGGCATTTTTGCGCTGTTTTGTAATTTGCCACATACCTTAATGTCATAAATAAACAGCACATTTTCCAAGTAAACAAAGAAATACCCCACTGATATCCAGCTCTAATAAGACAGATAAGGGGCGTCCAAATTGAACAGTGAATATGCAGTTTTTATTATTTCACTCTTCTGTCAACACAAAAACAGTGTTTCGGGAGCCCCCAAATAATTTTTTTTTTTTGAAAACTGGTTCCAGAGTGAAAACAATGCCACCCTTGCATTTTTGTTTGGGCAGCCAAACCAAAGCCTTTTGAAAACAAAGATGTCATAGCCCCACCTGTAACCTACGCTACGACCCGAGGGAGTCCTGCCTTTTGTGTTCGTACCCGGCGTGCGAGCTTCACGTGCATTCTCCATGTCTTGCACCTTGTTTCTGGTGCATTTCCATGGCAGCGTTACAGCGTCACATACAGGCGTAGTCACTACAGAACTTTGGGATTTCTTTTAAAAATGATAAACGAAAACGTGGTTTTGGAGAAACCGTGTTTCTGTGTAGAAAGACGAGCAAAGGCAACACCTGTTACACATAAAAAGGACAAGTACACCACAGCACCGAGGCAGCGCAGACAGGCTGCTTGCACGGCGTAGCACGAGTTGTGCAACATAAATGTTGAGTAACTGCTATGTAGCCCATGTCATCATGGTGCAATTGTAACGTTTTAAAGTTGCAGAGGGTTCCCTGACAAGCTCACAAGACAAAAGTTCAAAAAATGCCACACATTACATTACAACATTTTGATCACAAGTAATTATAATACATCATACACATATCACATTACAAATGTTACTTAAGATATTTATCAGAAATTGCAAGACGCACTTGTCATATGCAGAGCCCTATGGGTGGAGGAAGTCCTCCAGAGATCTACGCTCAGCTACGAAGTCCTGGCACAGGTTTTTGAGGCACTTCTGAAGCTCCATGACTGCATCGCTTGAGCTTTGCGATTGTCTGGCCCCGTTGTGTTGCAGTAGCTGTGCGCAGACTAGCGCAAAAGAAACCATCCACTACAGTCCAGAAGGAGGGTGTCAATGTCCGATGATCTGGGAGGACGACATATTCCAGCCTTCACATGCATTATTTGTCCTGTCCTGTCCCTTCAAGGTGACCTGGTGCACATTCCAGATGGGTATGTCAATCTGTGGTGGAATGTTTCTGAAATGTAGTGGTGTTGGAGCTCCAGGTTGCACTTGTCCTTGTTGAACACGATGAACAGATCCTCTTACGTACATGGAATCGATGTAGCCGATTAGGTCCTCCATCCCATCTGGCGTCTGCTGCCTCAGATCTGTTCTGAGGTGTCACCAATATATATGTTGGTGTTTTAAAAATATTAAAAAATTGCGAGCTTTTGTCTCTGTGAGTTTATATCTTGTGAGCTTTTGTCCGTACACCATGCCAGAGCAGGGGTTCGTTTTTAAAGTTAATTTGATTTCTGCTGATCTCCTCAGGACCCCACACTGGGTGTTCCAATGACCCACAGTGGGAACCACTGTGCTAGAGTACCAACTGCAGAGAGGTGATATTGAGACTTTTTTTTTTTTTTTTTTTTTTTTTTTACGG
>JAOXNZ010000021.1:15289565-15302493 GCA_028566095.1 Kryptolebias brasiliensis | reverse complement strand
ATCAGGTGTGTCAAAGCAGAGAAACATCTAAAACATGCAGGACGGTGGCCCTCGAGGACCAGGATTGGGGACCTCTGCTCTAAATGAATGCTGGCGATCTGATGAGGACAAAACTGGAAGGATTTTAAAAGATATCTTACATTTTTTGTGATCAGTCAAGCAAAGTATTTTTTTTTTTGCAAGCTAAAGTTGAGGATTGTTGATAAAAATGTTAGCCTTAAATTATGTTTTTGTGCCAACTTATTACACATTTTTGTACAGTGACATTTTGTGTTACGTACTCCAAAGCAATTTCAATTCAGATGTACTTATGACCTTTGCTCCATAGTGAAAACAGTTTCATCTTTCAGAGATGCAACATGCGGAGCCGATTGCGAACAAGACGGCTTCAAAAGAAGACGTGCACAAAAAAAAAAAAAAAAAAAAAAGGTCAAATCTGTATGGGCTGTCTGCAGTGAAAAAAAAAAAAAAAAACTTCAATTAATGCTATGTGTGTAGTTTAGTACAAAGACACACACACACACACACATTATCGCTTCAGTACCAGGAATCTATTTACGTTTACGCACACACAACCAGACTTCCGTGAAGAGAGGAACCGCGATAAAAGTAACACGTACAGACCACAAGATGACATCGGGCCCTAGCAGCTGCCGCAAACAGGTAGAAACCACGTCAAGATCTGAACCCTCAAACAGGCGCTCTCACACAAGCAAAAATATTGTTCACACGTGTTGCAGAAGTGCGTTGTACACAGGCAGGTGGAGGGGGGGGTGCAGTTTGAGAGGCTGTACATGTTAGGTTCAGAAAACAAGACCACATCACGACTGTTAAGTAGAATAATTTATTGCAGTTTATTCTTTATTCCTCTGTTTTAGTTCATTAACAATACTTACAAGTTTAAAAGCACAAAGAATTTACAGAGCATACAAACATTTTACACACACACACACACACACACACTACAATCAGATAATAATGGAGGCTTGTGGCTTGTTTTGGTAGTTTTCAGTGGTTGCAGGAACATTATGACATTTTCCTAACAAAACCTCTGATCAGTCCTAAAACTGTGCCAGAAAAAAAAAAAAAAAAAAAAAAGAGCCTCTTCAGCACGTCAGTGTTCATCACTATCATTCTGCTGTTATTTACAGTAGCAAGGTGGGAATATCGACAGACTCATAAAAGAGAGTATTGCTCTGAGTTTCTCAAACTTGTTGAGGACTGAGAAGAGTCAGAAAGTAAGAGCGAAATAATGAAGACTGTGTTTTGATGGCATGGAAAAAAAATAAAACGTGTGAGCAGGGAAGGGCAGCTGGTAAAGGGAAGGATATTCGTTTAAGGATTCAAATTGATCAGGAGCTCTGAAGAATCTGAGCATGTGTTGCTCCTTAAATGCACAAAACAAGTTGTGAATTAAACCATCCCACCCCCGCTGTATGGAGAGAAAAGTTCTGAATGACTTTCGCCTCTCCTGTTAGCTTCGTAACATTAAAAACGCCTTGTTCGTCTAATTAAAGTAGGAGGTTAAGGACGGGTTCGCTCCTTAACACTGAAGTCAGGTTTGCATTTAGTTTCTGAACATTTATTTGGTTTGGACTCTCTTGAAGTTCATCCAAGAACTTCAGGTTTTAGCTCAAACTCCGACCCCCCCCCCCCATGGATAACCACTTTAGGGCTCAATACACCTGGATGCTAAAAGCCCTTAATTGTTTTAATCCCTCAGCATAGCGCTTGTCACATTTGAAAAATAAGTTCATTCTGATGTTAAATATATTTATTTTTGAATGAAGTTATAGAATTGAATTATTTATGTTTGCTATTACAAACTATTTTCAGCTCCTCACTTAGTAACCTGCATCGTTACAGACTGAAAGCATTAATGAACAACAGGAACTGATGAGACTGAATGTGAAATTCTGCCTGTATACATATTGTATGAGTATCGTGCCACTTCTGCAGCAGCTGTTGTTCAACTATGATCATTCATTTATCTTGTTAGTAATTCTTACAATTGTTGTTTCACCTTTATGAATGAGCAGACTATGGGTGTTGCTTTGAGCTATGATGCTGGAATGAATGCCAGTGATAGAAAAAAAGCCGACCAGGTCAAAGTTTCGGTGGTTGCTGTTGAATAATTAAACATCACACACCCCTCACACTTAAAGAGCTGCCTTCACAAACATCCTTATGTGTTTCAGATCAGTTAATTCAAACGGAAGTGTTGGACATTACAATAAATTAGGTCACAACAGAATACTTCAGTTGACTAACAAGAAACTGTGAAGAAGATTTTTCCATGTGGATGGAAAAAAGAAACTATATTAGGATCAGAAACACACAGGAACCACAAAGGAACACACAGGAAACCAGTGACAGCAACTGTCAATAAATATGCAACAGTGAAAAGGCAAGTGCAACTCATCGACTTCTCTGTATCATGTTTGTTTGAACATATCTGCGTGAACCTAAATAAAAGTGGGAAACAGCTGCAGCATTAGCATGTGGTGGACAGGTGTGTGCATGTGTTGGAGCTTATACACAATCAAAATGAGTACAAGTCTTTGCTGGTTGGCGTGTGCGTGATACAAACATGTCTCGACACACTGAAGTGCTCAGAAAACACAATGTGCTTAGAATTCTGCTTTTGTTTGACCAGAATTTGTCCTTCGTTTTCCGAGTAGAAAGTGACTCCCTTTATGTGCAAACGCAAATGATGAGATGCCTTCAGATCGCTTAAGACCATTTACACCAAACACTGCCTATGAAAATATACAGCAGCTGAGCAGTCTACCCATCACACTGAACTGCACTCTGTTGAGTGTGCGCGAATTCAATCATTTTGTGCAGGTTCTTTAATCCAGCTCAGGTGACTCAGGTGTTTCAGTATGTAACTCTGCGTCTTCGCTCTTCTCTAAGGACTCTATCGCCGTCATACTGTCTACAAGAGCATCCTCACCTTCTGGCTTGTCTGTCCCCTCTGAGGCTTCGTCAGTGGGTGTGACCAACTCAGTGGTTTCATCTTTTACTGTTGTATCTGTCTCATCCATTGGTGACCCCTCCTCCTCTTCTCTTTTTCTAAAACAGTCTTGCTCCTCCTCCTCCTCTGCGATGGAGGCATTCGGTCTTTGAAGGGAGTGAGGGAGGGGGTGAAGGTGGGGCGAGTCGGCAGGAGGCAGCAGCGTGAGCGACTCCACGCTCAGGGTGTCTGCGCTGCTGTCCGTGAGGAGGGAGATGGAGGGCTGGGAGGCCGGGGTGAGGCTTGGTGCCAGCGCTGGAGCTGGGACTGGGGTCGAGGGAGCTGAGGGAACTCTCATCACGTCTCCGCCCCCTCCCTCACCTTCTCCACCTGAAGACGAAGACGGGGTGCGCTCCAAAAACGCAGCATCATCTGTAGGCAGGGAGAACACAGACGGAGAAAATAATGAGAACTTTATGTGGCGAAAACTGAAATCTGAGCAGATGCCTTCGCCGTTATCAAACTGAGTACACTTTAATGGAAAAAACAGAAAGATCTGGTGACATCTTTCAGAACTGTCATGTAATCTGCATGACAGTTCACATTCTGATGCCAGGTCCAGCTGCTCTTTCCACTGATGCAGCTCTTCAGCGCTGACATAAACTGGCACCCTTGTGTGGGAAGTGTTTCTGATAAGCACTGTGGTGGTAGAAAACCTTCCACTCTCAGTGTTAGGGCAGATTTATTCTGCTTTTTTTTTTTTTATTATCGCACAGATTTGGCTTGAATTCTATTAAAGTTCCAGCTCTGGATTTTGATAAATTTATGAAATTCATTTTGTCTCACCTAATGTTTCTGTCATTGAACCATCATGAAATTATTAACAATACAAAAATCAATCACCTCTCAATAACTGAAAAACAGGATAGAAACAAAAAGATCTGCCTTCTATTAACCCATACAGGTTGACGTTATGTGTTGTATAACCGACTTGATGTGCCCTGAAAGGCGCAATAGCTTCACTTATACTCTCACATAAACCACATATAGGCATCTATACGATGCCACGGCAGAAATGTTTTAGCTGTGAAACACCACTGCAAACTTTTGTGGTTCTGGTGGTTTGTATATGTGCACCAAAGAAACACCCAACACTCAACATGTGTAAAGAACGTATGTATTTGAATTCAAGCTCAAATAGGCTCTCAAACTAAGTTAAAATTGTTGGTGTACATTAAACTGACAATATGTCAACCATTAGTTCAGCGTGTGCTGCTTTCAGTGTGTGTCTAAAGCTTTAAGAGCTGAGTATATCCTTTTTTTGTGTGTGTGTGCGTGTGTGTGTGTGTTACCTGTAGGGCTCTGAACTGAAATAGTGCTTGCAGTGACAGAGTCACATCTTCCTGTGCTTCCACTCCCACTGGAGGGAGGTGAAGGGGAGGAGAGGGGTGAGGGACTGTGTTGTGGCACACAGTGGGCCACTGCGAAACCTGCCGATGGTGCAACATGTAAACAAACACGTTCAGATCAGATGTGCTATCACTGCTAGCATGCTCTGTAACTTCCTAAGATGAAGGAAGGAACATTGAACTGAGAAAAAAACCCAAAGAACTATTAACAAGTTTACTTTAGGTGCTTTTGGATAAAACAGTTGTAAGGACACTCTGAGGGGTTCAAGAACCGTCGGTTCCACTGGGGAGCATTTATAAGAACCTGTGTGTTTTATTTTGGTCTGTCAGGTGTGACCTTACCCAACAGTCAGTGCGCCCACATCACTTATGTACGTCACATTCACTATCAACAATAATGGAGGACTCCATGAGTGGAGCAGTGTCGTACGTCTTTGGTTTCATTTTTACAGCAGAGTTTGAAAGAGAACTTCAAAACTTCAGAAGGAGGACATATAAGAGCCAAGACTCGTACAACAGATCAGCTGATTTTGTGCTGAGCATAGCAGACAGCTACAACAGTTAAGCATCTTCTACTTTTTTGATGCAAATACAGATTTAATAGTTGAAAAACCGTTCAATTTACTCAGCCAATCAACAATGTCTATGTTTGGACCTATCACATCTTCTGAAATCACTTGAGAGTCCCTATTGAGCCAAGACAGTGCCTGCTCTGAAGCAGGAGCTAAAAACAACCCAATCACCATAATGGCTACAGCACTGCAATGACAAAACATAAAATGGCAAACTACCTCAAATGGTTATAAAACCTAAAGTGGGCCCCTGTGGTCCAAAAACAACTTGATGACGTGTAAATAGGGCCTGTGTTGCTCTGTCCAATTTTATACCCAAATTTTGATGCAATCAAAATCTTCTGAGGTTTCTTAAATTAAATTATATGAAAGAATTTTATATATTATATATATCTTTAAAATCGTCACAAAAACAAACCAAATAAAACACTTTAGTTATTAACACCAAAAGGAAATCCTATATGAAAATACAGATAAAAAACATTTACAGTTTTGTTTTTATGACTTGTAGTTTGAGCAAAAAACAAATAAAAAAACTAAAACTAACTTGACTAAAACAGACAGGACAACAGAATAAAATATGTGAACTTACAAACCAAACTCTACCTATAATGCATGATTTTTTTAGAAAAATGAAAGAAAACACAAGGGACTTTTCAGCTGTAATCTGAGGTGATGCGTTTCTACACAAAAGCCTCAGCTGCAGAAAGGAACAAGATTGTCACTGTTGCACTTTGACGCTAAAGATCAAATCACAGACTTTTTTCCACTAATCTGATAAGATCACCAGTTGGTTTGAAGGCCAGGACAATCATTCAGTGTTCTTACATACAAACGGTGGGTGTAAAGGAGGGAATTCAGTCATTTTTTAATTTAAAAAAAAAAATCTTAACATTAGGATCAATTCTGAAACTACAAGAAGGTGAAAGCAGTACGTTTCTCTGTTTGTCACCTGGTACTTTGTCGACAGACGCGAACACAGATCTGTTTGCAGTGGGGTCGTTGGGCGCTCGTCTGGACTGCTCATAGAACCGAAAAGGCAGACCGCTGGGTGATGCGTTCGCCGTCTGACCGAACCCCAACACCTCGGTCGCACTGGGCTGCACTGGCAGGTCCAACAGAGCTGCAAGATGGAAACGTAAAAATCTGAGGCTGCTTTAGTGCACAAAAACTATTCTGAGAAAAATATAACTTCATGCCAACTTTAAACCTAATTACAAATGAAATCAATGAAGTGACTGTGCTATAATGTTGAGAAGGAAACATTTTAAAGCTGTTCTGTGAATTCAGTGGTTTTTTTTGGCAGGGGGGTCACATCCTCCACTATTTGCTGAAGCAGCGAGACTGTTTTTTCTGTACTTCTAAAGAATTAAATCATGTTATGAGGAAGTTCAAACCATTGATGGGTAAAGTCATCAGTTACTACAACAAAAAACTGTTTATGGTTTTGGAATGCAGGCAAACTTTGGCCACATTTTCTGGCTTGTTTTCACACCAGGTTCAGGATTTAGGCTCCAGAATAAGATATTTTAAAGCATCTCACAGAGACCGAAGAAGGATAGATCTGTTTATTTGACTCTTCAATGATGGAGGTCCAGGAAAATACTACGGGGAAGAATAGTGATGAAAAAACAAGGAAGTCACTTTTTAAAATGAGCAGAAAGACATTTTCTGGTAAAACATCTTATTTAGGGGAATGAGAAATAATGTTCCTAAAAAATTAACTTTGATTTGTGCTCAATTTAGCAAATAAACAAGTAGAGTTAGATTTGATATCATCGATACACTGAATCCAAGATGACTAATTCTGTGAAGCCTGCTGATGCACAGTTAAAGGGAATTTCATTTCTTCTTTTTTCCTGGTAAACCCACTGTCCCGATTACATTCACAGAAGCTTTCAGCCACTCTGTTTGTGCAAAGACAGTATTTTCTCTCTGTGGTTTTTTTTTTTTTTTTTTATACCTGTGATCCTCTGCATCTTCATGCGTCGGGCCTGAATGCGACCTTTGGCCAGTCTCTGCTTGGCGATGATGCAGCGGATGTGGTCGGCGAAGATGAAGTTGGCCTGCAGGATGGGCAGGGGTTTGGCGTGGGGATTGGAGCTGGGTTTATGAATGACAATGTTCAAAGCTCTGCTGTCATCCTCAACGCCAGACACCTGCATGTCCTTTTAAAAAGGAGAAAAAGCAACAGTGAGTGTTAAGAATTCAAACTGGAAGACAACAAAGGGTTGCAGCAGGAAAACAAAGGAGAAAACAAGAAGGTTAAAGCAGGTTAAATACAGCAATTTTTTAATCAAGAGAAGCATAAATGAGACATGAACCTTTACATTCTTCCAGTAAATAAAAAAGGCATCATCTCTTATAAATACTAACTGTTCACAGCAGTAAAACTTTTTCAATAGCAGTTTGACAACAGCACACTGTTTAAAATCACTGCAGTTCCTACACTCATGTTAAGAGTTAATTAGAAGACAAACGATGATAAACAGAAAGGACAAATGTGAAGCAGGAGTGCAAGGTGAGACGGGAAACATGTAGAGGCAGACAAGTTGTTTTGGATTTAAGAAATGATGTCAGTTGTAGATAAATTATCAGAGGGATTAGCAAAGCATAATAAGAGAAGATAAATAAATCCATGTGGGTGTGTGGGGGAAAAAAAGCATTAAAACATTTAAAGCACAATTTAGGGCTGAAAACCAAATAGAGAGAATTGGAAACACATTTAAGCACCCCCTTGTTTAAAATTAACACATTCGAAAGCTTCTCCCCATGTTTAAAAAGTGACAAAGATGTAAATCTACCTCTGCTTCATGTAGTTTGTGCAAAACCTGTTTTATTTGTTTACTCTGCCTTCCTTAAGGCTCAGTTATAGTCGCGCTTCAGAGTGTCACACAGGACTCTGCTGACTGAACCCGAGCAAGCAATGTAGGCGTTTGTACTAGATGCTTATGTTGGTGCAGTATTCTCCGAAAAGACAGGTGGCGGTACACGACATAACCAGTGGAAATGTTTAAACCTAGCTTTACCCTCCACTCTGTTCAAACACTCCTGACTCTCCAGCTTCACTTCATGCTAGAAAAACCTTAAAGGGATAATTCAGATCTCTTGAAGTGAGGTTCTGTGGAGATGTTACGAGCAATTAATATCTTACTCGTTGTAGATAGAAAGAAACTCTATTTCTCCAAAATGAGGTCATTGAAAGAGCTGACTGGATTGAACAGCTCGTCAGAGCAAGCCCAAGATCAAGGTGGTATTTTTATTTATTTATTCTGCAAAGCATAAAAACATAGAAAAAAAAACAAACAACAAAAAAAAAAACACTTCTCACTTACTTGCAAAAGGCCAGCAAACTTGACAACCCCCCATCCGAGACGTTTGGTTTCTGGTTCAACCAGACTCATCTGGTACACATCAACAGCGAGGAACCTCTGGGCTTGGATGCCATCTTTACTGACCACCATGCAGGCTATTAGATCACTGTTATCTGAAAAAGATGACAAGCACATAGTCAAATGTATTGCTACACTAACTCCTACCCAAAACTGACAAAGATAAATGATGAATTTATAAAAGACAATGCTGTTTATTCAAGGTTTTGCAGTCCTACGCAAAGCTGTTTGGATTTAAAACATGCAAGTAAACTGGGTCACAAAATTATATCAAATAAATGTCATCATATAACCAACATTACCAAGTGTTAAAAGAATATTTGTCTTTTAAAGTCCACAACAAATCAGTGAAAACGTCTAGTTTTAGACTGATTCACTTGCTTTTTATTCAACACACATTATCCTGAGAAAGACAAAGACACACAGACACATGCACACACTCATGTAATGGGACACCAGAGCTTAAAAAAAACAAACAAAAAAGAAATAAAAGAAACCCTTCTCTTTTATGCCTTAAATGAAATTCAATGAATTTCAGGCCAGTGTGTCATGTTCTTGAGGAAACAAAACAAAAACAAAAAACAACCCGTGGGCACATTTATGATGCGTATAAAAGAAACAAAACCAGTCAAAAACCTCCCAAAAAACAAAGCAATAACCCAAAAATCTGGATCAGACCATCTTTAGCATCTTAAACCTATTAGATATAAGATTATTTTCTGGCCTGTGAAGCATTAGATGCGCCTCCTGTGAAAAAATAAAGATAACTCTTTGCTCCCACGTGTCTGGAATGAACATAAAGTCACGATAAAGCCCCATATGAGTATATTCAGCTTAGCGAAGTTAAAACTATCAACCTGATCTGACACTGCTGGTGTTGGTTGACATATCGCCCACACTGGCTGGCTCAAAGTGTAAACAAGTAATAACAGACTTACAACCCACGGTTAAGCTCTCATGCAGCTTGTCAAACTGCTTTCTTCCCACTGCTTTAACGCTTTTACTTCCTTAATTTATTTTCTGCCTTCACACTTCGAACCGTCATCAATACGCAAGAAACTTACAAGTTCCTTATCTGAGTAAAGCTGAGGCATTTTCTAGTGGAAACAGCCCCCTATTAATATTTATATGTTTGGTGCTGCCATTCAGATCAGTGAGCTGTGGAGCAGATGTGCTGAAGCACGTCTGTTGTACATGTGGCAAATTAAAAGATCAAAGGGGATTGCCAGGACCTCAAAGTACCTTTGGTTGGAAAAGGAAGTCTTCTTTTCTATGGTAAAAAGGGGACATCAATAACCAAATGGTCAAAGTAATCAGGGGAAATTTGACAGGTTGGGTTCCCTGATGAAATGGGAAAGACCCACACCACCCCCGATGTCGTTTTAACTTGTTCAGTCAACAGCATGGAACATTGAACAAACAAATTTATAAAGAAATTGATACAGAATTATTAAAACTGTGACATTTTGAACCACTAAATGAGTTTTCATTGCAACAGAACTTTCAAGGAAGTCACTATGAAAGTAGTAGTTTATACACATACACACACACACACACACACACACACACACACACACACACACACACACACACACACAAACACACACACACCTTCCTTCCTCCAGGAAGAAGGAAGCATTTTAAACGAAATCTGTTCAACGTGAGACGTGACATCAGCTATTTCGATAATAAAGTTTCAGCCAACATTGTTCACAGTCATCTGCCAAACCTGCCAGGGCATGAGGATGAAAGTTTTTAGAAGTGTGAGAAAACCAAATTGTTATGATGCAACTCCAAACATTTGCATAGTTAGGTTAGTAAAAAGCACATTTTCATAAGTAAGAAGCCAAAATTTCTGATTGGTGTTCAGATAGGTAGATGGATGCTTTTATTATTGAACGGATTGAAAAAACAAAACAAAACAAAAAAAAATACAATAAAATTATATTTCCAGAGCAACTGTAAAAAAAATATTTCATTACTATTAGGTCTATTTGAAATTTGTAAACTCGACACATGCTTTTCTCCTCCGAGGAAAGTGCAGAACGTTCAAGTAGAGATGTACCAATGTGACACCAGTTTTCAAATTCTGGCAACATTTTTCTTATATTGAAAGCAACATGACATACAGATAGACATGTGGAATCACTATGACTCAACAGTTATTAGATGATGTGGTGATGTGGGAGCTTAATGGTCAGAAAAAGACCTTTGTGGGTGGAGGTGGCAGGTTTTAATCTGCCCACGCTGGAGGAATAATAATAATAATAATTTTTAAAAAATGCCCCCTACTCACTATTACTAATAATGTTTTCTTAGTAACCACCTTGCTTACAAGAAAGAGTGGAAACTATTTTTTAATCATACTTCTGTTGAAAGCAGCCCAGAAAATACCACACAGATTGTTTACAATCTTTCTGAGGGACATGTTGTGTATTGCAGGAAAACATTTAATTTGAATACATTTTTATCTTTTCATCAAAGATTTTGTCTTTACCCCTTCCCTTTTTCAAAACTTGAATACACAAACTTTATTTGTAGATACCTGCTCCACCGCATCTAGTTAATTGTGAATATTCAAACATTACGATTTCCTGATGGAGAGAACTGACGGTGAGAAATTGATCCTAAAATCAAACTGGTGACAAAGCACAGTGCTGTGTCACTGCTTTTTTTTTTTTTTTTTTTCCATCCATCAGACCACAGACTTACATCACTGTTCACCAGACGGGTTTCCAAAAAGAACAGAAACTGCAGCTGACTCAACAGATGACATGATAACATTTAAAGGCCACAACTATCTACGTTTGTAAAAGATAGTGCAAGAACCAATACAGAGCAAATAAAAACATGGAATCAAACGATGTTTTCTCTGTCCGCGTTTCACAGAAGTAGATTTATGGTTAAACTACAACTGATAAACAAAAAGCTGAATATGCCACTGTGCAATCTCAATTACACATTTTTAAAAATCATCCTTGAAAACACAAGTTGGTGTGCTCACTGCGCCTGAAATTCCATCTCTTTTTGCATATCTACTCTTTTTTATGACTAGCTGAAGCCTGTGAAAATGTTTGGTTACTATATTTATTACTTAGTTTAAAGGCGACTGAAGTTAGGATACAGAAGTGCCCAGACAACAGTAATAAGAGTTTTATCATTCAAAACTACTGGACTCATTGTTGAGTTGAGTTGTCTAATGCAGTTTTCATTAAAGAATTTATGTTTCAAGTTTCATGCAAGATTTCTTCACTAAAGTCCTTCCAGTGCTAAAGCAGTTTCCTAAAAAAAACATTTGTCAGAATCAAGGAGACAGTTTATCTCCAGACAGTATGTTGTGCACAAACAGAAGTCCTGGAATCAATGTGTATAAATTATGTTTTGAGCGACAGTGAACATGAGTAAACTGGAACCCTGACCAGCAGATCTAAACAATGTCAGCAGAGTATCAACCTCTGTTAGGAAACATTAGAAAATGTTGATGGTGAACACAGCTCTTTCTGGTGTAATGACCAGCATTTGCCACACGATTGGTGATAATGAAATAAACCGCAGAGAGATGAGAGACAGTGAGCTCGTATTCTTCTACTGCTACTTTCACTCATCAATGTTAAAGGCTCCGGCATCCTCCATAAGAAATCAGTTTACGGTCACATGATTGCGTGAAAAAGAGCTGACTGTGTGACTTCTCATGCAGTATGCAAAGGCCTTTAAAGCTCAGATTCACCAAAGGATTGTGTGGCTATTATTGAGGCTAATGAGAATTTTGTGCATGCGTCTAATTCTCAAAGCCCTCGCAAAAGGAGATGCCAAACAGAGAACTGGTGGTGTTTGCATCTCAGAAGAAGGAACAGAGGAAGAGGAGCAGTATGCTGCACTGCAGCCTTCACAGACAGGGAGCAAACATGTCAGGAAAGGTATAATTCAGCTTCTTCTAGTTAGGCCTCATGTCTGTTCACACTGAATATTTATCAAGATTTTTATTATTTTGCTTTTTATTTAACTATTCTCTACTATATTGTCTTGGGACAATAACAAAGTGAAACCTAAAAACAGGGCTGTTGCACCATCTTTCCTCTGTTCCAGGAAAATAGTAAAAATGAAATATTTTAAGATTATCATTTTGATTGAACTGTGTAACAGCCATCACCTCCAAGAAACAACTTGTCCTTATGATCTTTTTTTTCTTAAAAACAAACTGGTGCCCATTTTGCAAATGATTATTTGATCTTCAAAATGATTTTAAGTGACACACTTATTATTTATTTATTATTTTGAGATCCTAAGGGATGATTTGGCTGGTTGCTTTTAAGCACTTCATACTGTATATTGCAATGCATCTTAAGCTGTTTTACCTTCTGTGAGACTGTTCTTAACAGCACAGGAGCCAGACAAAGCTCATGTTTTACTTTGGCTGACAATGTCAGCCCTCCCACTGTTCCATTCAAAGAGGTTTTCTTTAAATGGAAGTTTCTTGCCTGAACAGGCCAACCAGCAGTGTGTGTGTGTGTGTGTGTTGTTGTTGTGTGTGTGTGTGTGTGTGTGTGTGTGTGTGTGTGTGTGTGTGTGTGTGTGTGTGTGTGTGTGTGTGTGTGTGTG
>JAOXNZ010000021.1:15129774-15140747 GCA_028566095.1 Kryptolebias brasiliensis | reverse complement strand
CACATTACACATAATGCATACAGTTTGTGATAAAATGGCCCCCTATACTCTCAATTACAACAAATCAGCCAGAACGTGAATGGTCTTTGCACCGCAGACATTTATCAATATTCTGGACTCCATACAGGAACCCAGATGTTGAAGCTGGAGTCGTTACAGCGTCCCCACAGGATGGTCCCAGTACAAGTTTTAGGTTCTCCCCCTACATGTAAACAAACAGGACTTAAAAAAAGAAAGGAGGAAAAATACACCTTATCATTTTTTTTTCAAGTGTTGACTCTTGTTGATTCATGTAGTTTTAACTTTGCTGTTGTATGTTCAGATATTCATTTTCCTATACATTTAGCTGTAGGCTCCACACACACCAGTGTGACTTGGTGATTGACAATATTAAGCAGGACTGACCGTGCTGGCTTCATGCACTCCACTGCAAGGCTGAAACTGATAGTAGTGGCCCAGAAACCTCTCACACACATGTATATATCAAAAAAGTCCTCAGATCGTGACACGGTCATAGCAACAACTTAATGCAGACGTGATACCTGTGATGTAGCCTCAAGTTAGCCTGGGACCATTCTCTAATGTGTAGCTGTATCCTTACACAGTCCAAGAGAGTTGTGCCAACGTGGAGCCTGGGGAATTGTGCTATTGTGGTAGAACTGTCATAGGAACATTCTTCTGACATATAGGGTGTGGTGAGAGTGGAGCAGAGCATCTTAAGAACATGGAGTTAGCAGGGGAAAACATATCCGGAGAGTATTTTTGTCATCACAAACAAGCGTATTTGAATCAATATATATTACAACTGAGCACCCCCTGCTAGGCTGGCTGCAGTACAATTTGTAGGTCCTCCCCCCCATGTAATGAATGAGACTTTTGCTTGACTAAAAAATAAAAATACACTTCAGATCATTTTTTTCTAGGATTGATTTTTGTTGATTCATGTAGTTTTTAACCATGCTGCTATGTTGAAATATATTTGTTTTGAACAGGTTTTCCTTTTGGCTGCTGCCCTCAGCGGGGGTCGACACAGCGAGCCAACTCACATGAGAGATTTGGAAATTGTTTTACATCGAATGCCCTTCCTGACGCAACCTGGGCTTGAACCCGCAGCCTCAGCATTTTTAAAAATATATTGAGTTTCAATTAGTTATATGAGGCTTAAAAAGTGTCATGTTGCACATGTTGACAGCCTGTTAGGGAGTTGGGAGGGCGTGTTGGCGGGACTTTCATATCGATGGTACAGCCTCAAGCCCCTTGTGCGCAGACTGTGGCTCCAAAAATACAATGTGATAGCACCCATAAACAGATGTTTTGGCTTCAGTTTTGAACAATGGAGTCATTTTGTCCATCTTCGTTTATGTCAATGGTGTAAGTATTCGTATAAAAGATTTGGCAATTGTTTTATGCTAAATGCCCTTTCTGATGCAACCTGGACTTGAACCCACTGCCTTAGGATTACAAGACTGCGGCGCTGACAGCCAAGGTACCACAGCCCCTTGATTGAAAGTGTATCTTTGTTCCATTTTTTGCAAAATTTCCAATCAGCCTCTTAGTTTTCTAGCTGTTCTGTGTACACCACAGTGGAAGGTTCTATCAAATTTCATAGTTTGTAATCTGACAGTGGTAATGATAGTGTTGGTGTGAGAGATGCAATATCTAATTGAAGTGAAGGACACTCAAGCATGTAGTGTTAGTTTCACGGAAGGATGAAAAGAAAGGAAAGAGCAGAGGAAATGAAATGATTTTACAGCTAAAGGACAATAATTGTTGGCCAGAAAACTATAGGTGAGGAAGACAAGAACCAATGATGATGACCACAAACTTTTCTCCAAACTAATAGTGTGAAGTAGAACTTTTTTTAGTCTTAACAGCGGCCTCTCTGGTTTTTTTTTTTTTGAAGAGAATGAAGTTTTAAGAATCTTAGGCCCTGGTTTGAGGTTGCTAGACCCAGAGGCTACATACAGTTGAAACCAGAAGTTTACATACATTATATAAAAAGACACATGCATTTTTTTTACACTGTCTGACGTGAAATCAGAATAAACTTTTCCCGTTTTGGGTCAATTACGATTTTCTAAATTATTTCTATTTGCTAAATGCCAGAATAATGAGAGAGAGAATGTTTTTAAGGCAATTTTTATTACTTTCTTCAAAGTCAAAAATTTAAATACACTAAGATTACTGTGCCTTTAAACAATTTGGGACATTTGATGTCATCTATTTGGAGACACACCTGCATCTTTTGACTTTCCCATGATGTTACACAAAGAAGCAGTGTGTTTCAGGTGTGCCTTACATTACATCGACAGGTGTGTCTCTAATTAACTCAGATGTTATCAATCTGTATGTAAACTTCAACTGGATATATTTTAAATACAGCAATATGATGTGTCAAGTTACGAGTGAGTCCACAGATGCTCCGCTTGTTGTGGATGCTGCTTTTATTGCCGAATGTAGTTTATTTTATTTGATGCAAGTTTCAAAGTGGAACTATATGACTGTTTTATATCTCCACTGCTACAGGAATAGCTACATGTATTCATTCTGGGAGAAAAGGAAAGCACCTTAAACATAGCATTCTCATCATAATTGATCAAACTAAAAGCCATCAAATTCTGATGTAAAATTGTGGACAATACGTTAATCTTTCTGACTATTTAATTTCTTCCCATTTTCACCCTTTTAAACTGTAGCTTGACAATGTCTGAAGGGCAGACAAAAACAGCTGAAAAAAATGATGCTGCTGAGAATGTTAATGCAGCATCCTTGTTCAACAAGATTAGGGCATGAATATTTCACAAAGGAAGCTTTCAAAAGTAAATGTTGAAGGTAAAAGCCTAAATTTTTCAGTTCCTCGAAGCAAGCAGGCACGCACCTAGATAACAACAAATGAAGCTGGTTTTCTCAACATTCACAGTGGATAAACCAGTGATGAAGATCTGGAGTTTGGCTAAGAAAAGAACTTCATTTTTCATCTATTTGATAAGTAGTAGGAAAAAGAACAAGGTAAGGAACAAAGTATAATCTATATGTAGAAACCACAGTTGTTGATGCAAAGAAAAGATCTATACATGTGTACCTCAATGTATTTACTTTCTCCTCCTCTCTTCCCACCACACGATAAGTGTCTACACACAGTATGGTGCAGGATGTAGGCTTGTAGAGTTTGATGTTTCCTTTCTTTGCCATCATGAATATTTTATTCCACCCAGAAGGTTCCATCCAAATGAAAGCTGAAACACCAGCAACAACAAGTACAACAGCAGAACCAGCAGCAGCCACTTAGGAAACATGTAGCTGATCACTTCCAGCATCAAAGAGGTGAGATTTGTGCTGAGGAGCTCCTTTTCCTTTCACAGACCCTGTCATGAAAATAAAATAAAAAAATCCCTGTATTGTCATCCATAGATACAGAAAACGAGGTAAATAGATATCTTAAATTAAGAAATTGTGGAGAGACACGTTAAGATCAAAGAAATGTCTGTAAACACTCAGATAATAGGGGGAAAGTAAGCAGTGAAGGACAAGCTGGTAAATTACAAGAAAGATGAAAGCAAGATGG
The DNA here is from genome assembly GCA_028566095.1 of Kryptolebias brasiliensis. Lineage (NCBI taxonomy): Eukaryota > Metazoa > Chordata > Actinopteri > Cyprinodontiformes > Rivulidae > Kryptolebias > Kryptolebias brasiliensis. Next base: position 15,137,182 of record JAOXNZ010000021.1, on the reverse strand, counting down.
AAAAAGAGACGTGACAGACATTACTAAGCAGTGCTTTGATTCCTAAAGTAGTGCATGTATGCATTCATACACAAATAAATGTGCATAACATTACATGCTGTATGTCCCTATTTATGTTTATGTAAAAAGGGGGTGGGAACGCGAAAGTAAAGTTACAAGTTCAAGATAAGTTGCTCACTTTTGCGAAGGCTACAGAGTTTTTGCTGACCGCTCCTATAGGTTTATTGTCCTTGAAGGAAATAAACCGAGAAGCCTCTACGGAGTGTGTGGATTGCAGAGATGAGGATAAGAACAACATAAAGAGTTTAGAAGAAGAGTTTAGGATGAGAAAGGGAATAGAAGGACAGAGATGTTATTGAGAGAGACAGAGAAACAATCTTTTTGCCAGAAATGAATACGTTCACTTGCTGAAATGACATCTGATACCAATAACATCAGGTACACACCACAAAATAACAATTTTTATACTAAACCAAAGACAATTTTACGGACAAGAACACTTCTCTCTATCAACTTGATTTGACCCTAAATCTTCCCCTCTCCACTTCTTTAAAGTTGATATCCTCATAAAATCCACAAGGAATTTGGTTTCTTTAAGCCTCTTTCTCGTTAGGTGACGACCCCACAACACTCTCCACGACCTACATAACCTATTAAAATTTGGCTTGATTGCAGCAAATTTGAAAAAGTTTACTGTTCAAGCCAACTGAAATAAGTTCAATTGGAGATTAAAAAACAAACATGTATTATGATTCTTGGCCAGTCTTTTCAAAGCACCTCATCATTGTTGAGGTGAGTACTATCAGTCAGTAGCATCAACTGTAAAAAAATACAACTACTAAAAACTAGACATAACGCCCTTGCCTTCCTCTGTTAAGAATTCAAGCCACAAGATTCCTCTTACAGCAGCCTGGAGCCCTATGTAAATCACACGTAAAACATTTGGGGGTGATATTTGATTCAAGTTTTAACTTTGAGAAATATTACTTCAGTAGTAAATACATTCTTCATTAAAGTGAGGCTTTTATTTAAAGCAAAATCATTTTTATATTTTAAAGACTTTGAACATGTGATTCTCCCTTTTGTCACATCCCAGCTGGATTACTGTAGCCTTGTATGTTGGCGTTAGCCAGGCCGACCGCTCATGACTACAGTTAGTTCAGGATGCTGCAGCTTGTTTTTAACATGAACATAAAAGCGTGAACAAATTTACCTGGCTCTTGCTTCACTTCATTGGCTCCCTGTTTGTTGCAGAATTAATTTGGAAGTTTTATTGAAGACATCAATTAAAAAAAAACGAGCGGCATATAGCACCTGCCAAGAAAGAGTAGACCATAAAAGTGGTTGGACTATTTCTGCCGCTTCTGCTTGAGCTTTTTTTTAGAGAACTTCCTATACAAAGGGCCTTTACTCTTTACGCTTCTTTTTTTTTTTTAATGAAGTCTTTACCTTCTCAAAATGCACCATCACTTGTCAAACATTACCCGATGAATGTCCGACTAGTGAAGATACTTTATGTCACTATCATTCTGAACTTATTCACAAAGCAGCAAGACAGCAAACACGAAACTTCACTTATTTCACATATAAACTACATCAAAAATGTATTTCAGTGTGCTTCAGCCAGGTCGATCTGAATTAGATGACTTTGTGTGTCTGTACATGAAGTGTACTTCCTGCGGTGTCCTAGTTTTTGTCAGGCATTCTTTGAGGTCAAATAAGGAGCAAACCTTCCACACTTTGTACAGAAACATAACCCCCACAGGCAAACGTACATACGCAAACAAAAAATTGTACCCTATTATTATTACAAATTCTGACTGGTCCTGCTGTCAGGATGCATCTTCATGGATTCGTTTAAAGCAGCAGCATTGTCCATATGATCAACCACATAAACAAACGGGCACAAAGGTCCATGTGAAACCATCCACATTTATACGTTTTATTTTCTTAGTAAGACACATTGGCATTTTAATGCACAGATAATTTAAGACTATTACATTTAACATGAACCACACAGGCAGAGGACAGAACTGTGTCACATATCATCACCACAGACAGGTCTGCATACAATGACACAGCCAAGATGGACACCACCGCTAGCAGGCATGTAGTTACCCAACATGCTCACGTATAAAACACACACAGTTATACACACACACATACATATACACACAATTTATTGTGAGCGAGGAGCAGACATCATGGGACCTGACGTGGGCCGGGGGTTTTCATCTGATTGGCTGTCACATGCACTCTGGTTGTCTTGACAACGGCTGTCCCTGCAGGACAGTGGCAGCCTGAGCTCTGCATGGAACCGAGCTGTGACACTGATGGGGGTTGCTGGAAACTTTTTAAGCCTCCATGAGGATTTCACCGCTTGAAATTCATTTACAGCAGTTTTTTTTTGTTTTTTTTCTAAAAAAAAGTACATCCTTATAAAAACGAGCCGGCATGACTGCAGAAGCTTACTGGACATTTAACAGGGGAGTTTCATGGTTTTAAAATACAACAGGGAACAATTTTACAAAATAAAGTTCAAAGTGAAGATCTTTTTTTTTAAACAATGCTCCCTCTTGAATAGCATTTAAGTAGAAGTAGAAAACTGAGTGTTGCTCTAATTTTGACACATCTAAAAATACAGTATGTGCCTTGGAAATGCACGATGGTCTTGGTGTGTATCGATGAGTCAAACCTTTTCTCATTCCTGAGGGAGTTAAATACTGGCGTTTTCTCAAGGCTGCTGTCAGGAATATTCTCCACCAGAAGCAAAACCCACCTTAGTAATTAAGTAAAAATTACTTTAAGAAGTGGTGATAAAGGAGGTTGCAATACTTTCATCCTGAAGACGTTTTAGACGTTTTAGTTTGACCTAATAAACTTCACAGCTGTGCAGTCTGAAGCGTGCAGTGGGATTTGGTAAATAAGCGGCACATAATGAGGCTCGAACTGAGCTGGGGCTCAAGCTGTCCACAAACTATAGTGTGTGTTTTTCCTTTTTTTTTTTTTTTTCTTCTGAATCTTTGTAATTCTGTTGCTTCAATTCAAGTGACAAAACAGGAGTAACACAAACAGAATCAGCTTGGTTTTTTAAAGTTGTTTTTTAATTTCTATCAGTAATCTAAGGTTGTGTTAATTTCAAAATCACTGCTCGATAAGCGGCACTGCTGAAGTATCTTGAGCATTTGAACAATCTTCATTTGACGTCATAGGTATAGAGAGTTAGCAGTGACAAAATTAAATAAATAAATATACCATTAAATAAATATTTAATCAATTAATGGGAGATTTACACATATGTATTTCAAGTTATATTTATTTATTTAATTTTGTCACTCCTAACCCTCCATACTTTGGACAATTAAAAACAATGCATGGGTCCTTCTTAGGGCTGCACAATTCTTGCTAAAATGTGAATCTCACTTGTTTGTGTATGTGAGAGAATTGACATCGCAACTTTTCTCAACAATTCTCTATTTTGTTTTTAGGTTAAAAAAACAAATGTCTGGACTTCACATTATTTAAAAAAAATAAACAGTAAGCGTTTTAAAGAACAAAAGGGAATCACATATTCATTTTAAACTTTATTATTTAATAGGTACTGAACTTAAGTAATAGAATGTAAACAATAACTGAAATAAAAATAAATAAACAGTATCTTTGCTTTTTAGAGACTAAGCCAAATGCTTCTTAGCCAAGAACAGGAGTCTGTCACCACTCTGAGATTTCATTGAGGACCTACAGCATTTTATTATGTTCTTCCTGTGCTGAAACCTTTCCCTGAGGAGTGACTTGTTGCATGGATGCAGACTTGTTTCCTAACTGCAGTCAGTGTTGAGGATTGTTCCCTCTACTCCTTCAGTCCAACCGAATGATTAATTTCATTGATTGTTACATGAGACTAACTCTGTGGAAACATAATGCCCTTAATAAAGCTACGCATGGTGCTGCTTTATTACCCTGTACTGATTTACAATTGCTAGTCTCCAATGATGCTAAAACACTGGTAATAGATGACGCTTGGTGCACCTTGGTCGAAATAAAATTACTTTTTTTTTTTCAACAAAAATAAAGCGACATTACTCTTGCCACAATTTTCCATGCTATAACTCTCTCTGCAACTTGTTATTATGTCTGTGTATATGTAAAGTTATTTTTTATTAGACGTTAGATGTAATATTATTGTATGCCAACAGCATATTACAATTAATTTACAATGCTTCCATTTCACAACTCAAAAAGCAGGTTCATACACTGTAATAGTGTGCATTTCAAGCTACCATTTCAATGTAGCTAATTGAATCTTTATTCAGTGCAGCGTCAATGGCACATTTTTAACATTTGAGCTTAAAAAGTTGGCCCATAATTTTTTTTTCAGCCAAAATTAACCTCAGTCTTTTATACTGAATAAAAAAACCTTTGCTCTCTGGGTGGCTACTCTGTGTTTACATGCTACATCAACACCGTGTCGAGTGACTGATGGCGCAGCAGCTTAAACGTGGAAGAGACACGCGAGAGAGGAAGACTGAGTCGTTTGATTGAGTCAAAATGTTAGGTTTGACTGTTTTACATGTGACTATTATAGCATCTGGGACTGTTGTACAGTGAATAAGTGAGTACGTGAATGCAGCGTGAACTGAAAACTACGAAATATGCGTGCACTCAAATTGGCATTTACAAATGACATCACATAGATGTGACAATCATAATTGTAATTTTTGACTTGATTATTACCCAGCCCTAGTCTTCCTTCTCTTTCACCAGCCTTTATTAGTCATATTTTGTTGTATTTTAGAGGCAAAATTTGTTTAATCAAAGAACGCTCAATAACTAATGGTTGATAAACAACAGTTTACTAACACTCCATAGGCTATGTTCCACTATTATTGATTGCACGATTCAAATTGAGCATGTTTGTGTGTGCTGTCTTATCTTTCTTCTCCATTTTCCTGGAACTTGTCCCATTATTGGTGATTCTGCTGCCTCGGTGTGCGACTCTCCAGCTTGGATAATGAAGCCGCAGGGGAGACACAATCAGAGAAGAGTTAAGTCATTGCTCTTTCTGTGTGTGTGAATGCTATTCACACACAAAGAGACTCACCATACACATTCTTGAGACAAAGTCTGCAACTGGAGTTAAATCACTTGACTTTTGACCTCAATCTACACCAATGAGAATACCCCTGACACTGGGGTCCAGTCTCGACGACATCCTATAAATAGACAGGTAATTTAAAACAGGGAACTCAGAGATTAATGACTTTCTCTCTGCACGCATTTCACCACTTTTGTTTAGTTCAATTGGTCTTATCCCTCGGCTCTTATGGTGTTTTTTTTATCACGGTCAACTTTTGGATTTCCTGCTTGCTGTTTCTGTGCTCTCCTGGTACCTTTGATTGTTCTTCATAACCTATTTTTAAGTATCAATATTTTGATTTACAGGAAATTTTTGATGCATGAAGCCCATTTCCCACATTCAGACCCATCCTGGAAGCTGCAGCTGAATGTGAGTAGAAAGCTGCTGATTTGGAGCAATTCACAGCTAAAGTGCATCACTCAAGGGCACCAAACCAACATGCAGGGAGGGGAGGCTAAGCACAACTGTAACATTTAAACTGGTGTGTTTCCTGGTAAATGTTTTTATGCTTCTGTTATGCAATCAAGAATTTCCCTGTAAAAATGATGTACAAGAACAAGTTCAGAACCGGATATGACACAAAGCAAAACTTTAGAACGCTTTTGTAAAATTAGGTTGACAAATAAAGCAGATGGTTTTCTTCAAATAATTTGTAGTAATAATGTCTAAAGCAGCAGTTCAAATATTTTGATGTGGGGTTCTCTGATATGAACAGTTATTATCTTACTTACATTAGTTTTGAGAAATAGACTTTACAGTACCCTAAAAAAATATTCATTGCTACAACTTACTGTTGCTGTTGCTGTTTGTTGCAAATTCCCAAACTGTTCTATGTAAACAACCATGTAATGCAAAAATGTGTAAAGTGATATAAAGGTTCATAAAGTAGCATACACATGATTTGCAAGAAAGTTTTAAGTCTGAGCTCATCAGTCCAGTCAAAAAGTATTTCTCCAAACTGAATGTTTAAAAATCTATCCACAACAGATAAGATATTTATTGTTCATAACCTCTCTACATAACCTATTTTAAAAATATTACCAATTCTTTTGAACTCTAATAATTGTTTTTAATGATTTTTTTTTTACTTGCTAGACCAAGTGACATTATAAAGTCCTGCTCACGAATTGACTGTCAAAATTCAAATTTGGTGTAGTAGTAGCTGAGACTCTTCCCCAACACATACTCTGAGCATTAACATATCCTTTTTAAAAACTTTGGCATGCGAAGCAGCAGGTGATATGCATTCCTTCAAAGAATGCTACTTTTATCTTATTCTACCCATGTAAATCCTAGAAATCAAAGACTTTGTAATAATAGACACAAGACAAAACATGCTTACAAAAATGTGTGATTCATTACAACCTATGGTGCATTATGCTATGATTCACTGTGCACAGTGAATCGGGTGTCTCTCTGCGTCAGGTGCCTATAAAGAGGTTAATTTTCCACTCTGGTAACAAGCTCAGCTGATGACAGACCATCTCCCTAGGGTTTACCACCCCCGGTCCCTCATGGTCCCCAGGCTTTATTTAGTATTTAGCTTTCGAGAAAAGTGCAGTGATTAAAGTGAAGTCAGGGTGGATTTGATTAAAAGGAACACAGAGTGAACCTGACTCAAGGGTTTCTTTTTCTTTTTAACCCCCCCCCCCTCCATACTGATTAATTGGGATATTTCTCATCCCACTCCCAAGTCCACTGCAAAATGCAGCGTCAGAAAGCACAACCCACTGAAGCGAGCTCGCTCAACCATTTAGGTCCCGAAAGTGTGGCTTTAATGCAATGTTGAACAGATGAAGGACAATCAATATTGGATAGAGATGGTGGGGGTGGGACTGGCAGACATCCAGAGTCACTGAGTGGGGGGAAAAGTTCTGAAAAGTACAACAGTGCAATATTGGTAGGCACAATGAAACAAAACCATGCTCATGCTACTTTGCAGTGAAGCATCATGGGTAAAAACACCATCAGCTGATCTACATTACAGAGTGTGCTTAGAGTATGATTTATATTAATGTATTTATGTGAGAAGGATGGAAGGCTGTTTACTTAGTATTATCTAAGCATTTTGGCTAGATTTTGAATTCTTGTGGAGGTGCAAAAGCAATATTAGTCCTTACAAAATAAACAACTGAGCAATATCTGTGACAGGTACACCATTATGTTTAAACTGAGATCATTTTCGTCCACCACTGAAGGGGGTGTGATCATGTTTTTGCCAGTGTCTGTGTGTGTGTGTGTGTGTGCGCACATGTATTCTTTTGTCTGTAT
>JAOXNZ010000021.1:15037192-15052067 GCA_028566095.1 Kryptolebias brasiliensis | reverse complement strand
CGGAGTAAACCCACGTGTGCACAGGGAGAACATGCAAACTCCACCCAGAAAGGCCCCAGGCCGGGATGCGATCCTGCGAGGCAGGATCCTGGGAGGCGACAGCTGTAACCACTACGCCACTGTGCCACCCCAGGTAAAGACAATAGCAAGTAATCACTATCAGCACACTGGCAATGGCTGGAAGAGCTTTATGATACATGGCCTCGTCCAGAGGCCCCTCAATGCGTTGAAGTCATCATGTACCCTTAGCAGAAAAACAACCCCAAAGCATGATGTTTCCAACTCTGTACTTGACTGTGTGGATGGTATGTTTTGGGTTATATTTCTACTCCTCTGAACAAGGCAGGTTGAGTTGTTGTTGAAGACCTTGATTTTAAAGAGCTTTTTCCCACTTTTTCTCTGACTCATTCAGACAAACTTTAGACAAGCATGTGTTTTCTTGGGCAGGGGGGCCTTAGGGGTTACTGCAGGCTTTCAAATCATTACGCTGTAGTGTATTACCAATGGTTTTCTTGGTGCTTCCAACGGCTTTCAGATCATCAACAAGCTCCTCCTGTGTAGTCACGGGCTGATTCCTTACCTCATGAGGCAAAATCTTGCATGGAGGTCCCCACCAAGGGTGATCAATGGTTGTTTTATATTTCTTCTGTTTCGTAATAATTGTACCAACAGTTGTCACGTTTTCACCTAGCTTCTTGTAGCTCTTTCCAGCCTTGTGCAGATCTACTATCTTGTTCCTGACATCCCTTGACAGCTCTTTAGTTCTCTCCAAGGTGGTGGAGAGGTTGGAATGAAAGAAACTGATTCTTTAGACAGGTGTATTTCATGCACATAACAATGGGAGATTGAGGATGTCTGAAATTGACTGATTGTAATCTGTGTGCCAAAACAATCAATTTTTAACTTTTCTGGAACCGGTTTTATTTTCTAGAATTTTAGTTATTCTTATGATTGGATATTCTGTCTCTCTCAAATAAATAAAAACTTCAGATAAAAAATGAGAAACTGTGATTTCTTTGTAATTAGGCAAACATTCCAAATCAGCAGGGGGTCAAATAATTATTTCCCCAACCGTATAATTGTGCTGTGTGGTTGTTGATCTTCATTCTTCCAAAAAGTAGTAAACAATAGGGGACTACAATGTCTGTCTCACCTTTTTCTTTCCCCACAATAACTCACCTGTCATCCCAGCTTTTTAGGAATTTTTAAGCTGTGTTTCTAACTGTGAGAACAGAAAAACTCCATCTGTCAAAGTCACTATCATCATGAGTTAAAGATAAATATTGTGCATTGTCCTTCAGCTTAACCTGTAAAAGGCTCATAAAAAAAACAACAAAAAAATCTTTGTTTTTCAGCAGGAATCCATCTTCTGCTCTGACGTGAAAAAGGAAAAAAAAAGCCGAACTGTAAGAACAATTGTAATTATTTTCTGTCTGTAAAGGTTGTGTTATGAGAAACTCAAAAAAATCAATTGCATGGCATCTTAATAGCAGGCTAAATGTTCTTTCAATTGATATAACCCTTGTCTGATCTTTATAACAGCCATTAATGTTGATACAGCCAGACCAATCAATATCACAAATGCAATAAAAATATTTGGCCCAATGACCACAGAAAATCAAAAGTAAATGCTTTGTGTTGGAAGATTTCACCAAAATGTTTACCAAGTCATATTTCAAATATGTGAAAGAATTTTTCATTTTTCAAACATTTTCCAGATACAGCATTCAATTAAAGACCTAGCATTCCTAGACAAAATGCATTTTTCCTGCTGCCTTTAATGCCAAAGTTTAATACTCAGATTATTTTATGACAAGAAGAGACGGATCATAGCTGTTTTAGTTAAACCTTGTAAATGACATTTTGTGCAATCACACGTGACTTTGCAGAACCTTCCAATATGTATTGGCGCTCTGAGTATGTGTTGTTAATGACTCTCAGCTACTACCTCATCCAACTTTAGCTCAATATTTGTAAATTTCACCAAGTTCTAGCTGTTTTTGTGTTGGCTAAGGTTGATGAGCTGCTGCGCCCATTTTTAATTAAGTTGAATCCAATGGTTAATAAGTTTCATTAAAATATGTCCAGTGGTTAATGAGGCATTTTGCAAACAAAAGAACAGAGTTGATTCCAATAGTTAATGGCAGAATGTGTAGCACTTGGTGTATATGTTGGGAAAGAGCCTAAGCTACTACCACACCCATTTTTAACTCAAATTCTGTAAAATTAGGTTAAAGCTATTTTTGTGTTTGCTAAAATTCATTAGCAGGGGCATGCACCAACATGCTGGAGTTTTAACTGGTCCAAAAGACTTGGAGTTTCTTGATAGTCATATTTTGATACATTTATATATTATTCCATAATCTGATAAAAGGTTCTTTCTGTCCTCCTTTCTAATGAAACATTCAGTTGTGATGTATTCTCCATATAAATGAAACATCCAATTGATTACTATGTGTAAACATACCGTGGAATTTGACAAATAAAAAATGTGGCAGAAGTGACTCATCCTTTTTGAAAGTGTAGCGAGAGTGATGTTTGAACATGACTGCAGCACTATGTCAAAGACTGCTAGTGTGGAATATTGACCTTTAACATTTAAAGTTTCTTATTTGCTGTCTCTGAAAACCACCAAAAAATTGAGTCATCCAGTACTGACCTTTGTTTGTGTGTGCATTTGTGTGTGTGTTAGGGGTGGGGTGGATCAGTGGTTTTTGATGTCTGTTTTATGAAGTCGTATGTTCGTTTATGTCCATGCAGTTTCCATCGTATGAAATATTGCCAACTGTGTGTATATGGGTTTGTATGTGTGTGTGTGTATTAGCATGTGCGTGCGTGAGATGTAATTGCCAATGACCCATTAAGCTGTGGGGATCTGGCAGAATCATGATGTGCAGCCTCATGTGGTACGGAGGTGATGTGACAGATCTCAGAGCATACACGCTCTGCCGTTCACAACCACACACTCGCAGTCACAGTGCAGTATGTCCGAAGACTGTCATAAATATCTTGCTTAGATGGATCTATTGCCACAGAATGAAGCTCTATAATTAGATTCTGTTGATTGTGCTCCACAAAGTTCATACAGCTCACAATGGCAATATCACAGGTGAAGTCCATGAATGAATAAATGACCAAAATACACATTACTAAAGTTTACAAGTCATTAAATTTGTTAGTATCTTTTCATAAAGCATTTTGTTCAGACTATGAAATACAGTTGCTGTAGATGCATGGCTTGCTAGATGGATAGGTAAAGAATTTAATTGCCAGGAGTTTGATTTTGGCATTTTAAGATTTGGTAAAGATTATGGGACAACTTGAGATTGTGTTTAAATCTGTTTATTTACAACTCTGTGTATTTTTACCTTTCCTGTCTAAAAATGAATGTGCATTTTGTTTAACCTGTACATAAAAACCTGAATGGACATTTTGGCAAAAAAATGAAGTGTTGCAGTTGAATGAATCAGGTTTAGCTCAATGCTAATCCAGAACTCACTAGAGGGATCAAATTTCCCAGGCAGCAGGACAGAGTTTGGGAACAGAAAGACCTGGGCAGCTCTGCTCCCTGTCTTTCTGGCATGACACTGAAAACATTTGAAACACAGATGGATGGATTATGTATATTAACTAACATTGTCCCACTCACGCTCACTCGAGAAAACACTGACTCTGAATTTTAAAAAGAAAGAAAGAAAGAAAAAAGCTAAGGGATTTCTTAAACCCACTGGGTGCTGTATCAGATATTATTCATACTGAGGTAAATGGTCTATTTGTTGAGTGCTTAAGTTGCTGACTAATGCACATTTGGCCCACTGGTGAGCATTTTCAGCAGCAAAACAGTGTGTATGGGACTGATGCTAAATAACCAGAACTCATGCTCATGCAAATGTAGGAGCAATGGAACTCAACAGCTCTCTGAAGTGCGTTGTTCAGTTCTGGAAAACAATGGAAAGCTTAACACAACATGTTAGGAGGTCTTGGTTGGTTGCAGATGTTGACATTTTAAAAAGCTTTATTGAGAGTTAGAAATGGAAAGAAAATTTTGCAACCAATATAAATCCAGTTATTTTGTGAAAAGAAATTCAGCTCTTCTCAGCGAGTCAGATACAAATGCTAGGTATTTAGCCTTTCTAATTAAAGGACAAATTCAGCAAAGTTGAGACAAGAAATTGTATTTTGTGACATATATTTACAATTTACAAAATATAATTGAATCTTTGATATATTTATGGTATAATTCTTGCTTTCCCAATCTGACCAATTTGCACATAGTAGTTATGACAAGGAAGTGATTAATAAAAAATTTGATATTGAAACAGCTCATAGGTTTTTAACGTTTTTAGGTTACCTGATCATATTATGCATCGCTCTCAATGTCATTCTGAAACAAACATCATGGTTGTAAAAAGCTTTACAGCATGTAACTGAAAATGAGATGATGGTGAAGAACAAATTAGATGGTGTGATAAGAATCTAGATGCAGATTCAGTGTGATTGCACAGCCAAGTACCTTATGCACATGACTTTCACCAATGTGGGATTCCATAGTTGGAGTTGTGTTGTGGATCTTTGGTTTGACTTTTAAAATGGTGTTTGAAAGAACACTACAAATATTCAGAAGAAAGAGTTATAGGAGCCAAGACTAGAGACTTACTTTGTGTTGCACAACATCCAAAGAGGCTTTCAAAGCAGACAATGTTGACAGTTAAGTAGATTCTACTTCAGCAATACAAATGCAGTTTTAATAGTGAGGGTGCTGGAAGACTGTTCAGTTTGCTTGGCTAATCAGCATATGTTTATGTATGACCCATCACATCCCCTTACATCACACAAGAGTCCCTATTGAGCCAAGAAAATGTCCGCTTTGAAGTAGGAGCTAAAAAAGACTTGATAAATGTAGTTATAAGGATGACAAATGGCCGCAGTAGTGCCGGTACAAAAACAAAAGAAAGGTAAAACAAAAACAACTAGACTCACTTCTCATTCAGCTACAGAATAGAAGTTCAGTTGTTTTTGTTTTTTGTCTTGGATGACTGAGAATCTCCACCAATATGTCCCCTGTGGTCCAAAATCACCTTATGGTACACACTAGTGACTGCATCTGCTTTTAATAGTCAAGAAACAGGGAGGAGAAAGAAGAAAATGGCTTTTGTTGCTGATTCTTTATGTAAACAGAGGTGTTGTATATTTCCTGGAGTTCCACTTTACTGTCCAATTATAACTAGCTTGCTACAAATGTAGGTATACAATAGTGTACTTTATTTTCTGTTTGATAACAAAACTCTATCTTGATACCAAACATAATACATCAGAATAACATCAAACTCAATGCTTCAGTGGCATTCACAGTAACAACATATTTTCAATTATGAAAATATTTACATTTTCTTTGTTTTGTAACGCTCCGCTTGAAGTGTGACCTTAAATAATCTCTATTTCCAGTGCCAGATTTCTTTACCACTTTCCATTCCCCTACATCACAAAAAGAATTGGGACACCCTTAGCCCTTGGCATAAACATGCAAAAAATAAACGTAAGGCTGTGTGATAGGGGCAAGGGTGAAATGGGATTCACTCTTTGAGTGAAATAACCAATCCCTCTGGAGTCTGCCACACAGGAACCAATGAGGAGATGGAGCTGCAGCACAGAAAGGTTTTAAGTTGAATTGCCTTGAAATATTTTTTTGCTGTGCCTGTGGCTAAAGCGAAGAACTGGTGTAAATGATGGTTTTCCTCTTGATCACCCTATGAACACAGCACAAGATGAGAATTGTGCCACCATTTCAATTTTCAGCCGTCTCCTTGCAAGACTGATTCTGTCTCTGAGGAACAGTGACAGCTCTTGTAGAGAGAAATTTTGTCTCTTTCTCTCTTGCAGATTGACAACATACATACTCATTCATAGTTTTTTTTTTCCTGGACTGATAGAAACCATTAAACAACTGGAAATGGTTTGCATTTGTATGAATCTATATATTTTGCATAAAATTAACCCATGCAAAGCGACACATCCCAAAATAGTTTAGCAACAGAATGATACCAATGTGTGATTACATCCTACTTACTTCTTCAGCTGTGAGTGTTTACCCTAATTTCTGTTTAAATTAAAAACTTATGTGGTAAAAGAAACTTATCTACTGAATGTAGTATGAAATTCAACTACACTAATCATTTTTTTTGATTATTTGTTTTTCAGTTTTATGTCCACTCAGTCGAGAGACAAAATTTTTAACAAGAACGTCTATTGCGGTGAGGTTTTGTAATAGAAGTTAACAATCAATAGAAAAAAATACTTTAGATGCATCAACAGAAAAAACTGCAGTGTTGTTTATTGTCTGCTACTTTGATATATTTTGAATTTAAATAATATCACTTAGATATCAGAGTGTATCTTTGATATGTTTGTCATTCATTTATGTTATATGCAAAAAAGTAAAACATTTTACATTTCTTCTCATTTTTTTTGCAGTAACAATTCCCATAAATGCTTAGCACAGCCACTAGCTTAATAAGGTATTAGAAGGATCTATGAGATACAGCATAGGAAAACAAGTAAAAAGTACTTTTTAAATCATAAAAGCGAGATTGGCCAGATTGTGGTCTCACTGCAGTCGTTGAAACGCGATCAGTTAAAATCTTCAAAAACACATAAATGCTAACATCATTTGAGTTTGGTTTTAGATAACATGTGCTGTTAGTGATAAAAATTACACAATTACACAAACTTTAATGAAGGCTCATACTACTTTTCTTTGCTTCACGCCACTGGGTTTCGGTTTAGGCAAAATTTCAAAAACAAGCCTCAAAACAGCCTCTTGTTAAAATGACACAAAGATGAAGGCACTGTTGAGCATGTGATTACATGGTGACCTAATCAATCTGTTTTTGTGCATCTCCACACATGTGCTTACAGTTCACACACTACGTGTTTTTTTCATCTTTTATTCTCTAAAAGATCCCTTGCCTAATCTAAGCAGCCTTATTATGCCATCCCTCCCTTTGATATGGAAAGCAGGCCACCACTACAAAAAGACTTTCTTGTCAGATGAAACACAAAACACCATAACTGGTAAAAACAGAAGAGGAAGCCAAGTGAGAAAAAAATGTTGGAGAGGAAGATTAAAATGGACAGAAGTAGAGAAAATCCAGCTGAAAGGGGTAAGTGCAGGAGGCAGGAGGGCTCCAGGTGTGGATGGAAAGAGGGAGATGACAGAAAAAAAGTTGAGAGGTTAAAAGACACAAAGCAAGAAAGAGGAAAAGGTGAACGAAGAAATAAGTTTTGCTAATGCATAAAGGAAAAGACAGGGTTAGTTATCTCCAAGAACACCTGGATGTCAGAGAAATGTGTGCTAAAAGAGATACAGATCAGAAGATCTTTGAGGCTCCTAAAGAAGCTCTGTGGCTTTGAGCTTAAAGGGGACCTATTATGCAAAATTCACTTTTTGCATATTCTTGTACTTCCATTTGGTGTCTACTGCTTCTAGAAACAGTCCAAGTGCAATAAAAAAAAAAAAACACCCAGACGTTTTTTGGCAATAAGTAAATGTTTTGCTGCTGTCTCCAAAACGACCTGTTTCAAAAACCTCGGGATTGTTGCGTCACAATCAGAGGAAATTTACCAGCCACTCAAACATCTTACCAGCCACTTTTCTTTTTTATGTGTAACGCTTCCTTTGGTTACAAATCATCATTCATCAATTATCAAAAACGAGTCAGTCACGGAACTTGCCATTGTCATTTCTTTTCCGTTTTTTGTTAAAAACCGGCATTTAACTTCCAGTTCTTCCCTCAACTCCTGTCGAGAAACATTTTTGTTGTCTGCCACACGCTTTACTTCCGAAATGTACCGCCACATTGCTAAAGCTACTGCTCAGATTTTCTCCTTCTTCTAATGGCATTTAGAGCAAACTAGCAGCAACACAGGCACATTGCTGCCCCCTACAGGTCATGAGTACAAATTGAATGCATTTTTATTTTCTGTTAAAACAATATAAATAACGATACAAATGTGCATCAGATTTGCAGCGTTTAATCCTTCAGTGAGTTTTTATGTTTTTTAATGTAAGGCGTTGGTGGGGTGTTGGGGGGCGTGGCCAACAGCAGCTTATTTGCATAATAGTGATGTAACCCTAAAACCGCTCATTCCAAAATGAGCTCAAAACAGGCAGAACTGATCTCAATATCTGAGAATGATTTTGTGTAATAAATGTAATGAACATGTTTTGTACAGCCCACAGATCTATCCTAACTTGTTCAAGGAAGCATAATAGGTCCCCTTTAAATAAGGCAGTGGAAGTTTGAAAAGAATAAAATTATTACAGTAATAAAAAATGATGAAGGAATTTATTAGTTTTCATTTTATTCTGGGCACATTTTATTTAAAAAGATATGTATAAAGAATGCTGTCTTTACTTTTTCAAAAATTGTAATGAATACATTTATTTGAGTATCTGAAATAACAAAAATACATTATTAAAAATATTTAAAAATTTTTATAAACAGAACATGCCCAGCAATTGCAGATAAATACATTTTTTGGGCATCATGTTTCTGGTTCCTTGGTGAATATTTATTTTTAATGAACATACAGCCTAATCAACAAGACCCATAAAAATGTTGGGATGAACTCAGATGGCATGCTGATTTTGGGAATGCTAGTTTTGTGGTGTATTTTTTTGTGCATCTCTATACATAAAGTTGTACAAACTAGTCTGTCTGCCAGTAAGTCAGTCAACCAGTCAGGCCACTGCCAGCCCAACCCAAATATGGATACATCAATTAATATCTTGGAAGATCAGCAATTTTGTTTCCATGCATTCATTTTATAACGCTTATGCAGAGCTTTTTTTTTTTTTAACTCTTCTTTCCTGTACATCTTTGTCCTTTTTACTCCAGCTGCTTGACAACCCACCTCCAGAAGAACGGATGTTCCTCAAGTGTATGAGACATTCTTGAAGATGGAGATGGACACCCCTATTGTGACAATATTTTGTGGTTCATATCACCATTGAGGAACCACAATCTAAAAAGAGACTGATTTGGGTGCTGACTGGGTAATACAAAATGATGTTCTCAAGGGGAGCACTGCAGTCAAGATAAATCACAACTATGAATTAGTTTAGATAGCTTAGTGCAGAAGGATAGAGACAAATGATATTAGTAAAATTGCCTTTTAATACAATATTCTCAATGGCAATACAAAGTAGAGTGTACAAAGTGGTATCAGTGTACAAGATATGGTATGCTTTGGGGATGTGACTTTACTACTACTTGACTGCTGTGAAATCAGCGCTGCACTGGAAAATAACTCCTGGACTAAAGTGAACATCACAAATTTATGCTGTTAAAACATTTACTAGGTTCTGGAACAATTTTGTTTTACACTTCTATAATGTCAGAGCACTCAGCAGGAGAGAATTCTAACCCTCCTGAAGCCCTCAAAAGAGAGCGAGATAGAGAGAGGTAGAGAAGCCCTTATAACTTTGGGTCAATTTGACTTAAAGGCCATGAAAAAGTTAAAAAAAGTATATTTGTGTATGTCCTTGTACTCTTACCATACTGTTAAGCTAAGTTTTTATGGCAAATGTGTCATGATTTTTGGTCTATGTGGTAGTTTGTTTGTGTTTTGTATTATTACTGATTTGGTAGTCTTTGTCTTCTCAGAGGATTAGAGTAGTTTAGATTTTCTGGATTCTTTCATTGTCCCTGTTTCCAGCTCTGCACTACCATCCATCTCCCATTAGTAATCAGCACACCTGTTTCCATTTTTTCATCCCCCTTTCCAGTATATATAATTATTGTTTTCCACAGTCCCTTGTCAGATTTTCTGCTTATACTTTAGCTATCCTGGTCTTGTTTCATTTTTTGAAATATTGTTGTTTTTTGTTATTGAAGTACTTGGTTCTCATCCCAAAGGCGCCTTCAGTGTGTCTGCATTTGGGTCCTTCTACAGCAACTCACTACTCATAATGGCAAATTGTGAAAATTAGGTTTAGGGTGGTTAGGATAAGTGTTTAAAGCAGTGCAGTGATTACCTCACAGCAAAAAAGTCATAGGTCCCAGCCTTTCTGTGTGAAGTTTATATGTTCTCCCCTTGCATGTGTAGGTTTTCTCCGGGTACTCCGGTTCCCTCCTACAGACCAAAAACATGCATGTTAGGTTTAATGGTATCTCTAAATTGTTACTAGATGTGAGTGAGAGTCTGAATGGTTGCTTGTCCCTATGTGACTCTGTCAGATCTGTCCAGGGTGTACCCTGCCTCTCACACAATAACTGCTGGAAATAGGCACCAGCTCTCCTGCAACCCTGAAAGAAAAAAACAGGTAAAGAAAATGGATGGTTTGATGGATGGGTAAGTGTTTAGGTCAGAGACTTGGTGGTTTAAGTAAGAAGCTGGAGAAGGTAGTCGATAAACCAATGTCCCTGCAAAGATAACTATACGAATAAATGTGTGTGCGTGTGTTTGTTTTTGCCCATAATGGGATCCAAAACCCGAAAGCACACCAATTTATAGGGGCAAGATTGTAAATGTGCAGGTCAAATTATGATACCCAGAACTACCAAGTGATATTTTTTTAAAGAAAACTTGGTTTCATGACTACAGCTGGAAAAACATTTTGATTAGGCTTTGTTATAAAGGTTAATCAGTTATTGTTGTATCAATGCAGTGTCCCCGTGGGGTTTTTCAAATAAAAATGTATGTATTTGTGTGTGTTGCTTTGGATCAATAACAGTTAAATCAAATGTCAGAGAAGGGGTTCTGTATTGAAATAACTATTCACCTGAAACGATATCAGTCATTAAACGGTAAACTCCTAATCATTCACATAAAGACACTCAAACACTGAATTATTAAAAAAACAGAACAATTACACCCATACTGTTATCAGAAAATTTTACTTTTCAGGTAGATATTACAACAAGAATAACATTTTTCCGTAAGTAGGTAATTATGGCCATAAGCAAGTTCATGTACCAAAATAAAGAAACATAGTCATCAGGAACAAATTAGAGACACGTAGAAATGTACAAACATTATTCATACCTACTATATTATGATGGAAATAATCACTGACACACTTGTACACATCATTTATCAAAATTATCATGGCTGACGACTGACCGCTTCAGACCAAGACAGCTCACATTATCTTTCAGACACACACTCAGAAATCTTTCAAGTCAAATCTCTTTCGTTAAACATGGAAATCCTTAAAGGTGGAAATGGAGCAGTAGATCTGTCCAGTTGCTAAATTTAATAATAAGCTTTTCTCAGATTTTAGATGGTGCACTCAATCAATAGAGGTTATACTTCAGTTGATTGGTGTTACGGACACAAACTTGGAGAAGCTATTCTCAGTAGTCTGCTACAAATTTAGCAAAATACAGTATAGTACATATCTTTTGTTCATTATTTGTCATCATTCATCATTTTACCTGCCAATTCTATGCTCAAACTTTATGTTGGCATTTACAATTTTTTTCCTATAACTGTATAAAAAAAACTAATTTTAATACAGTGAATGGTGGAAGATGGTTATACTATTGTATCTAAATTAAAGCATTAGTTTAAGCAAATCAAACAATAAAACAAGAACGATCCAAATAAAACCTCTGATTTAGTTCCCACATTCTGAGTGTTTGTCTCTGTAGCTTTGCATTTCCCTCTGCATCAATATTTGTTGCAAAACTTGAATGTGATTCAAAGGTTTTTTTCTTTTTTTTTTTAGCTTTCCCGTGTGCTTGTACATTGCAAGCAAAGGTTTGGTAATCCTGTTCTCCCCGATTCCCTTCACCCCTTATCTCCATGCTCCCCTCAGCTCACTACCCTTTATCCCTTCCACCTCTTTACCTTCCACCCGTTCTTCTCTTTCTTTCCCGCAAGCTATCCATCCTTTTATCCAGTTTTCACTCTGGTCTGCCTGCAGCTCCCACGCCTCCACACTTCTTTACCCCCCCTGTCTCTCTCATGCAGCTCTATCTGTACTCAGCCATCCTCTTACAGCTGAATTTCACACTTGCCCTATTCTTCATTTCAAAACTTTTGCTTTTTTCTTCACAGGAAACTACCCTGGGCATCAAGAGCTGTTGTCAGTTTGAGATTGTTTGTTTTCAAATCTGTTGCATCACTTCCTTCTCTTTGTGAAAGAAGGTTTATGGTTTCTATTCACATTCCATTACCAATCGTGTGAAGCTATAGTTTTCTCAGGTTCAGTATTTGTTATTTTTTATCATAAAGCTTCTGATGGAATTCCTGAAAGAGCTAAGAAGTTTACATGGATTGTTATATTTTTCTAATGTTTTCCCTCACATGCCTAAGTGTTTCTGGTCCTAAAGCCATAACGAGAGTGGACCAAGACTTGGTTGCTTACATACAATGAATCATTGGAGGAATGAGTCAGCTTGCCTGGGTTGAAGCATTGCTACCTCGCTCTCAGTGAGCTGCTGGCCGTTATCTGCATCCACCAGTTGCCTTGTCTTCACAGGCTTTCCATTCTACTCTCATTTGCATGTGGGTTTTCTATAAGGAAAAGCAGTGAAAACAGAAAGACGCTCCCCCAGAGTTAGTGTTTGTACAATACGTGTATTTGGAAGTGTTTTTTTTTTTTTTCCCTGAAATTACAATACAAGAGCTATACAAGAGGTGGTTGAAACAGTGTTGCTGCCAAAATTACACAAAGCACCATCATTTTTTTTAAACACACTCTTATTTCTCCAAATTCTGGAAGGATGATCTATTGCTGTCCCATGGAAATGCTTATGTTGAAGAAATGAAGAGGACTTCACTTTCCTATCTACAACTGTAAATGTGAGCCTGAATGTGAGACAATGAGGTAAATTGTGATCAAAGCTTGGTGAATAATTTAAGGAACAGTTTAAGAGAAAAGTTTTGGTTACTGTAAACATAGTGCTAGGAAACACAAAAGTGTTAAATCTGATTTTTTTACAGAAATATACAAATGAAGGCACATGACGCAAATGTTTAAAATGATGTGCTTGTCACACAGGAAACAAGCTTTGTCTACACTGACTTGAAAACAATGATAACAAGTATGGACAGTGGAGATTTTGCACTTGATTTAGTCCACACATAAATTTTCCATGGTGAAATTTACAGTAGAGAAACTTTTAGCTGCAATGCACGGCTCCTGTCATGAACTTTTTACCTAAACCTAACCAAGTACTGTTCTGCCTACATCTAACCAAAATGAGCACAAGCAGTCTGAAGACATATAGGAATATAGCAATCAAGCAGCACTCAGAAATGATAACCACTTGCCCCCCCCCCCCGCTGCTAAAAAAGGTGGACCTTTGTGGTTCTTTACATTATCTAGGTCAGTGGTGTCCAATCCTGGTCCTGGAAGGCCACTATCCTGCAAGTTTTAGTTGTTTCTCTGCTCTACAGCATGTCCTCAAGCCTGTTTGTCATTCAGTCATTCAAATCAGGTGTATCAAAGCAGAGAAACATCAAAAACATGCAGGATAGTGGTCCTCCAGGACCAGCAGTGGACATCACTGTTTTAAACATATTAAAGTTTGACAGTTTCTAAAACTGGACCAATAGTCTTAAGATCAAGAATGAAAACATGTTTTCCTCTGAGCTGCAGTGTAGTCAGAGTATTTAAAATAAAGACACATTTGAAGTAAATGTTTAATTGTGTAAAATCCTTTGGTGTGTGTAACTTTACACACAGGCTTCATATCTCATTTAGATATGAGAAACTTTTGATGTACAGTCACGAAGGAGTTCTGAATCAGGAAGGTGTTTTAATGTTGATGGGTACAAATGAGCTATGATAAACCATGCTAAGGTTGTACTTTTGTGCAGGCTTATATAAAGAACTGGCGCAAGCATTGTTTTATGTATAAACTCCAAGTCTTTAAGTAGCTCTTTTTATTCAAATTTCTGAGAAAACTTTTCCCAAATGGATTCTTGAGCTTGCACTGAAAGGCTTTAATGCACTTTTTTTTTTCTTGTTTTAATTATAAATGCATGCGTAATGGCACATGAAAAACCCAAAGTGTTGTTGGAGCATTTTTAGTTTCTCTTTGCTTTTACTGCGTACTCCTTATTTTCTCTGTTTGAGGTACTTAGCATGTGTAGTTTGTAAGCAGTGCAGAAAAGTGCTGATTCTGTATTCAATTTGCCAAGTCTGCCTGCCTGGGAAAAAAAGTGAACCACTGCAGCCTCTATCTGTCCTTCCAGAGTGAGAAGGAAAGACGGCTGAGCAAAGGATGGAGGATAGAGGTTAATTACCAAATCTGAAGCCGAGAATAGATTTTTATGTCATTATTTTTAAACTATCCTTTATTTTCCCATTATTTTTGTATGCCTATCTGTATGTTGAGTCATGGCTCTCTTTATAGTGCCAATCAAAGAAAATTATAAACCAGCCTGATCCTTTGATGCCAATGAATTTGCATAAATCTCCATCTTAATCTTTGGCCATACACCCTGCAATAAATGGAAGTTGACTTCCAATCAAAAACAGAGCATAGGTAGAGTGATATGTGCCATGTCCAATCAGACAGAATACATAAATTTAGTGTCATTAGTGAAAACCAGGACCCTAAAATTGTCTGTATGCATGTTATCCAGAGCATGTTATCCACTGCATGTGTGTGTTAGCCTCCTGCAGGCATGTTTTATCCAATCACGTACCATCACTATATGTGCCAGACTGCCATGATGAACCTTCTATGGTACCACTGTTGCAGAATATATATCTATTTAGATATATATATCGATATATAGATATATCGATATATATATCCATATACTGTATATATCTATATATATATACACTGCTCACAAAATTAAAGGAAACACTAAAATAACACATCCTAGATCTCAATTAATTAAATATTCTCAT
>JAOXNZ010000021.1:15020798-15031971 GCA_028566095.1 Kryptolebias brasiliensis | reverse complement strand
GGACAGCGAGAGGCGGTGGTTCTTCTATCGAAGGTTTGTATTTCAGGTGGTCCTCTTCAAAACATTAACTGCTCAGTGTAACCCCAAGCTCAAAGTTGATTATAACAGTTGTAGCTTAAATTAAATAGTTAAAAAGATAATTCAGATCTTTTGAAGTGGGGTTCCATGGAAAAGTTACAAACAATTAACATCTTAGCTGTAGTAGACAGCTCTTAAAACAAGCCCAGTTTAGACAAATAAAGTTTAATTCTGACCATATTGAGAAGCTAACAACTTGTTCCAGTGGGACCATCACCAAAGAAGACTGTCACCATCTTAAAACAATTCAACTGCATAGTTTTTCTATCCGAAATATGATATTTTTGGAGGAGTTCTACATTACAGTTTCCAGAATATGTTGATAGAAAATATTTTAATGTACAAATAAAAGGAGAAGAATATAGAAGGGCTTAGGAAATGTCATAAATAAATCTTAACTGAGTTCACTTATTAGTATTTTGTGTGGTCTTAAAGCCACAGATAATTTTCCTAAAGATTCAACACTCTTTTTCATGCCTTATTAATAGTGGGACTAGAGCAGGTTTATTTTCCTTTTAGTGATTTATTTATTTTCTTCTAGTATCCTTACAGTATTCTCTATCATTGTTATCTTGACTAATCTGCTTCGCTTTGTTCTGAACCCTCACTTTCTTACCCCGGCATCTATCACTTTTTTTTTTCTCATTTCTTTTTTTCAGCCTCTTTAACTTCTTCTTTTTCACTTTGTCTTCCAGTAGTTTCTAAATCAGGCTACATTTTTCTGCATCCTACACTGAGGTCAGAGAAGTTCTGAAGTAAAACAGGTGGTGAGAAAAATGTAGGATGGTTTGAATGAACGCTCAACGAGAAAGCGTGGATCAACTCGTAGCCATGTGTGCATGCACGTCTGAGAGAGTGAGATGGAGCATGTAATGGGAATAAAAAAAATGCACAGGCAGGCATATTGCCATCTGGTCCCGTTAAAATTGGTTAAAACTAAATACAGATGGTTGCTCACTAAGTCAATTTAATCTGGTTTAAGTAATGAGTTTAGAGGTGGAAATCACAAATAGTTTTGTTGATCTGAATCACTCCCCTCAGTTCGGTCCAAGGGTTTGCACTCACTGAGTGTGCTGTTTGTTCCCTTTTTTCCAAAGTATTGCAAAGTATTTCAGATGCACTTCAGTTCACTGCAGAAATATACTGACATGGCAAACTCAAAAAGAGTCTTCTTATTATGCATGAGGAAACACAAGAATGTAAATGTGTTTTTCACTTATTTTTTCTGGAGACCTAGTAGGAGAAAAAGATGTTATAAAATTGTCTAAATTTAATTGCCTGTTGTAGTCATTAAAAGATTGGGGAATCTATGGAGATGCAGGAGCTCCTATTAATATCATACTGCTTATTGGCTTGCTGCTTGAGAAATTCACCTAAAGCCCATAATGAGAAAGATCTGTTGGTTCTGCAGCTTTGTTAGTGTATCATGTGAAGTCTTGTTCACTATGTACTAGTGGTGTTTTTTTCACCAATGTTTTGTGTATAAATACACAAGAAGCATGATATCATTTTTATCATCCACTGCTGAAAGGAAAAAGGTGTGTTTGCTTGTGTTTATGTGCCTGTTTGCAAAATATCATGAACAACTTGACAGATTTTATTGAAACTCTCAAATAGCAATCATTAGATGGACATCTACAACTTATTAACTTTTGGAGTCAACCTGATTCAAGATCGCTGCAATATGCATTCCTTCAACGACTACTTAACTTGTGATTTTAAAAGTAATGTAGATTGTGATGTGTTATATAAGTAAACGGTGGACGTGAACACTGCAGCTCCAGATAATTATGTGCAAGCTGTGCTAAAAAAGATTTTATGGAGTCAGCACTTAAATTAGCAGCCTTACCTTAGTGAGCCTCAATAAAGTAAACATCTGTTAACTGACAATTGAACTTGGAGCTCTGTATGTGATCTCTGGCTTCCTGCACAGGATAGCAGATTGTCCAACCAAGATCACGCACAGAGGGAATCAATAAAAGTGCTACAAGTGAGCACAGAAGAACATCAAATCAACAGGAATCAATGTCAGACCAAAGGCTAATCTCTGTGAATCACAGCTTTCCCCAATTCTTCTTTCCAATGTGCACTTAACATAGCTGCCAGGAAAACCTGCAGGTAAATGTCTGGGCGTGTGCAAAAGCCGATATGTTGGTACCAGCTGGGACAGGCACACTAAAGAGATATCAAGGGATTTAAATCCAGTGATTAGGTTTCTGATGCTGATGTGAATTGTGTTTATCAAAACATTATCAACATTAAAGACTGTCTGTGTTGGAGCAAGTTCTGTGAGAATCGTGTTGCAAAATGGACCATGTTAAATGTACCCAATCTATGTAACTATCTGACGCAAAAGTAATGTGATGTAAAAATGTACAACAAGCAAATAATTTATTGCAATTAAGTCACAAAGTGTCATAATTATGTCTCATTTTGATTACATTTTATTTGTTTTTGTCTCCAATCAGACACATTTGGTTCCTTAGGTCACCCAGCCCTCCTAATGTTGTCTCGTACAGTATTTGTCACACTTTCTGATTCACTGAAACTAAATTGAGAATTATTTGAGAAGGGTCTGAGATGCCAGCAGCAATTTTGTGACAATTGTTTGAGTAAATTCGTCGCACACATTTATTGAACGTGTTCAAAAGAAGGGTATGGTCACATGTGTTCATTTTGTTTTAGCTGTGTCTGAAATAGCCAGGAGCTGTTCGAATGCCATGGGCAGCTGAACTTGCACTGGTTATTTTTTCCCCTTGTACCTGTAATGTTTGCATATGATTGATGCATTTTCAAAGGAGTTATTAAATTTTACATTAAACTAGGGACTCATAACTCTGACATATAGCTTTTGTTTAATTGTTCATTGTGTATTTTTGCTAAATGTCACTGTAGTGAAAAGCTGTATGCTACACACAACTACCTCATTGTGACAGCTTTATCTACTATGTTTACAAAGGTCCAAGGTGGAATGCGAGACTTAAATTTAGTTCTGCACACAAACATTTTGCACTGTACAGTGAGTTAGGACAGTGCTATATTTGTTCGGTACATTTGTGTACCAAACCGAAAAACCAGGACCAGAGGTATTTGATACAAATATATGCATCCCTATAAATTCAAATTTAAAGATATATACACATTTGTGGAAAAAACAGGAATGATGCAGCCCAGAAAGGTTGCAAAATATTGGGTGAAATGTTTGTGGCAGTGGCTCAAATGGTGCAAGGAGAATCTTCCTCTCTCACATGTACAATAAACAGTAATGTCTCAGGGCAAATCATCTCTGTAGTTACATCTTAGTTGAGTCACAGTATGCAAGAAATAAAACTACCTGACTGACAATTCAACAAAGTCAGCATCATCTATTTTAGTGTGTGTGGGCAATAACATTCCCATACTTTCCAGTTACTAAAGGTGCCCTTGAAAAGTAAATATTTTGTACCTCTTTGAAAAGTTACATGTCTTTATGTGTGTGTATGTGTGTGTGTGTGTGTAGTTTTCCCCTGTTACCATCTGTTCTCCTTTGGCTCATGATCATCTTTCTCCCCATTAACTGTCAGTCACTCTGCTGCCTGTTGACATCTCTCTGTCAGAGCCGCATGCTAGAACTTCGCCATCTCACCTTTTCAGAAATAAAAATACACTGCAAGATGTACTGCCCGGTTTCTTTAGCCATCCAGTTATGTGCATACTGTCCCACTGACTATGAAAGCACAAGGAAAAACGTGAATGCAGGATTGGTTTCTTGAGGAAAAAGGACTGAGCATGTACAGTAAATAGGACAAAAATTACATCACACCTTGAGCATGTTTAATTGGGCACGATGGTGCATGCGGTTCAATACCAGAGAAATGTTTGTCCATAATAAAGGTTCCTTGTGACATCTTTTCAGCCTCAACAAGCTGCTCTACAGAATGTTACCACATCATTCGTCATCACTGAAAATCTTGTAGATAATTATCTGCCAACAACAGCTTTGTTTCAGATTGAGGACACAGTCATTTTGACTGGTATGATTGGGCTGGAAGGACAGAGCACATATAATAAAACTGGTTTGTCATTTGTAATATGCTTCTTTGGTTGGTCATGGAACAGATATATATTTTTTTAAATCTAGAAACTGTCTCTTACTGTACATAAAAAAAACATCCAGAAAAGATGAGATCAGGTTTTTTTCACATACTGCATATCAACAACTTCTAACCTTCTCAGTCTCCCATTTTCCCTACAAAACCTCCTATTTATGTTCTAAAAAAAATGCATTTGGTTCTAGTAAAATATTTATCCCTCAGTCATAGCGCAAGAACCATAAATCATACATCTAAAAACTGAGAGCGTGAAAAAGGCAAAGGGATGGGGAGACAAGGGAAGGGAATGAAATGGATATTAATTACAGGAGGAGTGGGAGAGAGATGGGCAGCTTGTCAGAATGTGAAGTGAAATAAGAGGACATGAGTAGAAGAGTCATATATTCAGAGCCAGAGGTGTAAAGGGCAGGGAGAGAAACTGACGTGAGCTTGAATGGTGACGAGATCAGGATTACAGAGGGGAAAATGTTGTTAAGGCAAACCAGTGGAAAGGATGGGAGACAGCTGTTGGGTGCAACTGTGTGCACTTCACAAATGTGGTTTGACCAGACTTGTCTCATGTGTTATATCACAGTTAAAGTCAGAGGGAAGTGAATCCTATAGGACTGAAACATTTGTACATCAGGCCAAAATTTTCAAAGTCATTTGGGGTACTGTCAATTGATACAATTATTTGAGCCTGGCTGTTTGGATCTGATCTAAACGAACAGTTTAGATATCTAATGTGCTGTTAATCATGAAGTGCCATGAGGCATTTAGGTTTTTTGTTTTTTTGTTTTTTTTTAATTTTGGGACCAGTTTTAAAGCACAACAAATGACTAAATGGTGATTAAATCTACCCATCCATCATAAAAAAGTAAAGGCACTTTCAGATAATTTTGGTGCTGACTTCAATAAAACAGATTTTTTTAAACAAATTCTTTTTGTAACCTGAATATATATCCAAAAAAGGGTTAAAAACAATAGCAACTGGACTTCAATTTGTAGTTTGAAGACGTTTCGCTTCTCATCCGAGGAGCTTTCTCAATTCAAAAGCAGAGTGTGTGGAGTTTGAGCTTTTAAAGCTGAGATGTTGTGTAAGCTGGATTCACATGCAGATTGCATATATATTGAATATATATATATATATTTCAATCCAGATGGGAAGCAAAACTACAAATAAATAAAACCACGGTGACATTGAAACCCACTTGCTTGGTAGTAAATCATCACCAAAGTAAAGCAGAAGTCAAGATACAAAGGTAGAAGATTATGAGTCTGGCTAGAGGTTTTCTGTAAACATTTGTAGCTCATTTTTATTACATAGTTTACTAGTTCCTGTCAATAAATATGATTTTCAGCATATAATTTAAGTTTAATGGTGTCAGGATCAGGACACATCTGAAACAATAATGATATAAAAACAGCAGCATTCTTGTTGTGGTTTCAAGTGTATTATAAATTTAAAAAACATAATGGGCATTTATATCCAAACTATTTAGCAAAATATCTCCAGAGTTTTTAAAATAAAGAAGTTGTTGGATGCAGATGTACAACTGATTAAGCTGCTTGATTCAAGAGCTAATTATCTTAAGCAGACACAAAAATAGTTATAACTCGTACAATTTTACAGATACCAAGCTAAGTTTTGGTGTAGAAGTAGCTGAGAGTCATCCCCAACACATACTCTGAGCATTAGAAGATTGCACAAATTTTAGTTTAAAACTTTGGCATGCAAGGCAGTGAGAGATATATTTTCCTTTAAGGAATGCTACTTTCAATAAGAATTAGAAGTAGATATGTTGCCACCACTATAATAAACCATCAAAACTTTGCTACAAACGTTTTGTCCATGCTCTACACTATAGTGGACCTTTCATGGTGAATGGGGAGCCTGCTGTGCTCTTAATATGCCCCTGAAGACCTCACCAAGTTCCTGTAAAGACCATCCACGTTTGGGCTGACTTTTGTACTTGTGGCCGGGGTCATCATCCAGTGTGAAGGGGGTGTCACACACTGAACCCTAAAGGCAGACGTGCCACTCACGTCATTTTTAGTCACTTTTAACTTCAGAGTTGAGAGTTCCTAAAACACATAAATGTCAAGCATGTAAAATATTGAGGGAAGAGAGACGAAAGAAAACCCGAAGCGAGAAAAAAAAACCCTTATCTTGTTAGATGCATGCAGACTGTATATCCAGCATGCCAAACATTAGCAAAAAAAAGTGTGAGGCAGCGTTTTCTGTTTCCAGAGGAAATTTGTTTCTGATAAAAAATTCAGCACAGGAGCAAAGTGTTGGCTAAGTGACAGTGAAAAGAAATCCACTAGGAGCAAGTATCCCTCAAGTGTTACAAAAGACCTGCGTAAGCTCTTCTACGACAGAGCCAGGAGGCGGAGGGAGGGATGAGCCAAAGACGGAAGGCCAGGTGAAACGAGGTCACCACTCAACTTCCACTCAACATTATAAGAGTTGATTATCTCCGGCCCTCACCCACACACAGGGCCCTGCCTGCAGAGCGTTCGTCTGTGTATGTATCTCTTTGGGTTTGTTGTGATTAATGCTGACATACTGCAGCTTCTGGCTATTTGCTTAGCCTGTCCTCTTTCCAATTCTTTAGTTAAGGCAGATCCCAGACACTACTAACAACACTCACATACACAACCAACATTAAACATATTCAACCCGAGAGCATGGATCAAGGCAAAATATCACAGGAAAGAGGAGTGTTTCACATCCAAACTGTGTTTACAGTGAACATACAAAGCCTTTGGTTGTCTGCTACATGAGTGTGTATCTTTACACCAATGTACAGAAAAAAAAACTATGTTATAAGGTTTGTTTGAACTTCTCTTATGAAGCTATATAGAGTTACTAGGTGAAATAAAAAAGGAATCCAAAACATAATGATTTATAAGTGCCATTTTTAATATTAGATCATATATTGATTTGGGGACATTTTAATTTTTTACTCTTTTTTTTGTGAGATTTTTGAAAGATGGCAAATGGCTGTACAGTATGTCAGAGCAGCTGCGAGTCATTATTCATAAGATGCACACTTAATTAGGTTTGACTTTATGACATTACATCGGCAGCCATTTTCTTGAGGCAAAATTTTTAAAAGGCAGGGCGCAGATGCAAAGCAAACAACTGCATTACCACATGAGTTTCTAATAAAGTTTGTAAGATTTAAACGTTGAAAAATTTGCAGCTGCACACTATTTTGTCCAGTAAGATAGTAGCAGTATGACCTTGCAGGTAGAGCCTGTTATATGCAGATAAAACGTTTTGTTTAATTTTGTTGTGTTTTGTTGTGTTTTAACCCCTTAAAATCAGTGGTACAAGCTACTAGATGTTTCACACTGAAATTCCTCTGCTATATCCCTTACATAAAGTTTATCCCTAATGTTCAAAATAAAAACTGTTTTGTGACAAAACAGTGTTCACCAGAGTTTCCATGGAGACAAATGTTCTTTAATTTTTTCAATCGGTCTTGCCTAATTGATCTTCAGGCTTTTTGAAGGTCTTTCTGAAGTTTTTGTTTGGACGTTAGCTACTTTTTAACCTATTTTTGGTTCACATTTGTTCTTTACCATTTTGTACTTACTCAGGACAAAAGCCCATTGGTTAAAGAAATATAATTTTAGGTTATATTGATGACCATCATGTTGCTGGCAGGATTGAAAACCTTTTCTACTCATTTACAATGATAGGAGGGACAACACTCACATGGACTGTCCCCACTGGGGGGCCAGTTGACTTCTGAATACTATGTCCTCCTCTTTTCCTTTAGTGAATTGATCCCACTAGCAAAGGGACTTAAAAAAAATATTCTGAAAGTCTTTACCAGAGTGATTTCTTATGGGAAGATGGGGACAGAAGAAAGGATGTGCTAAAGTAGAACACAGTCTAGCGGAGTCTTTAAAAAAAGGTGGTCCCATGTGTTTCCACTCAGTCAGTCAGTCAAAAAATCCTTCAGCAAACCTTGAAAATCATATTCTTTAAATCTAAAACGAGGCATGCTGCACCTCAGCAAGCCTTTTATGCTATACTCTATTTGGCACAGCAAGACTATTTTAAGGGTTTTGGAGGTGGCTTTCCTTTATTACTTTGCTATACAAACCTTTTTTTTCCCCCAGATACATTAGGGAAAACTGGAGCATTTGGAGAAATCCAGCACAAGCAAATGGAGTACATGCAGAGTCCACACAAAAAGGCCTGCCAGGGACCCTTTATTTTTGAACATGACAAGTTCTGTACCACTATGCTGGTGTGCATGTTAGCTGAATGTAAAATACAATAAATTTGACCAAACACATTCATTAAATGTTTGCATTAAGCAATGCAAAATCCAAACAATCCAAAAACATTATTATTGAGAGATAGATGACTCAATCTTTGTTTAGAATTTGACATGAAAAGAGGCAGCAATATAGATTTCATCAAGAACTGCTGTTTTCATCTATGGTTTTTCATATCGTTTTTAAACTTGTCTTGTTAAATATGTTACATATTTCAAAAATCATTGGAAATCTAGATTTCCAAGAATTCTCTAACAAAATTCTAATGGGATTGTATTAAATGCTGCTTATGGTGACAATGAATATTTTACAATGAATTTGAACTTGTTTTATGACAGGGTTGACTCCAACAGTTAACAACACAGTTTTAAACAAAGATCTCTTGTGGTGTGTTAGCTCTCGAAGTACATGTGGTAGATGACACTCACACATCACATTTTATCTCAACATCTGTAAAATTGACTAAGTTACAACCTTTTCTGTGTTTGCTGGGGTCAATCAGCTGTGGCTGTTTGGAGACAACAACTAATGCTAAACCTTAGTCATCATTATCTCATTTTTCCCCCCCATGGATACCAAATACCCTACACAGAAGAAAAGTAAGATCCAAGTTTTATGTACAAAACCTTATAGGATGAATAATTTGTTCACTTTTTTTGTTGATTTACTATGTTATTATAACTAAGACTCATTCCAATTAAATATGCAATATTATTCATAATATTAAAATGCAGGAAGTGTATTTGTTATTTCCGTTTATGTTTTCTTTACATTCTTCAAAAGCCAACTCAGACTCTTTCTTACTGGATTTGACTCCCGTTGGTTCCTTCATAACCTAAAGACAAAATGGTGAAATTTTAAATGTGTGGCCCAAATAAATAACTTTTAGTGCACCTTTAATCAGCAAACTTTACACATCTATAATTTGTATGTACAGTACAAACAGACATACCCACATGCAATTTTCATAGACATATTATACGAAGGAAGAAAAATGCAGAAATACAGCAATTTTGACAAGCAGGATCACACAAGCTCGAGCACATTTACAAAAATCATGAAGGGGAATGAAAATGTTACGCAAGCGGTATCACTGCTTTGACACACACACATACCCAGCAGCATGCTTGGATATGTACACACAGAAACACAAACCATCATCCAGGGGTGATATCACTTGAAGGCAAGCCTGACTTAGGGCAGTGTGGCGCTGTTATATAACATGGCTGGCCAAGCACGGCTAAGCATTTTTAACTGGGCCAGCAGCAACTCTGAGGAGAACTGTGTTTGTTAGGAGGGGCTAGAGACATGGAGAGATAAAACTCAAAAGTTCTGTTTGTGTGAAAGTTCTGTTAATGATATAAGGAGTTGGTTTAGAGAAGACACAAGACTGAGGGAACAAATTTAAAAACAAACTAAAAACGCTGCCTTAAGTGTGCGCAAACTGTTGTTTTTACTCCATGAGGGGACTCTTTTCATTTTTAAGAGTCTGAGGAAGATCTGTTTTAAGTCAAGCTGCTTGTTGAAGGCGCTGCTATGTGAACTTCTGTGCAACAGAGTGCTATATTAGGTACCAATACAGAATTTGAAGGAAGAAAAAGGTTTTAATAAACTCCTACAAAATATTAACCTGACGCATTCACTTTTTGATGGATGAAGTTGATTTGTAAAGTATTTATAAGTTTGTTTAGGTGGTATCTTAAGCTCATAAAACTCCCCATTCACTCTTCCATCTGGCAGATCACACTTTTACTTCAGTTGGATAAATGAGAACAGCTCAGTCACTATTCAGTTCATTGAAGCTTTGCATTTCATCTCATAAATTCATATTTATAAAAAATATTAAACCTATAACCTCATGAGATCCTGCATCCTTATGAGGACATCACTTTCTACATATTTCATTCTGTTCAACTTAGATCTGTTGTTCTTATTCAGTGAGACTAGCTTTAATTTTCTTATATATAAAAAATCTTAAATATTCCAAAACAATAGTTGTTTTTTCTATGTTTAAGAGGTTATACTCGTCCCAAATAGCTAGAGAGGATTAAATATGAACACTAAACAAAAGCTTGAGTGCCTAATGGCACCCTTGCTCCCTCTTGATGTTACTGTCACATGGCATTGCTGCATCTGTCACCACTGCCTTCGTCTGTGGTTTTTGTCAACCACCACAATAATTGGTTGGTCTGCAATCACCTTTTAGCTAGTAGCTCAGAATTTTTTAAGTGGGATTTTTTGGAAAGGGCATGAACAAATTATATCTTACCTGCTGTTGATAGCTCTTTGAATGGCCTCAACTTGGACAAACAGAGTTTAATTCTAACTAGACTGAGGAGCTAACTTCTAGATCGAGTGGAATCGAAACCCAAGTTGATTTAGTCTTTATATATATATATATATTTTTTTTACACACATTAATTTACTGGAAAATGTAGCATACAGACAATCTAACTTTATAGTGTGCATTGATTGGCTTAAAAAAACACTTGATTTTGTTATTCCTGTCGGCTTATCATACCTCCTGTGTGCGTAGTTTCCTGCTGCTGCTGTCAAGCCAGAAAGATCCTTCAGAGCATACAGACCACTGTTTTATTGTCAGTTTCTTTAAAGTACTTCCATACTTTAGACCCTTTTAGCCTTTGAAAACTTTTATAATCTGTTTTGTGCAACACTGTCAGATTCTGTTTGTCTGCACAGTTTCAAACTGTGGTTCAGAGTTGACC
>JAOXNZ010000021.1:15002006-15013659 GCA_028566095.1 Kryptolebias brasiliensis | reverse complement strand
TATTTTTTAAATAAAACGTTTTTGTTGTGATGCCTGAGTCACTGTGCAGAGTTGGTAAATGAGGGAGAAACATGAGAACATCTGAAAAATCAAGTGTTTAAAAAGCACTGTAAATATTAAATAACATTTTAATCAAATTCATAAAAAGGTTGTTGACAGAGTTATGGGTTTGATTGTGCTTGACAGTACTGAAGCACAAAATCAAGTACTACAAGTACCAACTTATTAAACTTCAGAATAAGATTTTTCATTCATAGAACAAGTGACATACAAATTGAAGAGTGAGGTAAGTTGAGGTTCTGCATCAGCTTGTGTGCTGTTCATAATAAGTTTTTAGACTGATTTTACCTTCAAAGAAATAACTACAAATATTACAGAATTGATTACATGGGCCTGTTTCTATTAAAAATAGGAAAAACATACAGAATATTTTAAATTTCAGAGTACATTTTATACCTTCTCATATTGTTTTCATCCTTCAGCATATTGTGGGCCTCTGGCAGGCCAGGTACTAACTTCAGCCAGGTAGCATCAGCATGGTTTAGATGAGCGAGTTTGATATTGTTGGTGAGAAGGTTTGATGGTGTGTGTGAGAAGGAAGAGGGTTTGATAGTGTATATGAGAGGAAGAATAGTTTTTGTCCTAAGGGACCTCTCATAGGGTTCAATATAAGCAGAGAAGGCCCACTTGTGATAGGCTTGCTTCGCCATTGGTGCTTGGGGTTGCGATTCTCATTAACGTAATGTTTAAATATGAACTGTAAAGTAACCTTACAGCTCATCCAGATGCAACACAAGCAAAAGCCAAATGTAAATCACCATCATTGCCAGCAAAACAGAAGAAAACAAGTGGGCTAAAGTGAAGACTCTGTGTGATTGGTTTCCAGCAGCATTCAGTCGTGAATCACAAATGTCTGGTAAACAGATGCTGCTTGAAAGAAGAAAAAAATCTACTGTCTCTCATGAAAGGAGATTGCATCTCAAGTAAAAGAGGAGAGTCATTGCCTTTACAGTAAATAAGTGTACATCAACATTTATGGCACTTTTCATTTCATAAATGTATCTCACCACTGGTTGACCGTGAAGCTATGCAAGAATAGTATTTGTTGTTATGACCCTGCAATAAAAACCAGGCAATAATGTAATTGCTTGTGTCTGTGTGCTCATTCGTTAGTCTGTTAGCAAAAATATCTCATAGACCTGTGAACAGATTTTAATGAAACTCTTAAAATAATCATTGAATACATCTAAAACTAAATACATTTTGGAGTCAACTCATTTAACATGGCTGCCACAGCTAATCAACCTTAGCAAACACAAAAATGGCTATAGTTCAGTCGAGTGTACAGTTTCTGAGCTACAATTTGCTTTGATAGTAGCTGAGATTTCTCTCTAAAACATAGTCTGTGTGTTAACGCATTGCATGACATCTTCATTTAAAAACTTCGGCATTGACCGTTCGAGTCAACTCTGTCTGTGTTAGCAAAATATCATCCAAACACATTTTAATGAAACCTTCAGAAAGTAATCACTGGATGTACATCTACAGCTCATTAACTTTTGGAGACACCAATATTTAAGGTGGACGCTTCAGCTAATCGTCATTAGCCAACACAAAAATGGCTACAACTGAAGTCAGATTTACAGACACTGAGCTAAGAGAATGCAAGGTGGAGGGTGATATGCATTCCTTCGAGGAATGCTACTTTCATTGTTGTGATTTTTTTTTATGTGTTATTTCTTGATACTATAACTTTGTTCAAATTTGAAATAACCTAATAGTATTACACTTTTAACACCTAACACAAAAATAGATAAGGCGTACTAATATTTCACTGTGACATGCTGTAAACCAAAAATAGGGTAATACTGTTTATAAGAAAATAGACCACATTCAATCCAGTGTATAAATTAGTTAATTACTGGCCTGTCTGCCATCAGTGTTTCACATGATTGTTTTTACAGTGTATGTGTAATTACATCACCATTTTTGGGTTGCCATTTGTTCCAACTCAACTCTTTAACTCTGTAGTACTCCTCTGCATTGCATAAAAGCAATTTGTAACACTGAAACAATTAAGTCGTACATTTATGTAGCAGAAGAATGAAGCATTTATTGTCTACAAGTGGGACAATAAATGTGTGTATGGATTGTTCTGAATGAGAGTATAAATGCAACAGTGACATATGAAATGAATCTTAGCTTGGCTATGTTATTAGGCAGCTAATCAAGTGTTGCTAATGATGAACCTTGTTTCAGCTCTTACCAGCTGACAGGATTGGTTCTGGATTATTATGTATGAAAACCTGACTGGCTCTTTAAAAACAGCGTTTCCAAGGTGAATGTGCTCAGGCAACAAATGACACATTACACTGACACTGGGTGAGTTGAGTTTTTATTTGGTGATTTTGAGGTTTTCTGTTTTTGCTCCTCCGTTTGGTTTTGACCATATTGGTTGAATTTTTTTGTGTGAATACTAAATCAGCAGTCACACTATTGTTTATTGTTTCAGAACAGCTGTCTATGGGGGTAAAGTATTGTTTATAGTTTCTTACGTGCGTTTTCTTCAACTGCAGTGCATCTGATTTTCCACTCAGTTTCAGCCCACTTCCACATGTTGTTTGTTAACCACATAGACAGGAGTTAGTAACTGGGAATGCTGCACATACAGTCGGCTGAGTTCAAACATCCAAACAATGCTCTATTCCTAAAAAGATAGTTCAGATCTTTTGAAGTGAGATTCTGTTTGTAAGATTATGAACAAGATAGTCTTTTTTTCTTCTTGGCCAACTAAAGGCTAGTCCAAGTGGAGACAAGATTAAAAACAATTCTAATCTCAGAACTTTCATAGTGGTTCATACAAACACTATTATCTATTACTTCACTGTCAATTATATGATTATTTGGCAAAAAATATAATATTCTAGCAGGAAGTGCCCAGGCTGCACCAGAAGTGCTGCAGCTAAGCAGTTGCTATTTGTGCTAGCAAATAAACAATTTCTATAACCCACATACCAGTCAAAAAAGTGCAGCATCTTAAACAGTGTCCCCTCAATAAAAATGGGATTTATTGCAAGACTTTTAGATAAGAGATCATTTGTTTTACCTCGGGTATATCTTGCAACTCAGAAAAGTTACTTTAAGCTTGATCACCACCATAACCTTCTTGGGCTGACAAAGGAGAATACAGGAACCTGACGCCACAAATGGTTGATTACAAATAATCCAGATAAATCAAATCAAGACAAAGGAGCCAGGTGGAAAAAAAAAGTTGGGAGGAGAACAAAAAACATTTTTTTTTTTTTCCCCATTGAGAAATATCCTCAATTTTTCAAAAACTTGATTCTATAAGTCTCCTTGTTAATGCCTTTAAAAATCATGACTGTAAAAGTTAAACCCACCTATATGAAATGATGTGATGTGGTTTGAAGTTTGTGGATCTCCCAAGGAGCCATAATCATAAATAACAGTGTTCAGGTTTTAGAGATACAAGAATTTGTGGACTGTCAGATAAACACTGATGTGAGACAAAAAAAATTGACATGGAGTAGAGATGGTAAACCAAATTCTTCTTGTTATTGCCCGTGCGTGCTTGTCTGTTTGCAGAAAAAAAAAGATGAACCACGACACAAATTTTAACAGAAGTCTTAAAAAGTAAATCACTAGAACTGATTAACTTTGGGAGTTAATGATTCAAGATGGTTACCACAGCAAACTGGCTTTAACAAACACAAAAAATGGCTATAATTTAGTCAGTTTTACAAATTTTAAGCTAAAAATTGGTGTGGTAGTAGCTACAAGTCATCAACAACTAATACTTTGAGTGCTACCATATTGTGCAAGATCTTTGTTTAAAACTTTGCCCCTTAATTATTGGAATCAATTCTGTATCATGAACCACTGGGTGGAATTTAATAAAACTTTCAGAAATTAATCATTGGCTGAACATCTACATCTAATTAACGTTTGAATTCAACCCAATTCAACATGTCCGGCACAGCCAACTGAACTGAGAAAGATGTAGCTATAACCTAGTTGTCTGATAGCAAAATATCTCATGAACCGCTAAATGGAGATGAATGAAACTCACAGGAAGTAATCAATCCATGCACATAAACAACTGATTAACTTATGAAGTCAATCCTATTTATCAATCTAAAATAGCCTCCACAGCTAATCAGCCCTAGTTAACACAAAAACAGTTATAACTCAGTCAGTGATGTGGTAGTAACTGAAAGTTATTTACAGTACATACTTAGTGCTCCAACAGGTTGCGTGAGAAATCACATAACGTTACTTTCAAGATTAGACCAAAATGGATATAATTGTCATTTGTCAACACAGGATGATCTTAGTTTAAAACACTGGCAGAAAAAGCCATTATTTTGTTCTTGATAAAAATCTTCCTTTTCCATCTAAGTTACCTATTTCCTCTGTTCAGATACAAACATGCAGGATTTAGCTGCAAAAAAAAATGTTTTTCAAGTAGAGAATCAACCAGCATTTTCTCTCATTTCCAGTCCAATAAACTGTTATAAAAGGCAAAGTGAACCTGTTGTGACAGAACAGCGCGACAGGACAGCAAGCCTTGCGAATGGTGAAATTTTATTCTAGTCGCTCTACAGAGAGAGAAAGAAAGAAATAGAAAGATAGAGAGATAAACAGTGCCACTGTACAGAAGAGCTCCTGTGAAATTCACACAAAAAATATTGTTTTTACTCTTTATAACTCTCCCATGATTGATGTATTCCAGTATGAATTTACAAGCGATTTTTACAGGTGTCATTTCTAAATATATTCAAAATAGTTCCTTAAAAGTCTTTTGAGGAAGTATTAGTTCCTTTTTGTTTTGTTTAAAAAAAAAAGCTCTATTCTTTCAGCAAACAATAAAGAAAGCGGTCTTGATTCTTTGGAGGGATAGCAGACTCAAAGTAGAGGGTTGCTTTTTCTTCTTCTTCTTCTTCTTCTTTAGAGCTGAAGTCCTGACTACAAATGAAGGAGAGGGAAGCAGAGCTGGTGATACAGTATTTCTCACCTGCCACTGGAGGAAGAGCACGGATGTCCCGCCATATTGAGCCAAGCCTGACCCCTGACCTGCCACGCTTTTGGGCCAAACATGCCTGATTTGCACAGGAGGGGGTCAGGTCCTCGGCTTCTCCACCCCAAAACAGCAGCAGCATCTTCATTGTGTTAAACGCAGATATTTTTTATCCTCTCAAATATGTATATACTCACACCTGGTTACAACGCATTAGTGATTATAACATCATAACCAATGTAAAAATACAAAAACAAAAAAAGGAAACATAAAAACATAAACTTGTTACATTTGGGGTTGCATGCCATCACCTCATTATTTATCATTAAATGTAATTAAAATACATTTTTGCCATTATAAAAGAGCAGGGTTGTCATCACAAGGGTGTGTTTGAACGTAAAACAGCATCAGTTTACGGGACAGTTCTGTAAAAGTGGAACAACATGAGCAAAACTGTTGTGAGTCCATGAATCAAAAATGATGCTGTTTGATATTTTCATGTGCATATTGTTCACTCTTCAGCTTATGCAGGCAGCGTGTGGAAATAAATAAATATAATAATAATATTAATAATAATAATAAATATGCAGATACGATGCAACAAAAAAAGAGCAAACATAGTTCTTCAGTCAATATTGGGTAAGCTGATTGGGAAGCAAGGAGAGATTTACTGCAGTATCCCAAGAAGTACAAAAGCAGTGATATGACAGTGGTTGCTAAAAATGCTAAAGATCAAGCTTCAGTTGAAACACAGTGGCTAATGCAATCAACTGCTATTAAAAACAATGGAGAGGAGTGACATTCCCATTTATGTAATCTGCATGAGGGTAGTTATTCAGATTCTGGATGTTTATTTAGCACCCTTTATTCTGTCAAGGGTGCTCAGTTTGGCAAGAAAGAGAGCTACACACAATACAAACCCATGCTGAGAAAAATACCATCTAACCCCAAACCCTCCACCCTCCCCACCACCACCACCACCCCTTCCTCTTTTCGCCTTACATAGGTTGTATGAGCTCGGGCACAGAGCGGAACTGGAAGACCTTGGACTGGTACAGTAAACATCAGCAGGAGAGGAGTTTCATTCTGCTTTTGGCCGCTTGACATTGTGTCAGTTTATTTTTTATTTTATTTTTGTCATTTTTATAAAAAAATAACCTTGCGGCACATCATGTTCTGTTGCTACCGCTCCCTTAAAACACACAGAATCAGCCTGAGGTATTTTACTAGATATAATTTGGCTTTGTGACTCCAATCAAGCAAGCAAATCAAGTCAGTAACGGTGGTTACGTTAACTATTTTTGAGTGTGCAGTTTGCACATCTTCATGCTGCCAAAAAAAAAAAAAAAAGTTTTTTGGGCACAAGCGGAAATGAAAACATATGCATGTACATCTTTTCTGTTGAGCAATATTAAAAGAATAAAACCAATAAAACACAAACAATCAGAATACAAACTAAATGTTCTGGTTGAAATTTCAAGCTTACCCAAGTTCTTCCATGCAAAAACATCCACCTGGTCCTCACAGATGGATATGCAGTTAATGAGTAAAAAATAGTGGAGTCTCCTTTGTTGCACCCAGTTTGTCCCCACCCCTCACCCCTTAAAAAAAGCTAAACACAGGTAAATAAAAGATCCATCTCAACTAGTATTCAGATCTTTAGGAGCCTTTGTTGACTCTAAATAGACAAACAGTAGATAATCCACTTTGCTAAACTCCTGGGCCAATTAACCAAGGTTTAACTATGCCTAAACTCAAAGAAATAAAGTGTTCTAGTCCTGTACACACTGTTGATGTGTCATGTGGATGGACAAAGAAGAGGAATAAAGGAATCCTCAATGTTTTTTTTTTTATATATAAATAATTACCCTGTTTCTCAGTGGCACGGAAGTCAAAAGACAAAATCACACCTCAGATGAGGTGCCAGCAGACAAAGTTATCAACTCATTTTTCTCTCCCTTTATTGTTTTAAAGTCATCTTTACTTTCTTCTCTACCACCCTACGCTTGCTCAGCCACACTGCAACACAGTTCAAAGATCAAATTTTTTGATTGTATAAATATCCACCGACCACATCTGGCAAGACACGGTAAATGTGTCTTGACAATGCATTTGTGTATATATTCTCTTCTCTAATGGAAAACAAAACAATCAATACATGCAAAATGATCAACTGCTCTTGATGATATTTTTCAGTAAGCTATGCTTTTTTCAAAAGTGAATGTGGGAGAGAGGTTTTAAAACTAATGGCTACTGTGCTACGAAATAAGCAAACACTAAAATCTTACATAAAGGGATCCAGATGCCAGAATCCCTTATAATCTTATATCTCAGTAGAATATAAAAAGTAATGCTTTGCAATTATTTTTCTATGTGCAGCGTTTTGAATGAAATGCCCATTGACTGCCTCAAGTTTTCCTGCTTGTCTTTTCTACAAGTCACTTTATCAATCTGTCTTCCTTCAGTCTGTAAACATTATGTATCGATACATTATTTTCATCTTCCCATTATTGAGGTGTCATTAGCTTGGAATTAAAATGCAAAACCACATTCTAACTAAACTGCAAAATTTACTGACTGGTTCGGTCTGTCATTTATCCCCTCACTCTATCCCCCCTCTTATCTTTCCTTCTTCACTGCCAAATGCCTTAGTAGCCACATATGACTAAAAGGAGCAGACCATTGGACTAGCTCAGTGTGACACCCCTGTCTTCTTGGAATAACTTTTTGTCTGCCTTGCCCATCTGGTCTTCCTGTCATGCCTGATTTCCTCAACTGGTGAGGTCCAAGCTTGACAGTAGAGGTGGAAAGGCAAAAGGGTAGATGGAGGGTGGGTGGTTAGAGGAGCTAGCACCTTTTTTCTGCTCCTTTTAATTCCCCTGTCATGTAATTAGTGCCACCCTCAACTATCTTTTTGTACATTTCCAGTCAATATCGACATTCCAATCCAAGAAATGGGACTACTCTATATCGGTCCCTTTTTAAAACCTAAGGATTTAATGACCCCCTTCTCTTTACATCCTTGGATATCTTATGGCAGAGTGCTGGTCAAGTAGCCAACTCATAGGTATATGGGAGAGCATGGACAGACATGATGTCAACTGTAAAGAGAGTGGTAGTAACGGCATTAGACCCAAGTGGGCACAAGTTTCTTTCGATGACAATGCTGAAGAGAAGAAAAATGTTGTCTGGCTATGGCATCCCATAGTAGATAACATAGTTGATAAATTATAATACAAACCCAGAGAGGAGTAAGAAGGGGAGAACACATTTCTTACATCAACTAAACATCTGACTCCAGACTGGGAATTTTCTTATACACCCGTCTATTGCTAAACTGGGCTGAGTTTAGGACACCCCGTGAGGCTGGGTATGCACTAGTCTTATTGGCTGAGTAAGGCATCACATGCTCTTTATTGTACATGTCATTAGCTATCCGCCCATCCCTTGAACAGTATGAAGAGGTGGATTTAACGGAAGAGCGGAGATTGTTCGCATCGTTGCGCGTTTTGATGGGAGCTGCTCCTAGGGCCACCGCAGGAGAACCTACTGCCAACTGTTTGTAAATGTCAGAGGAGCTACGCCCATGGACCAGTCTGCTGCTGGTATCATCCCTCAATGAGTGGCTAAGAAAAGGGTTTTCTGAGCCATGGGCTGGGTACAGGGACTTGCTCCTTTTGCTTTCCTCCAAATTATGGTTAAACAGCATTGATTTAGACCCAGTGCCAAAGAGTTTGCCAGAATAAGGACGGATGCCAAAAAGGTTCGCATAGTGCGAGTCAGATGCTGAGTCCAAGAAGCGATCCTTCTCTTTGAGACTAACACTACGTGCTGGTCGGCCCAGGTCAAGATCCTTGGGCTTTTCGAGCATGATGTTGTCAAAGGAGTGCTGACGACTTAGCCTCAAGCGATTTCTTTTTTGAACATGTGGCCCATCTGTCTGAGGCCAATATAGACCAAACATTTCATCTGGCTGCTGCTCTTGGTGATGCATGGTGGGACTGACCAAGGGGTCAGCAAGAAGCTGGTCCTCACTAATGTCATACAGGTTGGCTGTGTGGAGGCACGCCTCACACCGATTATATGGGGAACGAGTGCCAGATGCTGAGGCAGATCCAGCAGAGCCATATGGCCCTGCTGGTGGGTAGCTAGCAGTTACTTTGGACAAGCAGGAACGGCAGTGTGTTTGTTTATAGCGATCAATAGTTTCATGAGGGGACAGGGAAATATTTTTCTCTTTCAAGTTGTAGTGTTTAGAGTAGGCTGAATCTGACAGAAGATCAGAGTCCGGGTGATGCAAAGGCGAGGAATTCAGATGAATGATGGGCTGCTCACACTTCCTGTAGTTATCACTGTGGTCAGAGTAAATTTCAGGGTAATCCACATCATCTGTTGCAAGACCGTGACTTTCACGGAAGTGAATGGGGTCTGAATGGAGGCTTAGTTCTCGGTCTGAGTCAATTGTGTAGATTTTTTCCCCTACTCCTCCTCCTCTCCCACTTTGGTTGGTTCCACCACTGACCTGCTTAGTTTTCAAGTAGGACAGCTCTACCTCACTGCAATCCCTTGGGTATTTTGACGTCACAGATCTTTTTTTTAAGTTGTCCTTGGGTTTCAGGTGCTTGTTGTTTTCTGGGTCCTTGTAGGAGGCTGCCCTGCTTGAACAGTCAGAGATGTCAGAGTGGGCTGTGTCCTCAGGAAGGTAGCGCTGGGTCTTCATTGATATTCGTGGGTCTGGCATTAGCATGTCAGGCATTGGAGCAGGACCAGGCGGCCCAGAGCGAAGTGTGTCCCCTGATTTCTTCCATAACGTCCGAGGTGGTTTGGCGTTGGTCTGGACCGTGTCAGGACTCACAGATACCTCCACTGTGTTTGGATTGGCATCATTTAAGGTCAAAGGATGCTGCCCCCCCTGAAAAATGTAGTTGTTAAGGTGGTCTTTGTGGCGGTTGGCAAGATAGGACTGAAGGTCACCAGTGTCCCCATATATCATATCTTTG
The DNA here is from genome assembly GCA_028566095.1 of Kryptolebias brasiliensis. Lineage (NCBI taxonomy): Eukaryota > Metazoa > Chordata > Actinopteri > Cyprinodontiformes > Rivulidae > Kryptolebias > Kryptolebias brasiliensis. Next base: position 15,003,621 of record JAOXNZ010000021.1, on the reverse strand, counting down.
GGAGCATAGCTTCTGTTGTCAGTGTAGATGAAGTTGCCCTTCTCTGCCATCATGTCCATGATCATGGGGCCAGCTGAGTGCATAAATTCTCGTTTAGGTGAGTTCATGTGGGAGCCACCCAGGTTAGACATGTTTGTCATCTGTTTGGCAGACTTAATGAGCTTAAGCATTTTGTCCTGAGGGCTGAAGTCAAGATCAGTCTTTTTCTTCATGTCAATGTGGACTCCATGGATGCAGCTCCAAATTCCCTATATAATACATATGGATGACCAAGAACAGAAGGTGAAGGAAGGAAAGTATTCAGGAAAGGAATAAGTAATGGGACAAAGAAAAATGGAGCATGAAAAAAAAGAAGAACAGGGAAAAGAACAGAGACAAAAAGTGTTACTTTCTTGCTTTAGCAATATATATCTGTACTCTACAAGTTCCATTAAAATGAAATAAACTGACAGACATACAGCAAATCATAGCAAAACAGCATTGTGCACCTTTTTATCAAATGGTAAAATATTTAATTTTGTTTAAAACACACTTGCTCTGTTTACAAAAACAATTTCATTGAAGTTTTTTTTCAAATAGAAATCTTTTAATACTCTCAGAAAAAAGAAGACCTCGGGAATAAAAACAACACACTTATTAAATGCTTTTGCTAGATCCCAGTTTTGATAAATCTCATTCTGTTTTGATGTCAGTATGATTATGTTTATGTTGTTCAGTCTCATACCTACTTAACAAGTGACCAATAATACCCAAAATCGAGATTATTTTGGGTTACTACATGCTTAACTGGTTTGTCTTGAGGAACTTAGAAGTTTGCGACTTTTGGGGAAAACAATTGCTTACCCCCAGAAATACATCTGAGGTCTTTATCCACTTCACAAATAATTTGATTTATTCTTTTGACAACTCATGTAATACTTTCTCACCACAGTTTACTGAGCTTCCCCTGAAACTCTTTGGAGTCCCCTACAAGGAGGGCTGCTTAGCATAGAGCTTTCAGTCTGCAGGAAACTTGTCATGGTTCTTACAAGCAATGGAGGCAGGCCCTTCTTTTTGGTGTCTGCACAGCAGTCTTTGAAAATCATATTTCTTGTTTTAGAGACTTTGTAGCGCTTATTTTGGAATATAATCTTTTTGAGGAAGAATGGAACCTCCTCTAATGTACAATAAATGTTCAAAATGATGCAAGTGTAGGGTAATTAGGAGAACTGGATCAGGCAGTGTTTGGTGATTAGTTGACCATATGAACACACTTTCTAAAACAATTTTTATAAAAGACAAACAAACAAACAAAAATCTCCATTAATGTCTTTGCAAGTTGTGGAATAGAAGGCTGTGTATTTACTCTCCCATGCTTTAGTTAGCATTAATAGTGTTGATTTAATTTAGTATTAGGAGTGGGTCGATTATTATATCTTTATCTGATTTATCTGTATATCACCATTTTATGTTTACCCACCATTTTAGAAGCTTTAACAAGTAGTTGCTTAGTTTATTTGAAGAACAAGAGAGACTTGGGACCTCCAGAGAAGGGAGGGAGTGACTTACCCTCTGGAAGGGGGGGGGGGGGGTCAAGTATTAAAAGCAGAGGAACATCTTTTGTCCCGTCAGACAA
>JAOXNZ010000021.1:14982830-14998795 GCA_028566095.1 Kryptolebias brasiliensis | reverse complement strand
CTAAAACCAGAAATATATGTTGGAGTGAGTTTTATTATAAAATTTGTGAAAATGTAATCTAATATGTTTGAACATAAATTTAAATACTATTTCAAAATAAAATAATCCTAAATAAAAACAAACAAACAAAAAACTAAGCTCCATGTCTCATTTAGTTCTTTTGATTTTTGTCAACCTTAACTCCTTATTTTAAGCACATTTTGTTTAAAAATATAATTTCCTATTCTTATTTTTTATGATGTTATGTTAGAGCATCACCAATTACTTGTCTTACTATCTCATCTATATAGCCAAAACGGACTCGTATAGAGTGGTAAAAAGCAATAAAGACCTTATCTTTTCTCATTCCTCACTCTGTGCACCCTTCCGTCTGTCTCCCCTTCCACCCCGGCTTCTTCTGTGACATTTGGCGTGTGGCTAATCCAATCTGTGTCATTCAGGGCCTGATAACTAAGGCTGCTAGTGGGGAAAGACAAATACCATGGTGGCGCTTAGCTTGATGTCTTTGGGTGCAAAATTTATAAGACATCATTAACCCTTCGGAACAACTGAGGAGCATTTGTCTCTTATAACATTTGGGATTGCACTAAAAGATGTCGCCAAAGGACATGTTTTAATCATGTCATGTCATGCTCTGTAATAAGATGAATCTTGTGGTATTAACAAGCCTGCTCTTTTTTTTCCTTTTAAATTAAGTGAATCTGAAAAAAAAACCTAGTCAGGACCTGCTTCACTGTTGCCAGATCTTCGGCATGAAGTGGTTAAAATTTAGTTTTAGTCCTTTTAAAAGAATACTTTAGTATTTTCTTATTGGGGTTCTGTGAAGAGGTTATAAGCAACATCATACTTGTTGTGGATAGCTCTTTGAATGACTTCAGTTTGGAGATTTAGCATTACATTGTTAATCCAGCAGAAATATGATATAATGTAATATGATATCCCTGCTAGAAGTACCTAGACTGCACTGGAAATGCTACAGCTAGCTGCTAGTATTTGTGTTTGCAAAGAACTTTAGATTTTTACATAAACAACCATCTAATGCAAAACTGGCACTAATGTGTAAATTTACAAAACAGTGTTTGTCTTTAAAATGTTTGAAAGATGGAGTTATTTTTAGACACCAGTAAGACTGCCCTGCCATGCTCGAATTAGGCATTAGCTCATCAATTCGGTCCAGTCTGAAAACCAATTAGTTGGAACACAGAAACAAAAGTCACCCAAAATTGGATTTACAAATTTTTAAATGTTGTAGTTTAGAGAAATTAGGTATGAAAGAAAATATGTGGGAGCTTTATAAAAAAGAAAAAAAAAACCTTTCTATTATTGTATTATAATTAGACTCAGTTAAAAATAATTCTGAAGACACTTTGTATATTTATTTTGTATGCCTCATAAAAGATGATGCACAAACTGTTCATGGCTGATATTTACATTTGGCAAACCTAAACCTGGATCTCTATCAGCTCTTATTAATATTTGTTCTGATTCTTGCTGCAGCTTTGGAACAGTAGCTGGAGCACAAATCTGGTACATTTCTGTACTGTTTCTACAGGTGAGAGAGCAGGATGTGAAACTTTACTGATTATTTATTCCATCTCAGTTTAGATCCATATAGGACAGTTTAGGACAATATAAACAATTAATTAGTCTTTTAAAAAAACATCTTGAACGTTTCTCTGTCTCATTTCTGTTCATAGAATGTCATGTTTTCCTCATACAATGTGCCTATCTGATCAAGTAGCATCTGCCAAAATACAGAGTGTGTCATCTATCAAGAACCTGCCATCGTCTCATTCTTCTTCTCTTCTTTTGCTACCTGTTCTCTTTTTGCCCTATCCCACACACAAACTGTCACTTTCCTGATGGTGTAATCACTTTTTCACCTTCGCCTTATCAAATTTGTTTTCTCAGGCTCACTCTCTTTTCCCTTATTTATTCCTATCTTTGTGGCTTTTATCTTTGTTTACATATTGAGCAGCGCTGAAGTTATCAGTGTGATGCGGATTTAAAGCGTTTTTGGTAAATGTTGAATCAAAATGACTGCTTAAAAATCAAGACACTGGATGTGAGTATTAAAGGTAAAAGACATGCAAAGCAAAACAAAAACAGTAAAGCTGATTTTTTAAGAATTATCCATGGGGTGTAGCCTGCATGCTCTGAAGCCCCAGATAAGATTCAGTTAGATGAGATTGTTGCCACACTGGTGTTCATTTAATCTACTTTAATGCACTTAATGCTAGTGGCTAGTGGATGCTCACAAAGGCAAAATGCTTCTGTTGTAAAATGTAAATGAATCCGTCTCTAAATGCTTTAGCTGCCTCACTTTCTCTGTTTTGGAATAAGAAACTGTTTATGTAAAAACCTCAGAGGCTACTGTAATAAAGGAAAGCTATGATTCAGATGTAATGCAGAAAAACACACATACATGCATGTCTGGTTTTGCAGAAAGGGAATGAAATTAGTCCCATGTTTAGAGCTGCTTTTGTGTCAAATAAATGACTGAACAACTATTTGTACTTCTGTGCTTTTCATTTTTGCTGTTGGCACACAAGGATGTCGAAAAGTACTGTATGTGTGTGTTTGCACACTTGACAATATTGGATTTGAGCCCCTGCTTTTGGGTCCTTCAGCAAACTGCAACTCTTACTACAAAATAAGCCCCCTTTCACAAAACACTTCAAGCTAGTCCTGAGATTCCTCCTTGATGTTTTGGTGTAATTCATTATAGAACCAACAGCATTAGGGATTAAAGTCAACTCGCTGTTGCTATGCCTCTGAGCTACCAAGCAAGGCAGTGAGAGAGCCAAACTGAACTAAGCCTTAATCACGGGTTAAAAGTGTAATATAGTGATGACAGTTTTTATGCTACTTCGAAATTACAGAATTTAGAATGGGAGGTGTCCCACACACATTTTACAAGTTGTGCTTCATGTCAACAATGCTGAGTTATACTCTACACTTCCTGTAGTTCCACTACAGTTTAGTTCAGTTAGGAAAGCTCACATTGTAGAGGGTTGTGGCCGACTGAATTGGTGATTTATAAATGCCCAGAGGCAGCTGAAACAGGGACTCATCTTTGTCGACATATTGTGTAACTATCATCTAAAAGAGGCTGCAAATAGTGTTATCTGCTCAGAATACAAAAACATGTGTGATTCTCACCATCTCCGATGATTGCTAGGATAGCAAGATCCACCTGCCGCTTCCAATAGGAACCTTTTTGCAGAGCAATGCCATACCCAGTGGTTGCAAAGATGTACCTGAATACAAGCACATACACACACAAAATATTTTTTCAAAACAGTGTCCCTATATTTAAAAATATCTTTTAGGTAAGCATATTGATCAACATAAAGTAGCCAAAAAGATTACTTTACTTTAAAATAACTTTCCTTGGAGGAATGCATATTGACCTGTCTTGCATACCAGAGTTTTAAACAAAGTGCTCAGAGTATGTGTTGGGGAAGACTCTCAGCTACTGCCACACTAAATTTTAGTGGAATATCTGTACAATTAACTGAGTTATGGTCACTTTTGTGTTTGCTGAGGTTTTGAAGATTTGCAGAACCATGGCTCAGTTAGGCTACGAACAACATATTGAAGTAAATCAAATGTAAAAGATTGGGGACAAAATTCATAATAATAATAATCCTAATATTTTTGATCAAGCTAATGTGCTTCAGCTGTAGAAATGTGGTAATTCAGGGGATTTTTGCTTTTCTGAGACTTAATTTGTGTTACAATAAGTTGAGAATCACTAAAATGAAGAAAACTAAAATGACTGCTACCCTGTCAAAAAATAACAAATAAACAAGAGTTGGCTTTCCAGCGGTGGCACAGCAGCGTAGTGGTTAGAGCATCCCAGCAAGAAGGCTGCAGGATCGCATCCCGGCCTGGGGGTTTTCTGGGTGGAGTTGTTAGGTTAGATTAATTGGTAACACTTAAAAAAAAAATTGTACTCAGGTGTGAGTGAGAGTGTGAATGGTTGTTTGTCTTGTTTGTCTCTATGTGGCCCTGCGATGGAGTTGCAACCTGTCCAGGGTGTCCACCGCCTCTCGCACAGTGACTGCTGGAGATAGGGACCGGCTGCCCACAACCCGGAATGGAAAAGCGGGTAAAGAAAATGGATGGATGGCTTTCCAGTTGATTACTTTGGTAAACAGAATTATCTGTGGTTGTTGTCTCTCATCACGTAGAGAGTCACAAAACTGCTGTAATAGGGGATTACTTTGGCTTCTGGCTGTTATCACTTTGTTTTCAGATTTTGGTCACCAGTTACTCAGAATGGCAACTTTGTCACACATCACTGTCCAGAAAATAAACCATTTTAGATCCAACGTGCCTGAGCAGTGCAGACCCACAGAGCCTGTTCTTTAGTAATGGTTTGAATTGACAAATTGAAGCTTTAGTTACCCGCTGCCAATGGTCACCAGCTTACATCCCTCATCCCTGCCAGCCATGTAGTTCAACACTGCTGCATCATAGATGAAGGCATCCAGCTTGCTGCAAAAGAAGACAAAAAGAATAGTCAAAGTGAGAGGATGAAGACGAAACAAGAATGGTTTTCACATTCTTCAAAAAGACTGAGTTGAAAGTGCACAGGAAGAGACAGAAAGCAAAAGTGGGTCTTATTTTTCAGAGTTTGGCGGTTGCAGATCAATTGTGTGAAGTGTTAAATCATCCCCAGTAGGACTGCAATCCGAGAGTAACCACTCACAAAGGACACAGTGGGGAATGGCGGCTGGTCAATACAGCACACTTCGTCGATGATAGGACCTCAGAGGCAAAGGGATAACCTAAACAAACTTTAGACTGACACAAACATTTACACTGTCTTTCTTTCTTTTTTTCTGCCTTTGTCCATACAGAGACTCGTAAACAAGTCAAAGCAGAACGACAAAAAAAAAAAAAAAAAGATCCCAGCTGACATTTTCAATGTAACTGATACTGTCACTAGCCACTGGTCTTTTCCTATCTCTGTGGTCGCTCATGTTCAAGCACAAACACCACACTCAAACACTCAGAGCTCCACTAATAGTCCAGTGACTGTCTGGCATTTACTGAATGTCAGATCCAGCCCTCCGACAGAGACTAACAGTTGATAGTTTAGCTGTGTAATTAGCTTAACCCACCACTGGTTCATCCACACGCAAACTGTGTGTCCTAACATGGGCAACCCAGGAGTAGATATTGACAAGAGTGTATTTTTAGTCAGATGAGGGTGTGTGCTGGCTTGCCTATGCATGTCTATAAACACTAGACAGTCACAATCTCAATCTGGGGGCTTCACTGACTAGACATTTTTTAATCAGTGAAAAATATGGAGCAGTAGATATTGCCACCTCCACTTCTAAACTTTTGAATGTCAGCTCTAATCATGCAAAATTACCTCTTAATTCTGTTAACTCTTTATCTTGTTTTTATACTCATATATTTTCATTTCAATAAACAGAGAACAAGGCACTGGACAAGTTTGCCCACAGAGCAAATATTTTTAAGACAATATGGAAAAGCACCTAAACAGGAGGCATTCTATGTTCCTACATGTAATTTATGGTGCTGAAACTCCAGATAAAACAGCCTCCAGGATCAAGGGGGTGCTCAATCCTTCCATTATGTTAGGGTGACTATTTTACACAAAAGTGGTTTGAAGTTATGGCTCTCAACTGGATAAAGGTGGACTACTCCTCTCCAGGTTGGGTGTCAGTATCAGCCTCAAGCAGAGCACTTAAAGCAACTTGTTCACTAGTGATTGTAGGAAGGACAAAGGATGGCTGGGGCTTCATTTTCTGGTCTGTCATGATAAAAAAGGAGCTGAGTGGAAAGGTAAAGCTCTTGACTTATTGGTTAATCTATGTTCCAACTCTCATCTGTGATTATGAGATATGGATCATGTTCGAAAGCACAATATTCCAGATACAAACAGTTAAAATCAAGTCTGGGTTTCCCTCCTGGACCTGTTACCTTCACAACCTGACTTTGGAAAAGCTGATGGGTGGATGCTTTGAATTCAAGTTCAAAGAAATGATAGATAACTTAAGACTTTTGCTCCACACTGCACATAAAAATGTATTTTCATACTTTTTGCTAAATATTTTTCATATTTGCTTTCATTTTTACTTTACTTTCATACATGTGTTTTATGAATGCAATATACTGTTACAAAAGCACAGACACAAGAGATTTAAGGTTGATGTTTCAGGCCTTCTTTTACAGTGTGTCTTTTAGACATGATGGGCAGAAAAACTGAAGTGGCTAAAAATCCGGGATTATGAATTATATACCCCTACTGTATTTTTTGTATTTAATTTTTCCTCTTTGATCCTTCCGTATGGACCAGCATGTCCTTTGAGCGAGGACATTTTATAAGATCAAACCCCATTAACCAGTCCAAAATATCCTCTTGTATTAGCATTTCACCAACCTCTTGTCCTTTGACTTTTCCATTTTTCTCACTCTCCTCCCATTTCTATTTTATTCCTTGATGACCTTTTTCCCTGTTCCCTTTTCATCCCCTTCATCTATCTCTTTCTTTGGCCTCTCTACACTTGCTTTTTGTTTTCGATGCCCTCCCTTTTTTATTCTATTATGACTTTCCTCACTTATCTCTTTGCCTGTTTGTTGTACCCTTTAATCCTCCTTTTATTTCCTTCAGTGAGGCTTTCCCCCATTTTACCCATGCACTTTACTTTTGTTTTTCGATGAGAGTTTTTCTCCTTATTTCTTTTGTTTTGATCATTTTTATCTTCACCCAAACCTTTTTGAATTGATCCAACCCTCCAGTCTGTCCTTGGTCAGCCTTGTGCAAACACCTCTGCCACCTATCTCTCCTACACACATACACACAGCATCATCCACACAATGGAAACTAAAAATAGCTCCTGCCGTTCTCAGTGAGGAAGCCCATTCATCCCCAATCTCAGAGGATCTGTCACGCACATACACACCCGTTTTCACACGTGCAAGATGTACAATCACACATAAAAATAACCCACAAAGCTGCACATCACCCCACTGACTGACTAACTAAGCCCCTAGAGGAGAATCTTTAAACATTTATGACTGGTGTAAAAGTTCCCTTAAAAGCTTGCAAACATCTAGACACACACAGTGTCTCCTTACCCCGATTTAAGGCTGACAAGTGCATCCACGACGCCAGTTTGATGATACTTCACCATGTACTGGTGCATGGCAGGGTAGTTCTTCTTGATGTTTCTCTCTGTGGAACCATTTGGGACTGTCCCAAAGCGGAATGGAGGGGAGTAGGCATACGGGTTCTGAAACTGTGGTGGGGAAAAAATCAATGGTATTTAAACAAAAAAAACAAGCAGATGAGCTGAAGTAGTAAGAAAAGGTGAATCAGAGTAAAACAGTAATAGTGGTGGATAAGTTAGAAAAATTTTTCCAGTGTAAATACTGAGACTGTCGTCTTTCTTTATCCCTCTTATTACTGACCACCTGAGAGACAATGGTTTATTAGATTGGTTGCCATCTGAAATATTGCTGTTGTTGTGATGTGTGTTGGGGTAAACACGAAGCTGAGGACAAAGAATTATTGGTTTTCCCAACTGTGGGAAACTAAATGAGTATTATGGAGGACAACAGACAACACAAATATCTGTGTGTTCGTTTAATCCCAGATGAGTGCAAATAAGTTGAATCTGTAGTTTTGTTTGTGTATAAAGTGCAAACTATCTGTAAACTCCCTTCATGCTGCCAAATCTGCTGAGTAATTGCGTTTTTCTGTAGTGACACCTACTCTTTAAAAGAGAAACTGCAAGAAACATAGTGCAGTTTAAAGTATAGACTTGAGTCAGTCAATATGTTGATGACACAACTTGCTCATTTCATTAAAAAGACATATGACCTGTTCAATTTATAGCTTGGTAAAATGACTTAAACGTGTCTTTATTTTCAGAACTCCTATGTTACATCCATCAAATCTATCAAAACATGTTGCTGCTTTTATTACTCTTGCAGCCTAAAGTGCAGCAGCCATTTTAGCACAAACTAAAATTTGAAAAGCTAGACATTGTGATTCACAAAGATGGTGGAAATGCAACACCCTCTTCACTTTGAGTGTGCGCTACAAGGACACCTTTAAACCTTCAGCTGAAACGTTTACAGCCTGTTGTACCCTGCACAATCTTGAAAAGTCCAATATGCTGATAGGCTGATTTCTAAAGAAATAACTTTTAGAGGTGACATGTAGATTGTGTAAAGTGATGAACCTTTTGTTTGAGCCGTTTATTTGTTGTTTAAACCATTTTGTTCCTTGATGAGATAGCAATGTCAAAATAATACTTATGTGCTGCATCTATAAATCTATGGCTAAAATTATATTAAAACACATTAAAATGGCCTTAATTACATGCAGTAATTGTTACAAGTCTTACAGGAAGATGGTAATACCATTTACAGTGGTATAATTTGAGTATGGCTAAAAGCATTAAAACATGGAAACCACCCAATCTGAATGGAATGTGCAGCCTATTGAACCAGCAGTATCAAAGCCAGTGACTTAAAACAACTTAACAAAATAATGAGTCTGGGTTAGTCGACAGAACTTTTCTGAATTCAAGAGTGGATAGAAGAACTTTCCACAAGGTTCAGTATAATGAACAATAGTGCACAGCCTCTGTACAATATATGAATGAACTGACAGCAGATGTTTTCAGCTGTATAAAAGGTCAGTCCTGGGTCTAGAAATAACCACACAATGACTGTCTGTGCCAGGAGGACACTTTTCTAGAATGAAAAGACATTATCTAACTTATCTAATGGTCTTTTTTGTGGGGAGGGCTATAATAAAGTAACTTTTATATGCCATGCAGGCCACACTAAGAAATGATGCTTGGTTCCAGATGCTGCTTTTAGTAGCCTTGTAAATTCCCTTCTCTTCCCTACCACTATTCTCTCCTGGGTACAGTGTATCAGCATACATGTCAGGAGTTTTGTAGAAATATGCTCATCATTGTGGTAAAAACATACCCTCTGTGGCAGAAACAGAAAACTGCCATCCATTTCAGTCAAACAGTGGAATATGAGCTCTACCCAGACCACGTATCGTGTCTCACTGCGAGTGTTTGTTAGAGGAGTAGTTTGTGTCTATGTATGACATTTAAAATATCTTTGTTTGCTTTGATTTTACATATTCATAGAGCAGAACTGACTCAACATCTAGTCAGCACAGCAAGGATTTTATTAGCATCTTATTAGCATTTATGTTCTGTTTTGTGTCTACTGAACATTTGTAAACAAATCTGTTTGGTTGATTGTTTGCCAGAGTTTGCAAAGTTTAGATGAGCTATTCACATCTTTAATGTACCCACGTATGTGGCGAATATTTATAGGGATTTCTACATTCTATATTTGATTGTGTTTGTGTGTCTCTTTCTGTTTTATGAACAGGCCAGAGTGAACATGGACTGGATGCCATGAAGTGTGTTTGTGAGGACAAGTAACTGCCCTCAGGAAACACTTTCTCTCCACAGTGGCCTTAATATTGTTTCCTTCTTATGCTTCATCTTTCCTTCCTTTTGCATTTACGCAGGCTGAGCAGAAGCTTTAAGGGTCATGAGGGGGCAAACATGGTAAGTGGGCTAGCAGCTGAAAATGTTCAGATCCGCTGGGAAAACTCAGATTGTAAAAGTACTTTTTCTCCTGCTGAGTAATTACCAAAGAACCCCTTTTAAGAAGCAACTGCAATCGTAATTTTACTGCATAGGGCACAAAAAAAAGAAAGAAAAAGAGAAAAAAACAGAGGCAGAAGAGCACTTTCTATGTCCCAGGTTGGTGGAAATGGGAACAAAATGCTGTTGGTCCAAACAAAAAGACAAATTCACCAGAACATCCAAAAATATTATCTGTGTAGGATATGTGGCTCAGATCTCTTTTATATTAAAGCAGATGTCGGACATTTTTTTAAGATGTTGAGAAACCTGAACTACATATGAGAATAAAAGCAAGAGATGTACATGATGCTAAAACCCAAAACACTGTGCACATTGCACATTACACTTTTCTGGAAAAATTAAATCGCATTAAAAAAGCTTGAATGTAGTGATTACCTCAAATGGATGATCACAGCTTTCAAAATTATACACACAAAATAAAGTACTAGTGTTAAAAACCAAAATTTTTATGCAAAAAAAAAAATTGGACTTTCATTTTGGATGATTTAGAAACAAGTGATTGAATGTTTGCCGGTTTGTTGGTGTATCTGTGAAAGAAAAAAAAAAGATTTGCGGGGCTCTCTGGTCACTGCCTCTGGTCCCTGTTTTAAGTGAAAAACTAAAAAGCACATAACAGGGACAATCTTCTATATTCCATTTGCCTTTTGTCTGCTCTGTTTCTTCCCTATACCTTCTTGTCTTTCTGATCATTTACTTTCTCCCTGTGCTTCCTGTTTCATTTCTTACCTTTGTTGTCAGCTCGGCCCATATCGGCCCGTCTTTTGTTTTGTACCATCATGTATGTTCAGCCCCCTGTCCCTCATCCCCCTCCTCCCATGCACTGTCAAAACTCTCAAGATCGGCCCTTTCCGTGGTGGTATCTCCTTGTATGGCAGAGTCTCTGTCCTTAATAAACTCCCTGCCCTATTTTCTGATTTTCTATTTTTGATTTGACCTTTTCCTTTTAGTCCCTGACTACGCGGCTCTGAATATGTTTTCTAAATGGAAACCTATTCTTTGTTTGACAAACATATTTAGATGGGAGGCAGAATTTTTGAGAAAAATGCTGATATTACTTTAATCTTGCCAGTGATAACGTTGACATTAAAGACACATTAAAATACAATGGAAGAACATGCTGAGCTAGATGTTCCTCAATAATTGCAGCCCCTCAACCCCCAGATTTTTTTTTACATCATTCACCATTTCCTCTCAGTAATTAATCTTTTCTGCATAAACAAAAAAATAATGATGATGGGATCATGATAAAGTGAACCAGACATTAACAAGGTTCTGTATATCTTTAAGCTCCACATGTTTAGGTTGGATTTTATTATGTTAGGCTGAGCCCTGAAAGTAGAAAAAAATGGTAGGAAACAAAAAAATGATTAAAATGTTATTTTATGATTATATTATTTCTGAGTAGTGTCAAAATGTGGGACCTCAACAAAACCACAGTCTGGCTAATTAACACACAACTTCTTCCATTTGCTTGGATTTACCTTGTTGTCTGAAAGTCCAGTAACTTGGTCAACAAACTCCTCCTGAATCATGAAGGCAGCCAGGTTAGCAGTGTAGGAGGCCAGGAAGATGACAGCGAAGAAGGCCCACACCGACACAATAAACTTGCTGGTGGTTCCTTTTGGGTTTTGCACGGGCACAGAGTTGTTAAAGACCAGACCCCAGAGTAGCCACACAGCCTTGCCCATGGTGAAAGAAGGGCCATGGGGATCTAACAGAAACATTAAAGAAATGCGAGATATAAATGGTGAAAGTTAAGCTAAACACTTTTATTAAAAAAAGGTAGAAAAATGTAAAAATCATTTGATATATTTCAGTTTAGGTTACAACCCTAAATGCTGCTGTCAGATAAGTTTATAATAGCTTTTAGCTTTCTTGCTGATAACAGTCTGAATTGTCATTTTGTTTGGGTGCATGATGTCTAAAATTTTGAAATTATGATTTATCTTTGTGATGGTTCATCCTCAGGTGGATCTGAGCTCAGAAAAGTTGATGAAATTTGGAATTTGTAAATGATTCGAATGGTTCTATCAGCTACTGACCAGTGAAAGCATTTGTTGTGGTGCCATCAGAAGGACTGGCAGAGAGTAGCTGAGGCTTGTGTCCATATCATTAACTTAGTGAAATTCTTCGAGATTCATCAAATATTTTAATTAGTTTGTACTCTGTTGACAGAAAAACATGCAAATACGCTCCATTTTTTTGTTTTGGAAGATTTTTTCAACACGTCAATAATGTTCACACACATCTCCTTTAGAACTTTAAAAACTGCCCATCTTTGCATCTTAAAATCTTATAATTTTTTTGGAGATTGCTTTTGCTCCAATTCATAATTACAATATCTTGTAAATATCACCCTTTTTTACCCTACTAACAGCCATAAACTGCCCCTGTTCAACCATTTTTTGGAATAAGCATGCAATGCCAGAATGGATGTACTGTATGATAACAAGCCTAAAGTCAAAAGGACAAAATATGAAATTCCTTGGTTTCCTAAAGTTTTCAATTAAATTAACTTCAAAATAAATGTCAGGATCAAGATATCTTTTCTTCCACAGAGGCCCAACATTTCCTGCTTTGGGTTGGCATCTATAAACTAAACATAGGTACAACATGTTTGTTGTTTTATGCCAGTACTCACCTTTTCCTTGTGCCAGGTTTCTGTTAAAGCCAAGAGGACTGATGTACTCAAACATGAAGACAGCCATTGCAGTCACCAGCAGGAGCATCACAAACATCATCACCCACACTGACGCACTGAATGGTTCTGAGAGAGAAAGAATCCGGAGCATAGAAATTAGCATTGAACATGTCTGCTGTTAAAAAATTATATATCCAGTATGTTGTTTACTCTGATTTATTTTGTCCCTCTTTTGTTTTTCTGTCAATCCATATTCATACAAATGAGGGGAGGAAAGCAGTGACTTGCAGGTTGTCTCCTATACACGCAGAGCCTCAACAGATGCCCCCCATCCCCTCCCAGCAGATACTTGCATTTGGCTGCATGTAAGGCGTGGTACAGTGTAGGAAGCCCTGATGTCAGCACTCCTGTCCTCCCTCTGAGCCCCCAACAATACTGCAGAGATTAAACTCTGCTTTAATGTATGAGGGAGCACTGCTGGCACAGGGCAGCACACACTGAGTGAGCGAGTGCAAGGGACGTCTGCTGGCAAGCTGCCATTACAGGGTTTTCCTGCTAAGCCCTAATAATTGCCACTTTCACAGCACTAGCTGCATGCAGCATACATGCCTGTGTGCCTACTTTAGTGTGGCTTTGTGCCTATGATGGCATGTTTGAAAGTTTTGGTTTAGTATCAGTCTATGTGCCGTTAAAAAACTGTGCCTAGAAACTTGGGATGTAAATGATTGACTTTGCAGACATGATTTTTCAGACATTGCAAGTTGTACTTAGGCTGAAATTCTGTATTTAGGGCCCCTCATGTTTGTTTGAGTAAATGTGGTATAAAGAAAGAAAGACTTAAAGAAACTAGTATTTCTTGAAGAAATGTATATTGCCGAACGCCTTGTGTGCCAAAGTTTTAAACAAAGATCTTGTGTGATCCTTAAGTGCTCAAACTGAATGCTACCACCATGACAAATTTTAGCTCAATATATGTAAAATTGACTGTGTTTTAGCCATTATTAGGTTTGCTAAGTTCAATTAGCTGTGACAGCCATCTTAAATTAGGTTGACTCCAAAAGATAATCAGTTGTGGACACTCATCCAATGAATACTTTCTGAGAGTTTCATTAAAATCCATCTGCCAGTTAATGAGATATTTTGCAGACAGTCAAAGGAACACACACATACACAGACAATTATTCAATCGCCTGCCCTTAATGGACACAGGCAATAAAGATGAAAAAACAAATACTGTCAGAACTACAAAAGGTTGTCAGGTAGACTTTTCAGGAAACACACACACAAACACGTTGTTTCACACTGATTCAAACTGCGCAAGCAAACAAGACCCATCGTCATCCACTGATTGTTTTCCAGAGTCCAACAACAAAACAACTGTGTATTTGATTGCAGTTACCAAGGAAAGCTGATGGAGAGACAGTCCCATTGCTGCGGGAGACCATGACGCTGATCCCGGTCTCTACAAATGGGACAGAGAAATCGATGACCTCCGAACGCTCCTCGTTGATCGTCAGAGATCCCACCGCCATGACCGCTTTCTTATAAACCACCTTTTCAGAGGTGCCGGAGATAGACGAATGCAGGGATTAATGAGGAATGAAGAGAAGTGATTAGAAAAGAAGAAACTACAGTAGAAGGCTGTTAAAAATTCAACAATAAAAATAAAAATCAACTAGACTACTTAAGCAATAATCCTTTTGTGGGATTCTGTGGAAATGTTACAAACTATTAAGACCCTACCTATTGTAAATAGTTTATTGAACAACCTTAATATGTTGAAATAGAGTTTATTTTGATTGAGGTGCTAGTCAACTAGTCTGCCAGTCAGTGGGACCAAGACCACCATGTAAAGGTTTGCAAAGTAGTATTTGCACGAAGCGTCAAATTTCTGAGGCCGAAGCTGTTTAAAAAGGGCTGCAATCCACCTTGTCAGACTAGCTATAAGCTAATTTTTTAGTCAGAATTGAATTCTGGCTGTTTGAAATGTTCACTCATTCATTCACTGACTCACTCACTGGTCACTATATAGAAGACTCTATAGAGGTTGGGGGACTGCACAGTGTTTTTGTATTTTAAACACTACTTGAATGTGGTAGTACTTAATAAATGTACACTGAGTATTCACACAAGCTTTTTTTTTTTACTACAGAATGGCTGACTTACTACATAGGGCACTATATTGTGAATGAGTGGACATTTCAAAAAACCCTAAACCCGAGAGGTGAAATGGCTTTTTTTTGTCTAAAGGTTTGGCAAAGGTTTGGCATTTTTTCAACCATAAAAAAAAATCATATATAGTTTGTTCTTCAGCTAGCCTTACCTCTCCTACCATCCCATTCCACACGTTGTTGATCTTCTTGCCATGTTTGCCATTAGTAACCAGGTACAGGTCATAGGTGAACTTGACATACTTGGCGATTTTCTTCAGAATATCAATGCAGAAACCCTTGCAACACTTTTTGATATATGTCCCTCCAGCCTCAGTCGTGTTGCTACAAAAAGACAAAAACGTGTGTAACATTAGAAATTGGTGGATCTAGTTTAGTGATTCTGACAGAAAGGAAAAGAACAAAAACAAAACAGACAGAAGAATGGAGCAAAAAATAAGTCTGTGAATAAGAAGTGACAAAAGGCTGTATGTGAAAGACATCAGCTTCCTGAAAAAAGAACAACATTATGTCTCATTCAGTGTTGTAACCTGTCAATGAACGATAACCGAGTCCTTTCACCTTTAAGTTTGGGTCATTCTGTCCAGGAAAGACAGAAGACTTGGGAAAAAAAACATGCCTTCTTCTCCCTCAGTGTCTCCAGAGAAGGAGAACTTGACAGCAATGCATCTGCAAGCCATGTGCCATCTGCGTATCTGAGCCTGAGAGCAGGAGAGTTCAGACAGTGTCTGCTCACAAAAACACGCATGCGGAGAGCATCAACTTTCAGCCACCTGGGAGTCTCATTTAACTTTTAGATGTGTGCTAATTAGAGGATGATAACCTCGTCCTTTAAGTTGACAACACCTGAACACAAACTTGACAAAGACTGAGGGGGAGAAAAAGAGAAAGACTCCACACACCAAGCTGTGACTGTATTTATTTTAAGGGATGAAACTCGCTTTATGAGCAATTTTCCGCTTGAAAATGATCAGCCAATGTTTTTGACCTAGTTCTCCAGTCAAAAATGTCCCCAAGTAATTCCTTTTCTAACAAACTAGAAATATATATATATTAACAGAAAGTGATGAACTATGTAGTGGTTAAGCACAGTTGTCTTACAGCAACGAAGCTCTTGCTTTGAGTCTCTGCTGGAGTTTTTGTGTATTCAAAGTGGGTGGTTGGTGTAATAAGTTAAAAAAGACACATTTTTTCCTCAAAGGAAAACAATATAGTTGCTAATAAGTCAATAAGTTTCTCATAAAATTCTTCTAAAATGAGTTTCTATAGATATAACTGAAAGTAATAAAAAGTGACTGGTGAACTAGTTAAAAATAAAGTGAATTAAACTATTTTAACTCAAAAGCACCTGCAAAAATACCATATAACAGAATCAGTCAGGTGGAGGGATTTGAATTGTGCATCTTTTTTTTTTTTTTTTTTTTAATAAAATTTTATTTTTTTTTTGTTTGTCCAGTG
>JAOXNZ010000021.1:14936127-14948768 GCA_028566095.1 Kryptolebias brasiliensis | reverse complement strand
CCGTCTTCTCTGCTCCACATGTGTCAGTGAATTACTGTACCACTCGGTGGTGAGAATGTCTTCATTAGTGACATATCAAAACACAGAGAATGAACATTTTAGACTTGGCTAAAGAGACTCCTAAAACAGCTGAAGCTTGTACTTTTCCTTGGCATCATTTACAGTTTCCTGATCAAAGTTTAATGGCAACAGTAACATGATAAAGAAAGACTGATCAAGAAAAATAAGAAAAAAAATTGTCTCTATTGTTTTGTTTTTTGAGGAGACAAATTGATAGTGGGAGTGTTCGAATGAGGATGCTACTTTATTCATTTTTTGAGTCCACACACACACACACACACACACACACCACCACACCAAAAGCAGTTTTTCCCCATCAACATCTTCATTTGTGTGTTGACTGGAGGTGCAAACATAGCAGAATAGCTTTATTTTAAAAAAATATCCTGTGTTGTGTAGACTGGCCCTATAGTAAGCATCTCTAGCAGACACATTCAAAAACAAAATTAGCAGTATTTACTGTACAAGATTTAAAAATGCCTGGAACACCGAATGCTTTTTTAGCTACTACATGCTATGAAAAAAAATCAACATTTGAGTTCAAGTTAACAAAAACAACAACAACAGAGACATTTCTTTTTTTTGTGACAAGTTAAAGGCTTTCAATTATTTCAGTCTCGACATAGAAAGTAAGATGGCAGGACATAAAACAGTACCAAGGACATGTCAACCCCAATCATATAACTCTCTTCTTCTGCTCTCATGTGCAGCTATTTGGGGGCAAATCAATGCAATATAATGTGCTGATAGTTTCCCTCAAAGAGATGAATCAGGCAGCTGTGATGGTAATCGCTAACTGTGTGCTGGCAATATGAGTGATTCATCACTGCTGCCACAGACAGACACTGACACCAAGAGACCCACTTTGAAAAGGACAAAAAGGAGCTGAGAGGGCAGGAGGGACGAGTGGAATGAGTGGCAGGAAGATAAATGAGGAGGAGGAGGCAAAAACGAGGTGAGGATAGACGAGAAAGAAAAGGAAGTGGAGGGAATTCTGAAAGTTGTGGCAGTGACTATTATTATAATTTGCTTGTTTAGCAGCTAACTTTGCTGCAATGCTGCATACAACTCCAGCTTGTATGTAAACAGAAACAGCAAGCAGAGTGTTAGTTTCTGGTGTTATTTTTTTCTTCTTCTTTCCTTCTCTATAGCACCTCTGCAACTGTGTTTCTGTCAATATCCATGCTTCTGAAAAAATGTTCCTTGCTGCTGTTTGAAGTTACTGTTAAGTGAAATTGCTATATCCATTAGCCACCACAGTGTCTGTCCTCCTAAATGTTTGTTTGAGACGTTGCAAAAATGTCAGTCTTCTTATTTCATTAAAATATGATTTTCTTTTGGCAAAAAGTTAAATTGTTCAAAGATTTTTTTAAACCAAGAAAAAAAAGGAAAAAAAGAAAATAAATTATTTTTTTCTTTTGGCTAACTTCCTCCACTGCAACACTCCATCTGCCTAATTTAAATTTTCTACAATTAACACCCACACATGCCTCATTAATATTACAACAACAAAGACACAGGGGAAAGAAGAGTCTAAAGAAATCTCATATGAATATATGTGTTCATTCACTAATCATCTTTCATATTAACAGAGTGGAATATAAGTTCAATGCCACAAACTCCACTGTCATTTCCGTGCTTCTCCCATTCCAATCTGACTGGCTGCAAGCAAGGCCCACAGCACATTTGGCTGAATTTCATTGGCCCAGAAGATGGACAGGACCCCTGGGAAGAGTCCATCAGATGATATCAGTTAACTATACACACAGTTTTACTTGCACACACACACACACACACAGGCGTGCGCCAAACCGGAGGGAAGCTCCTAAATGCCTAATGTACCTTTTGCTATCCCAGATGGGCCACTTACATTTCACACAAGAGTAATAAAGGGAAGCAAATGTAAAAAAAAAAAAAAAAAAGTGAAAAAAATGTGATCGTGGGAAAGACATTGGGGACTGAATACCAGAAGGTGAAGAAAAGAGAAGGGGAAAAATGAGGACAATAATTGGGGTTAAATAATTAATGAGCATCATCACTAAACTCGCATCTGGTTTTTAAGGTGTTTGTGAGACTTTAGTTTTTTTAACATCTTTCAATTACTTTTCATGCTTGATGTGTCTTAGCTGCACAAATGTGTGAAAATACAGCAGTCAAACAAGGGTTGATCTAACACTGATAAATCTCTAAGCCAGGAATGGAGGTAGTCACAGATCCAAGTTGGCATGTAAGTTGGAGGTGGCATGTGCGGCGCACCTCTCTTACCAAAACACTTGGGTATGTCACTCAGCTGATTTAGTGAAGATGGCGCCTCTGTGTAGAAGCGCACACAAATGTGGCATTAAGCCATTCATGTTTCTTGTGTGTAATTTACCATAAGAGTAAGAGCAAATGTCTTGTTTCAGCCTTCATAAGGTGAAACCAATGTATGAAAAATTTATTTGGTGAATAAGATTACACAAGTGCGTCAGTTGGCTCTAAGTAAACTACATTATAGATAGTTTGTTTAAGCATATATTACTGATTCCTCTACTTTTACATTTAAAGTCTCCTTCAGTGGTTGGTGTAAAAAAGCACCAAATTGAAACACAACATTAACAATGTGATAATGATATGGCTAAAAATACATTTTTTTTTCTTGAGATATTTTGAAAAGAAAAAAACAAAACAAGCTAATTATCAGTTTATAGTCTAAATAAATGTTTGTTCCCACTCTACTTTTCTTATACAACTAGGATATTTTGACTGCTGTGTCAGTGTAAATACAGATTTATTCTTGTTTTCAGGAAATTTCATTTTCAAAATATGAAAATGAAATATAACATGTCTCGGCAGTTCAAGCTGCATTTATCACAGCTGCTCAGTGACCGAGGCACATGTAGCTGGCAACAACTGAACAGCAGACAAAAGGTTAGAAATAAATACTACAGTGGTAATTTAGTACAGGCTATTAAAAGCAAACAGGAATAGGTCTTTTAATACATATTTTAAAAGAATTTGTTAACGCAAGCTGTAATGAGAATTAAATGAAAACAACAAGCACTCCCTTTTTTGTGACAAACACACTGAAAGGGCAAACAGTCATGCACTGTAAAATAACAACACATGTGATGTAAAACAAAAATGAGTCATTGCTGATGATGGTTAGAGGCTAAACATCTTGGAAAATCAGTGTTGCCCTCGTACAGCCTTCATGTGGTCTCTTGTATGAGAACCGAGGACAGTAATAGTATCTGACTTGACTTGTGGGTGTGGAGGAGCTTCTGTGGATCACTGCTCAGAAAACAGAAGGGGAAAGACTTAACTAAGTACAGAAGCATGTTTGAACTTTCTCTTAAAGCCACAGTTTGTTCTTCTTTGAAGTGAGGCTCTGTGGAAAAGTTATGAACAGGTAATATCTTACCTGTTATGCGTACTGTAGCTCTTTGAACAACCTCAGTTTGGAGAAATTGTTAAAGCCTGACTGGGTTGACAAAGTAAAGGCTAGTTCAAGTAGCACCATGGATTGCTTCCATGTTAACACAACTGCTGTCTTAACACTGTCATAGCAGGCTGCACCAGAATTGCTACAGCTAGCTGCCACAGAAGTCTTAGTAAAAAAAAAAGTGTAAATTAAAACTCACTATAATGTGAAAATTTGCAAAGTAGCATGCATGTGAATAGCTATATATATATATATTTTAGATTAGAGTTGCTTTAAGATGGCAATAAATCACCTAATTCTGACCAGATTGATTGATTGATTGAGCTAACAGCTAGTCTGATCACAGCCAAGATTAAACTAGTATTCCTTGAAGGAAAGCATACTGGCCACTGGCTTGCATGTCACAGCTTTTGAAAAAATATGCATCTCACATGAGCTGTTGTGTGCTTGGTATTTGTGATGGAGAAGCCTCAGCTACTACCATACCAAAATGTAGCTCACTATCTGTAAAACTGACTGAGGTTGATTAGCTGTGGTGGCCATTTTGAATCACACACACAGACATAACCAGTTACGTGGCTGCTTGCCTTTCATGGAGCAAGTCAAACTCCATTTGTCCAAAGCTGTCTACAACTGGTAAGAAATTAATTGTGCAAATCCTTTCCACGCCAAAAGGTCTAAACTGTCCCTTTAAAACAACTAATAGTAGGAGAGAGGCAACAAAAGGAAAAAGAAAGAAAAGGAAAATAAAGTAGCTAAACCACTTTGTAGCTAAAGTTTGAAATCCTCTCTTTTAGCCAAGATTTGCATACTTTCACTATGAGCACACAAATGTATACAAAGACACACGCAAACCTAATCTGAGCCCTTTGACCTTAGCTGGCATGAAAAATAAAGCAAGTACTGTTTTTTTATTAAACACCGCATTAGCTTCTTACATCATCTAATAAGAGCAGCACTGAACTCCTCTAACACACACTCACACACAGCTCTGGTGGAGCTCGATACGGTTTGTTAGTTTTCTCATTTAACTTGGTCTATTTTAGTCCAGCAAAACCCTCTCCCTTGTTCATCCCCTCTCTCATCCTCCCTCTATTGTTTGTCTTTTATCTTTGCTTCTTCTTCATCTTCCCTGGTTTAATGTGTCCTCTCTCCTTCTCTCATACCTTTGTACCGCTTTTCTTTTTTTATTCTGGAGAGTTTTCTTGATGTCAGTGATACGATCTGCATGTGATTGGATGATAAAAGATAAGACTGTTGTTTGTTGAGCGAGCATTTTCTCTTCTCATCAAACCCCATTTTAATGAACTTGCAGCTCGTCTACATTTTGCTCATAATATAGAGAGGAAAGGACTGAGTATTGGATCATCACAGAACAAGCGAGAATGGAAAAAGCGCCAGAAAGGATGAAAGAGAGAGATAGGGTACAGTGGTGGGAAAAACAGTTGCCCTAATTTGCAAATGATTATGAGTCACGTATTTATAGCCAAATCAGCCAAAGGGGAAAATATTTCTCTTCTCTTCATCTTTCTTTCTTTTAACTCTACTTTCATTTCCTCCTTTACATGACTTTATCATCTACTTGTTTGTAAAAAAATTCATCAAATGAGGCAAAGCTGCAGCGTGTTACTGCCTGATTAATTTCAACCCATCCCCCGAAACTCATTTCCTACCTGTCTTCATTCTCAAAGATGAAAACATCAGATAGGAGTTCATTTAAGCCATATGAACATCTCTATTCTTGTATACTATATGTCAAACCCAGCCTTACTCATAAGGCTTTAGAAATCTTTATCAGGTGTCTTTTTTTATTGTGCAGATTTATTGATTGGAATGACTGGGATCCAAACCATGATATTTTCTTAATTTTCACTTTGCCTTTTGTTGCGTAGACTAGAAGTCAAACCAAAATGAACAACCTGAAACTCAGTTTTCCACCCTGTCAATCCCTGCATGAGTACTTCTTTTGAAAAGATAGTTTAGGTCCTGGGAAAAGGTTATGAACAATAAATATGTTAACAGTTGTAGACAGCATTCTGAATGACCTCAGTTTGGAGAAATAGTACTAACTCTGATTGGATTGATCAGCTAATGGATGGATTACCATCCATTCATTTATTCAGTGTGGAGGAAGCATGTTCCAGTTCCTCCCTTGAGATGCTGAGGTGTTCCCAGGCCAGTGAGGATATATGTATAATCCCTCCAAAATATTCTTGGTGTTACCCCAGTGTGTCCTTCCAGAATAATAAGCCTAAAACATCTTCAAGGGGAGGCGAACAGGAAGCATCCACATCAGCTACATGAAACACCTCAACTGACTTTTTCAATGTGGAGGAGCAGCAGCTCTAATACAAGTTCCCTCTGGATTTTGGAGCTCCTCACCTGATCTCTAAGGCTGAGCCTGAGCACCCTACAGAGTAAGCTCATTTCAGCTGATTGTATCCTGAATTTTGTTCTTTTTAATATGATCCATATCTCACCACCATAAGTGAGAGTTAGAACATAGGTGGACCAGAAAATTAAGATCTTTGTTTTTCAACTCAGCTCCATCTTAAACAGGACAGACCAGAGCAACGCCTTGATTACTGTGGACAAGGTCCCAACCCGTTAATCCATCTCTCACTTCCTCCTGCCATCACTTGTGAACACTTGGGGCTGCAGCTCATCCCTTTTTCCAGTCAAGACTCACGGAGTTAGATTTGGAAGAGCTGACTCTAGCATTCATGCAAATGCTATATTTTAAACCTTTACAGCACCAGTTTCACATTACACTGTTACTTCGGCACAAATATTATGCTATTCCTCCTGAAATTGCCCCAGGCTGCACTGGAATTGCTACAGCTATCTGCCACTTCAAATAACCATAGAATTATATATGAATCATTGAATGCAAAATTGACAGCAATGTGAAAGTATATAACTTAGTATCTGCATGGAATGCTGTGAAACTTGTTTTGAGATGTTTTAGGATGGCAGCAATCCACTTTGATTCTGGCCCTACTTAGACTAGTTGTTAGCTTGGTAATCTGCTCAGAATTAAACTATTTCTCTAAACTAAGGTCATTCTAACAGATATCTACAACAGGTACGATAATAATTTTTTATAGCCTTTCAATAGAACCCCACTTTATAAGCTCTGAACTTTCACTTTAAGCCAAACAGTGCTGAAAAAAAAAACACTTTCAGGTTTATTTGACGCCTAGAGAATTTAAACTATTTTTTTACATAACCACAGCCAACAAATAAGTCCATTTTATTCTTTATATTATAAAGAATATTGAATTGCATGTCTCTTGTACAAAGCTGTCATCTCAAATCCAATATTACTTGTTGGATTACTTAAATCTTTTAATGTGGAGGAAAATAAAATAAGTCATTACCATTATTGTTTCTGCACAAACTGCTATACTAAAGGCCTTCAACTGTGTATGTTTGTGTGTGCACAAATCAGGCCCACAAGCTATCAAAAAGCCAAAAAACGCAAAATATTATTTGCTTTCTGTGGCTTTTATCTGTGGGCACAAATAAATCAACATTGTAATTGGTTGGCAGCAGAAATGCTAGAAATTTAAGCCAAAAACTAATGTTGTGTCAGCATATGACCACTGTTAATTGTTGGGTTTAAACTATTATGCATTCAGCTTCCAGGTCTGCGACCCCAGAACATGACAGGTCACAACCTTTCCATACTATTTCCTGGATCTTGTTAACTAAAAGATAAAAAAGCCGATTTTATTTTTGAGAATAACCACAGATTTACAAAAGAAAGGCTTTATATAAGCCATATGTGTCAAAATATACTGGCTTCAAACCACTTGACCAAAGAAATTCATAACTGCATTTATCACAGCCATGTTTAATTAGGTAAAGTCACGGTCTGTTGGATATTGTGTTATGCTCTTACACAGTGCCACACATCTTAATAGCAATTTTCACATTACTCTTGTGAACATGCAACCCTTTTAGAACATTATTAACCTTATCAGTAATACTGCAAAATTGTCCTTTTTTGACTTTGCGGTTTTATTTGACAAGGAAAATAGACATTCAGAGCAGAGCATCTTAAATCTGAGTCAAGGACTGTTGAGGACATTAGTAACACTAAGATGTTAAAAGAAAAATAATCATGGGCATTACTATTTAAGATGTCAAATATAGATTGTTAAATAGCTTTTTTTGACATCAAGGTTTTAAAGCTATGGTTATGTGTTACGGACAGCCATGGCAAATTTTAGCTGAAGATCTGTAAGACTGTTGAGTTTTAGCCATTTTTGTGATAGTTGGGTTTAATTATCTGTGGAGGCTATCATGAATCAAGTTAACTCCAAAAGTTTAATCATTTTAAATAGACATTATGTGATTACTTTCTGATGGTTTTATTAAATCTCAGCCACTAGTCCATGAGATACTTTGCTAAAAGCCAGACAAACAGTGTTACTTAGTAATAAGGTTACCTTCCAGCTTTCATGGTAGCAGGCGATGATGAGCCAAAATCCTTAGCACATAGAGTCAGAGAAGCAGGTCAAGGCTCTTAGAGGGTCATTAGTTTGAGTGTGGGGTGATGATAACAGGCAGTAGTGATTAAATCTTGGTCTTCTAACCCTCTGAAGTGACTGACAGTTTTAACAACTTCCAAATTGCCCCAAAGCAAGAGCATCAGTATATACCTGATCTCCCTCCTCAGATGTGCAAGTACTACAGCTCAATCTGGTCGAGGATTCACCGAAATACTCCAAGGACTGGCAGGTGACGATGAGACATGAGCTTTTCAAACAGCTTGATGTAAATTAGTATCAAAACAGATGCTCTGGCATTCTGCTGTGCCGTTTGTTCACTGCCAAAACACACCGGGAGGAACTACAGATCGAGATTTCATGGTGCGAGGTATAACTAAATTTCTGACTGCCTATTTATCTACAAGTAAACTGGCCATCCTATGTTAACAATGCAGTCAAAATCACATATGTACAAGAACATCAGCGATTTGTGGGGTGTTTAAAAACCTGCTGTCACAACTGATTATTAATTCCTGACAATATGTGTTTATCCCTCTTGCTTATTTTTTCCTCTCTTTTCCCTTCACTCCTTTTCCATCTTCAGTACAGTCTTTATCCCATTAAAGCCTTTTTGCTTCTCTGGAGCAGTTTCAGTTGTAGACACAATGAAAACTGGCAGGATACATTACTCCTCCCACCCTTTCTAGTTCTCCCTCAATACCTCCCACTTCATTCTCACTGGTTTTCAATGAGGAATACATTTTTTCATCAGACTCTTTTGTTTTCTGCCTTTCAGTTTGATTCACTTTATCTTGCTCTAGTTTCTCTTTTCCATTAGCTTTAACTTCTTTTTGTTCGTTCTGCAGCGTGCACCTGTCTTCGAATGAGTGATCTGATGCTCTCAACCTCATTCTGCTGTTTTTATCTTATTGCCCAAACTAATAGCAAGTAACAGTTTCAAGATTGTTATTGTCTCACTGTTTTTTAACATGCAGGTGAACATTTGCGTCAATGTTTTAGCAAAAATGAAGAGTGAAGTTGCTCTTCAGCTTTTTACACCTGAACAGGCTAAATAGAGTTAATTTCTGATGTGTTGTCTTTGTCCTAATTATCAACCTTGAACCTCAACACATAATAAATGTAATTCCCTTTTTTTAGACAGTAAAAGTATTTACTCTTCAATTCATCTATTTCTAAAAGGAAGTGCATTTCTTAGTTAAAAACAGACTGGTTTTCAGTAGGCAGTCTGCTTTAAATCCAACTAAATGGATATTATCTTTTTTTTTTCTTGTGTAGCTAGAAGATAGTCTTCTGACTTGTTTCCATTAAAATTAATTTTAATCTCTGGTAAACACAAAGAGAAATAGGTTGTCCTTTGAGGTCATTTTATTTAGTGGTTATGAAATGCTGTCATTGCAAAAAAATGTTGAATGTAAACAATTTACCTAGTAGTCACATTGCCTAAACCTAACCAAACAGTGAATGAACACAAAAACATGAAATAACATTGTTGGTGTAGATTCTCAGTGGTTCAGGTCATGGCAAAACTTTGTCTCTTTATCTTTATTTTTTAAAGTAAACTGGACTTACAGTATTTTCTTCATTTTTGAATTTGTTTCACTACTTTTCCATGGAAATTTTTCAGTTTAAACTGGACTTTGCTGCAGTACTTAGATGATAAAAACCTAATGAGTTACTCAAACGGACAAGTAAGACCTGTCCAGATACCCCTATGAGAGAAAAATCAAATGATAGCACTCCTTTGGTGGGGTCATGACATTCCAATTATTTATGAAGCCTGTCAGTTTGCATGCAAAATTTATGTCTCTAATCCAATAAGCATAGTTAATGCATACAGCCATTAAATAAGACCACTTAGCAAGCTCTAAATTTCTTTACTTGAGTATAACATATGAAAAAAAACATTTCTGAACGATGATAACATTTTGTAAGTGTGACTGATAATGTTTTTTGGAAAGTCCAACTCCTTACAAAAAAGCCAACTTGTTTTTCACATGTGGGAAAACATGTTACCACATTGGATGGATGTATAAGAATAAGGTAGACATTGAATCCATTTCTTAAATTTCTTTAAAATAATTTCATTTACATGAAGACATATACTGCATCTCTGAATCACCAGTATCTCCAGTCCTGGTACCTTGGCAGAGGACCAGACAATTCTGTGATGTTGGGAAGAGCTTTGAATGAGGCGGGGGTTTTATTTGACAAACCCCACATGGGGACCTGATTGGCGATTGGAATGCTCCCAGGGAGCGATAGTTGATCTCTTTATCTGTCAGTCCTTTATCCTATAAGAGTATCACCTTCCATCACACCCTGCAGGATGAAAACAGCTTTTAGCGAGCTGCACTCTCACTCTTGCCTTGTCTTTACTAACCTTTCAGCTTTTCCCTCTTCACAACTTATTTCTGCAGTTATTCCAAACCATTTTCACTCTTTCTTTCTGAAGCTACATTTATTTGGGTCAACAATGTGACTGTAAAGATGACCCCTTCTTTAAACTGTACTTGGTCATTTACATGTAAACCAAACGAGCCAGCCAAGTCCTGCTTGCACACTTAAGGTAGTATTTTGTTGGTTACCAGCGTTCACAAGGAAGTCTGTTTTGAAACATTTGCAGGGGTTCTTAATTTCCTCGTATAAATTGCAGAGGCTCCCAATTTTGCCGCCTGAGTGTCGAACATGTTCATTCATTTGTCTGACAAATTTTCTCTCTAAATAGTCAGTCTCTGTGGGTGTCTCAAACACATCTCGGTTTTGGTGCGGGTGTCTCAAACCTGTCTCAAGAGCACTAAAGCTGTGTTTTGACACATGCGCAGGAGTTCTTCTCTGACAAGAAACATCCTAGGGAAATGTACCGGTCTAAAAACCACAAAATTAGTCCAAATCTGCTTGTGTGTGTAGCACTGCACACTTACTTTACGCATACTCACCAACTCAGCTCTGTGACTATCTCTGATGCCGGCTCAGAAGCGGATCAGCATTGGATCAACTTAAACTCACCTTTCTGCTACAGTCAGCCATCTTTAGTATCCAATCTTCATGGTTTGTAAACCAAACCATACCATCTTCGCTGAGACATTTTGGAGTACTAGAGACAGCTTATGTAAATCTTACTATAGCAAAACCTGCCACATAAAAATAAACATACTGTAATGATTCTGACAAAGGTTAGTGTCCTTTCTGACTCCATCCCAACTCAGTTCCACTGACATTTTTTTTCTTTTTTTTACAACCCTTTCTTCTTATTATTTCTTCTTTTTTTTTGAAAGTAGCAATTGCTGGCCAGAAAACTGCTGAGAAAGCATTTGGTCCTATTTCTGAAGCACCACACAACAGCCATCAAAAAACTGATATCTAAAACAGCATCGCAGCAAGAGAGAGAGGAGTGCGAGACAGAGAAGTTGCAGATGCCCCAAAAAAAGCTTGCCAAGAATTGATGAGTGATAGGCCAATGGCTGTAGAACAACCCCGGTGTTGCCCGCAACTGCAAACCACCTATATATATTTATAGCAAACCACCAAGGAGCGAGTCCAGACTTGGAGAGGCGCATGTTATTAATCATTTTCATCCATTAAGTGCAGCCAAAAGTAAAAATGCACAAGGGATTTTGTTGATGTGTTCTCTGTTTTTTTTTTCTTATTATTATTATTTTTGCTTACGAGGAATCTAAGTATGAGGAGTTTTCCTTTGTGTTCTTCCATTCAGTTTCTTCGTGTATGAGGAGAGAAATGAGAGCGCAGGAGGGGCTGTTGGTCTGTATCTGTCAGTGTTTGTATTTCTGCAAGTGATTGTGTACATAGCAGCCAGATTGACACCATTATGTCTTCTATCCCTCCCTCCTTGACATAAGCCAATTCACCCTCATCACTCTGCTATTAAGCAGCTTTACATGGGAACAGCTATGTGTGGAACAGTGGGAGATTGCAGCTGAGTGTATACGTACATTATGAAAAGGGGGTGGCTAGAGCATTTCCATGGATTTAGTGTGCTACTACACAGTACCTAAAATCTTCCTAGTAAATATTCTAGTATCCTAGTACATTTTGTTTCATTTACTCAATACGTCAAATTCTGATTCTTTAATTTGTTAGGTGACTGTGCTCTGGACTTTAATAATCTGAAGACAATGCACTAAAAACTGCAAAACTGTGAAGCCAAATGTATGTATTGGCTCTGATCTATTGACTTACCTTGAAATAAATGGTTAAATACTGTTAAGTGACTCAGTGAGAAGGGGGTTAAACCTAAGTAAAACCAGTCTTTCTTAAAGAAATGAACAGATTTTCTAAAGGAGAGTTCTGTAGAAAGAATATGAACATTTACAATTTAGCTCTTTGGATGGCCTTCATTTGAACAAAAAGAGTTTAATTCTGGGCAGATCTGCAAGCTAACATCTCATTCAAGTGGGTACGAGATCAAAATGGATTTCTGCCATTTTGAAACAATTTCAATCATAAAAGTCTCATAGTGGTTTGTCCATCCATCCATCCATTTTCTTTAGCCGCTTCTCCATTCCGGGTCGCAGGCAGCCGGCGCCCATCTCCAGCAGTCACTGTGCGAGAGGCAGGGGACACCCTGGACAGGTCGCAAGTCCATCGCAGGGCCACACAGAGACAAACGAGACAAACAACCA
>JAOXNZ010000021.1:14911077-14922061 GCA_028566095.1 Kryptolebias brasiliensis | reverse complement strand
AAGCTGAAAAAATATGAGTGAGAAAGCGAACGCAACACGAGAGAGGAGAAGGGAGACGAACGAAGGCAGAGGAAGGGAGGAAAGAGAGGTTAGCTGGATAAGTGGGGCAGTGCTGCAGCGTGACACATCAGCATTCTGAGCACAGCGGCAGAAAGCAGCGCAACAAACACAGTCGCACCCACAATCCCCCTATCTCTCCCACTCGCGGGAGACGCAGACATGTATAAAAAACACCCAAAAAACAGAAACGAAAAGCTCTGAGACACTGCCAAACATGTTATCTCCTGCAGCACAAACAGACACGAGTGTTCTGATTAAAGCCCAAACTGGCAACCCTAAATACACACACTGTACGGCTAGGGAACTATCCAGTGCAAAAGACTTTTAAACCGAGCACTGCAGAGAACTTCTCAGACCGCACAGACAGGATGCCTGATGTGATTACAGCAGCTTGTGTCGCTCCACGAAGCAATTTTCACCCCATAAAATGAGCCGTTTAGGATTCATTATTTGGATCCTTGATTGGCATTGATTGGCTGACAAAAATGCACTGGTTATAAAGGAGGTTTTTATTTTGCTCTCAGATGAAGGAAAGCTATACAAGTAAGCACCGGTGGGAACTAAAGAGCATTAACTCTGATGTGTCATAAAGTGAAAATAGGTTTAAGTAGCAAATAAAAAAGCCAGTAATGGGCATCGATATATTCTCGTAGAAAGTCTTTATGTGTGTGAATTTAAATGTCTATTACGGTTGTAACATTAGAGAGATGCTGTGAGCAATCTAGACCATCCTCAAGTCTTTTGATTTGTCCAGAAACCCTGTTATAATTATTTGTCAACATGACCAATACTAAAGTGTCTATTTAAATGTCTAACCAAAGAGTCAAAGCCACTTCCTAATGAACCTAGTATATCTGAAGGAATGTATAATCCCAGCCTCAAGGCATGCCAAAGTTTTAAACTAAGATCTTGCGTGATATATTAGCACTTAGCATATGTATTTTAAGATGCTCTCAGCTTCTACCACACCAAGATTTAGCTCAGTACCTGTAAAATTGACTGTGTTTAGGCCATTTTTGTGCTTCATTTAGTCAATTAGTTGTGGTGGCCACCTTGAATTGGATTGACTCTAGATGTTAGTCAGTTGTAGAGTTATAAACAATGATAACATTCTGAGAGTTTCCTTAAAATCTGTCCACTGGTTCATGGAATATTTTGATAACAGACAGACAAACAAACACACACACAGACAAGGGCAATTACACGATCGCCTGCGTTCATGAAAGGTGGGCAATTTTTAATTTGACCTTTTTTTTAAAGGCATTTTGTGCTTGTGCATGTCAGCCAACATCCTGCAGAACTGTCCATGCCCTGATCGAGCTGTCCATGGTCCTGCAGGATCTGAGTAGAAACAATTAGCCTTTGTGGCAACTTTTAAAACCCTTTCTGAGAATTTCATTAAAATCCCTCCAGCGGTTCATGAGATATTTTGCTAAAAGACAAACAAGCACACACACAGTGTTATGTGTGTGTGTGTGTGTGTGGGGGGGGATTATAGTTAGGGTGAGCAAATTCAGGTCAGCTCAGGTAGCAACAACATCTGAGACCCAGACAGATGGGGTAAAGGTCACCACACATTCACTTCAGAGCTCCTCTTACTGACACAACTGCACAGGCTCCAAGAAAGAATGAAGTTTAAAAGGCAGAGATTACTTTCAATGATCGAAAGACTGAAGAAACGGGTTGAAGGATCAGTGAAAATTGGTGTTTACACATCACAAATTACATATACTGTACATGTCCTGTGGATTTGAACTGAATTGCTCTCCACACATTTATAAATTTCCTCATCATGTCATCGTGAGTCAGTGTGTTACTCAGACATGCTGGATATGGCATCAACATCAGCAGTGAGCAGCTAAGAGGAATGAAGTATAAATATCTTTCTGAACTACTCTGCAGCAAGTACCTCAGTGAAACTGACTGTGCAGCAGCTCAAACGTGAGTAATAGAGAGCTCTAGTGGTCAGAAGGTGTAACTACAACGTTCATTGGGGATTCTGATCTGTAATAACACAAGCATTATTGATGTTTAATGTATCCAAACAACTCAGCACTGCATTTAGGAAAAAAAATCCTATAACCACCAAGCACTTTTTATTCTGCACATATTTGCATGTGTACATCTTTGACCCCTTTCCCTCCCCCCGTTTGATGATTAGTTGATCTCATGAGTGGACATGGAGGAAAACATAGTCCACGTTGACAGATGTATGCCTGTTTATAAAGGCTAGCATCTGCTTTGCTGTAATGTCCTGCTGTTCTTCTCCATCTACAGACTGCTAACCTCTCCCTGACTTTCTGACCTCTGAATGACTGAGGTGAAATCAGCTGGGTTTTTTTTCATGATCAATACTGACACTTGATCTAAAAAAATGTAGTGGATACTGCAGATGTCTATAGATATCAGACCAGACTGTAGAAAGTATCAATTTCTACAGATCAACAAATCAAATGACAAGATGCAAATATTTATAAGCATATGGGGTGATGTGTATGTGTTGA
The DNA here is from genome assembly GCA_028566095.1 of Kryptolebias brasiliensis. Lineage (NCBI taxonomy): Eukaryota > Metazoa > Chordata > Actinopteri > Cyprinodontiformes > Rivulidae > Kryptolebias > Kryptolebias brasiliensis. The sequence goes on along the minus strand of JAOXNZ010000021.1, from coordinate 14,919,497 downwards.
GCCCATGCAGCTTATGTCAGAAAATCATATGATCTGTGTTTATCACTCATGTCCTACAGCAAGCTTTCCTTGTTAGTTTTTCACAATATTGTGTGATTCCTGTTAAAAGTGGGAAATTTCCCCCTAAAATCAGCAAAGTTGTTGTCTCATCCTGGAAAATAGGCTGCACAAATTGTCAGGGGGACAAATTAAACCTGCCATTCCATTGTTTGCCCCCCAAACAAAACAAATCCAAATGAATAACAGCATCCCACAGATTGAATGGTTTAGTGAGGTGCTCAGATTGGCCCTGGTGGAGCACTGAGAAGACAATAAAACTTGAATATCTAGAGCAAGGATGTCAAACTCTGGTCCTTGGGGGGCCTCTGTCCTGCAAGGTGTAGTTGTCTGTTTGCTTCAACACACCAGATTCAAATGGTTGAATTACCTCCTCTGCAGCTTGTCAAGTTCCTCAGAAACGTATTAGTGATCCATTCCTTTAAATCAGATGTTTTGATGTAAGAAAACCTCTAAGGCAAGCAGATTAGTCGCCCCCAGGTACTAAAGTTTCAGTTGCTCTGCCCTCCCATCTACCCTTTTCCTGGAGCTCTGATGTGGGACATGCCCGCCTGTTGCTTAGGTAACTTGTCTCTTGGCTCAACGGAAGATTGCCTTTTTGGTGTGAGTTGGTGCCTGAATCAGGCTCCATAAAGATAAATCTTAATGATGTAAAATGAACATTCACACAGATTACAATTCAATGAAAGTGCTCACGGAAAGGTCAAGATTTTCAAAAAAAAAAAACAATTCAGTGGCAAGTGGCATTTTAAAAACCATCTTTTATTGTATCAGCGGATTGTTTCCAGATGGAACTAGTTTTGTGTACAGATTGGTCGATAGATAAATTAATGAATATATTAATATGATCCTGACTAAAAAAGTAGCTTGAAAGTACAGCATCTAAGCTAGTTACTGCTCTTTGTTCTATCCTCGGTTAATGGAGGATTATTATGCCTTCAAAGAGGCTGGGATCTTCCAAATCTATTCCTTGGTCTCTGTCGGGCTCAACATTCAGCACTTTATCCAAGTCCTCATTACTAAAGTTCAGAAAAAAGTTTTGCTGGAGATGTATCTTTTTTTTCCCCCCATAACAGTTTCACGTGTTCACACTTGGCAGCTGCCCAACAAGACTCTCAACATGTAAGTCAGGAGTCATTGAGGAGGTAATGGGGAGCTGACAGACATTTTTGTACTCAGATCATGGTGTCCAACTGGCGACGTTCCAAGCAACCAGTCCAATTTGCCCACTTTGATGCTTCTGCTACTCATAAAAAGGAGCATTCTTACGTTAATGTACAAGGAAATATTTCATTGCTTTTCCCATCTACAGACAGGGAAGAGAGTGGTCTGTATGGGAACAAAGAAACAGTTTAAGCCTACAGTAATAAAGATACAGTTTGTGAAAAAAGAGACATGATGACCTACTTAGTTGTGTTCTCAGTTTCTTTAGATCTGTAACACCTACTGCACTTGGTGCCTCAATGCCAGCTTAATTAACAATTAAATCATGGTACACACACTCTAGTATAAACATAAATACATTCTTATTATAGTACTTTTATAGAAACTATGAAGCCTGACACTCAAGCATAAATCATTCTTATTCTTTTGGTTAAACACTTGAATTTTTAAAGATTGAGCTGACAAACTTATTGCCAAGGGAGTTGGGAATGACTGACTGATTTACCCCAAATGAGAAGCTCAAATCTGTTGCTGTATTACTTCAAGCTGCTGCCTGTGCTGTTATAAAACATTCTTAGATTGAGAACAAAGAATTGGTGGCATCAGCATGTATTGTGTGTTTAACAGGCTTTACAGCTCAATTTGAAAACACAAACCAGTTTATTCAGCAACTGCTGTACATATCGGGATATTTCTATTTTATTAGAGAACTTGACATGAAGAAAATCAAATCAAAGATTTTATTGGTTGACCTCATAGCCTACTGTTTTATTTTTAGCCTAACTTGCTTCTATTTAAATAATTTGGCATGTCTTTTTCTCTTGGCCTTGCCCCCCCTCCAACCCTGTGGATGTGGATTTAGGATTCCACAGATTTTGCCATGAGGAATGGAACATTTTCTATGTACATTTTTATTTCTGTACTGACTTGAGTGAAAGATGGGTAATGTTTGCCATGGGGGGGATGCCAAAACATATCAAATTATTTGTCACACAGTGTAACCGTAACTTCAAATCCAAAGTGTGCTCAAGCTTTAAAACTGAAGCTGGACAAAAGCCTTTCATTCAAAACTGTTTGGCCCCATTCTGCCATACACTTGCTTTAGTAATTCATTAATACATCAATAACCAGTCGTATGAATGTCTAGAAAATCACTGTCAGTTAAAGCAAAAGAGTTCAAGGAATTATGGTCAATCAGCAAAATTATTCTTGTTCAACTTAGCATAATTTATGCTAAAAAACACATTTTTCTTCCTTGCAGTGCTTTTCTCCCTCTTTGTTACCTTTCACTTCTTTTTCTCGGTTAAATTCGTCCCCCCAACTCTTCCCTCTTCTCTGTCCTCCAGCCCCCAAGAGGGAGAGGCAGATGGCAGGTCGGCTGATAGAAGGTAAGGAGCGGGCAAGGGGAAGTGTGTTGCAGTGGGAGGAGAGGTATGTGTGTGTGTCAGGGAAAGCAGTCACAAATGCCGCTGGGCAACTTCAATGTTGGAGAAGTAAGGATGGAGGGGAAAACAGGTGAAACAGGTGATGAGCATAGAGATGATGATCAAATGACGTGGGGGGAGAATATGGGAAAAAGAGCTGAACGGAGGAAGGGGATGGGAGCGCATGGTAGCAGCTACTGTATATGGAGTTATCTAGCTAGTCTTGAAATAGCTCTGTGAAAACACACGAACACACATACTGTAGTCTTGATGCATTTTTATAGCTAGATGTGTCTGTAAATGCCTCCATCTACAAACGTGAACGCGTTTGTTCCATCAGTCTAAATAAATACATAGCTACTGTCTCTAATACAGGATTTCCAAAAGTCACAGTGTAAATGCTGTAACACAAATGAACTCAGTAATAAAACTGGACTGGATGTAGATCGTTTTAAATTTTAAATCATTTAAATATCTTACCTGTTGTAGATAGTTCTTTGAACAACCTCAGTTTTGAGAAACAGAGTTTAACTTTGACCAGACTGACGGCCCAGCTCAGAACAAAACACAATTTAAGATTATAGGTATTTATGACCTTTTCACAGAGCTCCACTCCAAAAGATTTGAATGATTTCTTTAAAATAACATGTTCATTGCACACTGAAATCCAAAAACCCTGGTATTAGGAATTTAAAGAAGACAGCAGAAAAGATCAACAGAAAAGATTCAATCAAAGTAAACTATTTTGTTTGCAGCAGTAGAGTAATCACTGCAGGACAACTGCACCGAGCTTGAAAAATGGCCCTGAAGCTGTCAGTAACTGAAACAAAAAACACATCAAAAACAACTTGTGTTTTGTAACTAATTTTCTTTTGTCGCCCATTCCTAACAAATCAATTTAAAAACATAAAACTATTCTTTTCTCTTTGAAATCTTCATTCAAACGTCCTCCGATGAGAAGTAAAACACCTTCAACAATGAAATAAATAAGTCCAGTTACCTTTGATTTTATCTCCTATTTATTATCATGGCCTGCATAGGAATCAACATCAGCATTTTGTAGCATAATGTTTAGTTGGGTAAAATGACCCTGAAGGTGATACTCCTTAAGGCCGGGGGCCTTAAAACACATTTAAAAACAAATTAGTTTTTAAATTTAAACCTGCTAAAGGTTTTCACCAAACGCTACCGATGAAAAATATCCTCAAAACACAAGAAAAACTTCTCAGTGATGTGATGTTATCCCCTCCATGTGACAGCCGTGCTGCCCTGCCCTGTTCATCTTGGTTCACAGGGTCAGCTGGGGACTGGAAGCCTGTTAGGTTTGTCAATAAAGAACACCAATCGATTCCCCTCCCATTGATGTCTACATCATTGGGAATAGGAGAGTGATGTGCTTGACAATACAAGAGGACTTTTACATTTGTCACTCAGTGATCTTTTACTTAGCTTGTCTGACCCGGGGTGTCTTAATCTCAGCGCAGTCATCGCCGGCTGTAAACGCAGACGCATAAATCCATACGTGCAGACAGCTGCGTGCATTAACGTCAATAAATAATGCTGGAAAATCACTTGAGTAAAAAGCTGATGCGAGGTAGAAGGCGGCTGTATGACCACTGCTCGACATAAATCTGCACTAAATCCTCATTTACCTTCTTTAACCGAGATATGTACATTTCACCATCGGTATTCCACTCAATCACCTCAGTCTGAGTAAAGCTCTGACCTCTAGAGGGAGCTGCTGAGTACTTTTACGTTTTAAAGCTATGAACAAACTTTAGGTTGGTGACTTTTCTTCATATTTCCATTTTAGTTTCAGGCAAAGACAATACCTCAAGTTCAGAAAGAAAAAAAGCACACAAATGAAATCTTTAAGAAAACAAATCAGTTCAAAACTACACAGATGAAACACATTAAGATCTGTCCACTGTAATGCTCTAAGAACCGCTGCAGCAAGCCACGAGTTAAAAGCTCATTTGGAGAAAGAGACAAAAAGCCAACACAGAAATCAATGGAGCTAATGTGATTTAATAAGAAGCTCTCTTTGCTCCTGCAATGCCGGTGTGCCTTGATAGATATCTTATGCTGCAGCTTCGGCAATTTCATTTGGAACACGTTCAGGGCCTTGCAGTGGCTTCAGCAACAGTTAAAGAGGAAGGGTGTGTGTGTGTGGTGGTGGGGGGGGGGACTGAGAGAGCTTCAGGACCAATAAAGAACTCGAAGAAGAACAACGCATGAAGACATGGCATTCAATCAAGAATTTTGAAGAAGATAGACAATAACAAATGGTGAATAATCCCCTGAAGCTTGGTACAATGCAGCATTTTTTGACTTAAAATAACTGATATATATGTAATCAGAGAACAATTATTAAATGTAATAACTGAGGTGATTAATCAAATCAGTAGCAGATGCAATTACACCTAATGCCAGGTGTTGGCTTTCTGACACAACACCTGGAAGTCTGGTTTGAATAATACGAGGTGCTATTTATTATTTTCAGTTATTAACTTTTTATTGATTTACGTTTAGCTGAGGTCCTTCAGTAGAGTCAATACAAATAGTCATTTTCCTAAGTGTCTCTTCTGTCTTTCCTGTCTTCCTTCCTTCCTTTATTCCTTACATTGTTTGCTCATTTGTTTATTTATTCCTTGCTTCCATCTTTTCTTCATTCCTTCTTTCCTTCATTCTGTCCTTTGTTAATTCCCTCCTTCCCACCTTTCTTTGTTTCTTCCTTCCTACCTGCCTTCTTTTCTTCCTTATAGCCTTCCCTGGTTACTATTATATATATGTGTTTCCTCTTTCCTTCTTTTGTTAATCCCTTCCTTTCATTCTTTGTACATCTCTTCCAATTTTTCTTTGTGTGTTCTTTCTTCCTTCTATCCTTTGTTTATCCCTTCTTTTTTCCTGTCCTTAATTATTGCATTCCTTTCTTTCTTTTTTCCTTCCTTCCTATCTTTGTTTATCCCTTCCTGCTTTTCTTTGTTTCTTCTTTCCTTCCGTTCTTCCTGAGTTTATGTATGTTCCATTCTTTTTTTGTTCATAACTTCCTTCCTTTATTCATTTATTTATTACTTCATTTTTTTGTTCCTTCCTTCTTTTCTTTATTCCTTCATTCCTTTATCCCTTCCCCTATTTATTTTTTGTTTCTTTCCTTCTTCCTTGTAGCCCGTCCTGCTTTTTAATGTTTTTCCACCCTTCCGTTTTTCTTTGTTCCTTCTCATTTTGTTTTGATAAAACAACTCATTTTGTTTATAAAGCCATCATTGCTGCACTCCAGCCATGACATTTTTATGATTTTTATTTTGAGCTGCACCTAAACTTGCAACTGTTCACATCAGATAAATCACATATAAAAAAGCCCTACTAGCTACATAACATTAGGTCTGAAAGAAGTCCCAAATAGATGGCCTGTTTGTAGACAATGTAATAATCAAAAGAGCAGCGTCATGTTTTGGTAATGGGTCATCTTTTTCTAACATGTTCACATATTACTTTTAGCAGTTTGTTAATGTGGCAAAAATGGTTATATAGATTTACTCATTTGTTCTTTACTTGTACTCAACCATGACAGCATATTGCGTAATGTGAGTTTAAAACATGAGGGAAATTAACAAGTGGAAAATAAAACGAGTGTCAGGCTTAAAAAAACAGCCTTTTAAAGCAGATGAACAGAAACTGAAAGTCATGTTTATAGGAAACAAGAAAATAAAATAATTTTTTTAGCTGATCTTCTGCTATTAGGTTTTCATCTAATAGATCTCTGATAATCACCTTGTTGGTGCTAAAATACTATTTTATGAGTCAAACTGTCCAATCTTTGGCATTTAACATCAATGTAAATGAAGAAATGAGGAGAAATTGAAACAGTCTACTAGTAACAAAGTGTGTAAAGAATTCATTTAAAATTGGTTTGTTGCTAAGTTGTTTGTTATGGGTCAGTACAACACAGGTTCATCCCTTGAGTTTAGCAGTTTTTTAAAGCCCTAATAATTTATAGGTCAAAGAAGTGGCTTAACAAACAGACAAAAAAATTCATCTGAAAATGATCAGGTGCTGCACTCAAAATGAGTAAAAATAGCCAAAGTCCAAAGAAAAACTTTGACAGATCTTCAGAAATCCTGGAGAAGTTTTGATCAAGACTACTTTAAAAGATTACGGCTGGTTCTTTGGAAGCCAAACATAAACACATGAGAGATGACTGAAGACTTTTGCTCATGTTTCTATATTAGAATATATACATATGTGGTGTGGAATTCAACTAAAAGTCATAATTAGAAATATGTCAGAAGAATTATCCATCATGCTCGACTGCAGTTTTTAGAGTACTATTTGCATCATGCCTTGCCTCCTATGCGCTCCATCCAGGTGCCACTCCAGAATAATTCAGATAATGAGAATCCACTCCCCCACTGACAAGCTCTTGCTGTCTAGTATATGTGTTAATGGGGCCACTGCAGAAACCGATTCTCTGGAAAATTGTCTGAAGTTTATGTGTGAAAACGACTTACAGGAGTTTAAATAGTGCTGAGACAAGGAAATCGTTACCTTTTGACAGGGACAGATTTGCTAGTTTTGACATTTTCTGCTTTAGTGCTAACCCAGCGTAACCAAAAGTGGTTACATATTTGGGAAACATAAAATCAAAATTGGACTTAAAAAATATCTTAAAATTGCACATTTTACACCTACAGAATGAAGACCCCCACATATAATACACCACATTCTTCATGCATGGAAATAGGCAGCTCAATGAATTAATTAACATACAGTGATGAGAGACGAGGGATGCAGGAGGCAGCGTTGGGGTGGAAGGATTGATGTACTCCGACTGGTTAACTGCTGTGCATTTCACACAGGGCACTGAGCGTTGCAGTTGTCACTCCCATGTGACTATATATGTGTATTATTACATGCCAGACAGCTTCTGTGGGCATGTGCGGCACATGTGCCAGTGGACAGAAATAAACTTTGGATGTGCGTGCGTGTTCACATCAAAATGTCTGCAATGAACTATTCAACAATGGCGATATTGTAATAATGGCAAAGTCAGCACAAATGCCACAGGGCTTCTGTGTGCTAAGAGGCATGAGTGTGTGCATGTGTGTGTGTGTGTGTGTGTGAGTGTCTTTGTATGTGTGATTTACAGAGGAGATGACTGCAGGAAGATATAATAGAGCATGGGATGGAGCCTGAAAAAAGGTTGTTATGGGTATAAAAAAACTTATTGCAGGAACAGTTTGAGTCAGATTAAAACAAAAGGCCAGATGTAAATTGTATAAAGGGCAGCTAACTTCATTTATATTTCAGTACCAGCTGAAGCAGTCTTTTCTATTATAGTACAGTTTTCAAATTTAGTGTTGTTTCTATAAGCTAAACATTCAAGTAATTAAAGAATGGTTTTTCAAATGGGGGTTTGTGGAAAGGTTATGACCTCAGTTTGAAGAAACAGAGTTTAATTCTGACATGGTTGATAAGCAAATGTCTACTCAGAGCAGGGCCTTGACTAAATTAGATTGTTGCCATTTCAAAACAATGCCAATAGCAAAAACTTGGTTCTCTGTTATTCACCACTCAAATTCATGGGTCATATTATTTGAAGGCATAATGGAAATTTATATTCTTATCCTAACTTAATATCAAAAAGACTGAGCCTGACTTGTGCAGCAAACCATCTAGGCTCCCTGTCAAAACACTTTACACAAAACTGTCTTGGTGTTATCTTTCACAATGGTTCTCATGCAAACTCAGTTGTTCTTTCTTGTTTATATATAT
>JAOXNZ010000021.1:14899678-14911060 GCA_028566095.1 Kryptolebias brasiliensis | reverse complement strand
TTTTTTTTGAAACCCTATTTTAGAAACCCTAAGATTAGTAAAATGCTATAGTTATCTACACCAGGTAAGATAGTAATTGTTCATAACCTTTCCACAAAACCCGACTTTAAAAGATTGAAAGTATCCCTTTGACATAGTTACTGTATGGAAGCTATTCTGATTCCATACTAAATGATATTTGTTGTCTGTGTTTTTCATTAAAATGATGAGATTCATTTTCTACTGATCTCAACTTTGGACGTCATCAACATGGTAAACGGTCTTTATTAGATGTTGTTGCTCCTATAGTTATACCTCTGATCTTTTAAATTGCATATATGCAGTACATATGCTTGACTAAGTGAATAACCTGTGGAAAAAGTAACATGGTAACCAAATGTTTTACCTTTTTTAACATGTAAAATATTGTTACATTATTTTATACACTATTTTTTTGTTAAGCTTTTGACTTGAATTGGGTTTTAGTTCTGCTCTGTGATTTATAAACTTTTAAATATTGTGTTTGGTTATTGCACTGCATTATATGTGAAAATGAGGTTATGAATATTGCTCCTCATCAAAGTCCTAAATCACTCATAAAAATTCTAAAACCCTTAAATTGAAATTTGGACCTTGAGGCATTATAACAAAATCAACTTCCACTAACACTGTTATAATTATGCAGCTCTCATTGCTGAAATTGTTAAGCTGAAAAACATATTGTCACATAAAGTGCACAAAGCAAACAACACTGTGTATACATGTACATTTATTAGCATTCAGACTCTATTAGTGATGAAACTAATGGGTGCAGAATCAATGCTGCAGCAGTGCTGTAAGCAGGTAGAGTGACATGAAAATCCTGCAATGGCTGTGCAGAGAAGAAAACCAGAAAATTAGGCCAGAGAAGTGGGAAAGGGAGGGGTTTATGAAAAATAGATGCAGGAAAAAAAAGTAAACAGTGACATAAACTGACAAACAAAGAGGAGGAGAACAAGACTGATAATGCAAGTGAAAAAGAAAAAATAGATGCAGAGGCAGCAGGCAAAAAGAAGAAAGAGAGCCAAATAAGGCTGAAAATATGTATCAAGCTGTTCCAGCATCAGAGGGATGCGACATAACAATAACAATTAAAACCAAGGGATGCATAACCAGAACTGTCTGATTTCATAATGTGTTAATAAAGTCACACTGAACATGTTCTTTTCTTTGTTTTGTGACTGTTTGTGAGCCAATACATTTGTCTTTCACACCACTAAAGTATTTCCACTTTACAATGAAAAGAAACAGCAAGAGTGACACAAACATTTAGAGGTATATCTCCAGCTGTGGTTTTAATGATGTGTGAGTGGCACAGATGGAGTCGTTAGCTTTTTGGGCCATCAGCCCAACCACTCAAGCGCTGACGAAGACCCAAACTCACCTCAGTATTACCTCTGGAATTACCTTGTCTAACAATGACTCATAACTCAGCTCCTCCACTTGACCCAGAGGCTTTCTGATAGGGACTCTAAGCCCCATCCTGGTCCTCAAGGTGGGCAAGTACCTTCAGTGTCTAAAAATTGAACTTATTTGAGTAGAATTGCTTAAATTGAAAGGTCTGATGACCAAATTATACCCTGAGATACCATACAAAAATGATAGTTGCATTGATCTGCCATTTAATGTTAAAGTAGGCCCAGGTTTTAGTACAATTGTTGTCTGAATATTGTGTTAGGCCAAGGAACCAAAAAAGAGGCAAATTTAACAAGCTGGAGCAAATTTGTTTCTTTACCTTTTATCAATGTAGACTTTTCCATGCAGTAAAGGCTAATTAATGACTCTGATAGAAGCAAAAACATGAATAGAAAAAGCCTAAAAACAGAGGTTTCCTCTAACGTGTTCAGTAGCTTACTGGAATGTATATATATAACACTCACATACCCTAAAAATGTCAATTTTTAATAATCAGACTTTAGGTACACTCTTTGATCTGTTAAATAAACAGTCTTACAATTTGTGAACCTTTACACACTTTCAACCAAATAAACTCTGATCAGAACCCTTGGGTTTCCACATTGTACTGGGCCAAATAAAATGGCAGGTCATATATCAGAATATCAGACTATTAAGTTACATTTGCATGAGGTAGCTATTTGTTTCTATTTTATCAACCAAACAACAAAGTGATGCTGCGCTAACTGTAGGTGCTAAAAATATCTCAGTGCTGATTAGCTGAGTTCTGTGTTTCATCTTTCTAAACAGTTCTTTGTGGGTATCTGGTTCATGTAGATCTCCTCTTATCTCTCTCTTTAGAGAGTAGTTCAGTTGAACTGAAAAGTTGAGTTTGAGTGGTTTTTAAAAGGCTCATATTGGCTCTTGAGCGGCCCTGCTCTGAGTAGCTGTTAACTTGATTCAACAGTTTTTTTTTCTCTGATTGTCAAAAATGAAATTGCTATGATCACTGTTTAATACAAAAAAGACACCACTGTTAACAGCTTCACACAGCTCAATTGTAAAACAAGAAAAAAAATGTTGAGAGGCCGTGTCAAATTTCTTCAACATAGCGGAAGGCTGCTAAATTAGCTTGAGCTCCTAATTGGTTCTCCACGACAAAGAAACTGATATCAAATTTTATCGTTTTTAGAGTTATGTAACTATCTTATGTCATAGTCAATATTGTTAACTGTCCTTGTCAACATGCATTGGATACTAAAATATTCAACTCAAGACAGATTTCAAAGCTTCCTAAAACTTAATTAATCTGATCCTGTCTTCCTGTTTTCTTCTATTTAACCGCCCAAAGTATGTATTCAGATCATCTTTGGGACTGAACACCAATCAAGCAGTATCAAACACCATCTAATACTCGTACTTCTAATTTCCATCTGTTTGACTGTTTTGTTTGTTGTGAACTTGAGTCTTTGTCTTAGTTTTGGTCTTTTGAGTTAATGTCGTTTGATATAGCTAGGTTTCTCTGTGGGTTAGATTAGTTTTGGTTGATTGGTTAGTGAGTGTATTGGTTTTGTTCCTATTGTTTTAACCACTAGATGTCCCCAGTTGCCCTTGTTTCTGCTTTCCACCCACCACCTGTTTTCATTTTATCGTCAACTTTCCCGGTATGTGTGTGTGTGTAGATATATCTTGTTTTCCACAGTCCATTGTTAGATACTTTTGTTTTTCCTGGGTTCTGTGCCTCACTGCATATTTATTGGTTTGCATTGGGTTTTATTCATAAAGTCCTTGGTTTTCATCCTGTTTCTGCTCCCTGTGTGTCTGCTTTTGGGTCCCAATACATCAACTCATCATATTATTGCTTGGAATCCACCAAACATTAGCTCAACAACTCCAACACTACAGGACACCTTTTCCTATTGATGGGAATTTCAGCTCCTTTCTCTCTTTTGGCCATCAAACATCTGCTTGTGAAAAGTGATTTGGCAACCAAATAAATCATCTAATTTTGGTACGTTTACAAAATAACTTTACAGATACTGAGGTTGGGAGGGCAAAAAAACAAAAACAAACTAGAAGTAGTACTAAATGAAAAGTCATTTGGGAGCGGAAAGTCAGGTCTTTTTAGTGACCTGAGCCACATGATCCAGATCCTAGAAAAGAGCCGGAACTCCCATCTCTAATTTTCCCTAAACTTGAATTACTTTTACAACAATCACAACTCACATTGTGAGGCCAGCCTGTGTTGCATTGCTGACTGGCCTAAAGTCTTTAGCAAAAGCACATCACCAATAGAATAAAATTGCTCTGTTCACTGGATTACACAAAAAATAAAATCATGCGTATATAAATAATGATAAAAAAATAGAATATATCAAATGAGTATGTTGGCAAGTCTGTTCAGAGTACTTTGATGGCTCCAAAACCACTGATGGAGGACCGGTTTTAACTGTCGACTAAAACAGCCAAAAAGCAAAAGGGGAAAAAAAGAGAGAAAGAAAGCAGGAGTAAAAGAACAAAAAATAACAGAAATGTAGCCAAAGAAATAAAGCGGGAGGAGGTGGTAAGGAGGGATAAGAGAAGAGAGGAAAGGAGGGGGAAAGTGAGCAGGGGAGAGAGGTGAGTAAAGCTCCTTTGTTTCCCTCAGAAGCCCATGAGGAAGGCATTTGAAAGAAGGGGAGAGGGAGATGGGGAGAGAGAGGAGAGAGACTGCACTTTACACTGCACTGCGCCATGCTCTTTTCTCACATTAGGAGTCATTCTCCAACCTCTTTCAAGTCTCTCTCTTTTTATTTTTTTTCTTTTCCACACAAGTGTACACACCCAGATGCTCGAAAGCACTCTCTCACACACAGCAGTGAGTCACAGAGATAGATAGCCCGCTAACCATCTCTACATTGGGAAGGCAGAATCAATTATGGATAAATTTCAAAGGGAAGAGTGCATATGTCTATGAATTATATACTCGAAGCCACGCGCTGCACATATTACACCAGAGCGGCGGAGCAAATCACAGCACATGTTCGAAGTGGCCAGCACAATATTGCTCTAAATGTAATGACAACATGGTGCAAGATGGCTCCGTGTGCATGTGGCTCCTGTGTGAAACCATGAAGGTACACTTAGAAAAAAACGCCCTGGATTCAACTCTGTAATCACAGCACAAGAAACGACTGGAAAATCCAGCCATATTAGCACAGGTTTTGTGTTACTTCCATTCTTGATTCATTGCTATACACAGGGGGGAGCTTCTGCGGTGGTGGCTACTGGTTGATTCATTTCCTGACACTCAACCACAAACAGAGCGTAGATGGTGCAACAGAACCCGATAAAAGCTGCCTGAGTAGATATACCTTTGTCGACAAATCCATATACGCTGCTTTTTCCTTTTTTTTTTTAGCAGTTTAAATCTCAGCAGTAACATTTTCTCATGTGAACTACAGTCTTTGTTCACCTGGCTGGCTGTGAGGCAAACACTCTCACGCCGTCAAAATGGATGCAGCCAACTCATCCTGCTCAACATTAAAGCTGAATGAATGAAAAGGAGCCCACCCCCTCTCCTCTTCCCTCCTCTTCTTTAAATTTGGCTGCAGCTGTAATGTAGGACACCCATCTCATCCCAAGTCAGCCTCAGCCAAGTAAAAACCAGACGCCGGTGCAGCTCCACAACAGTAAAAGATGTGATAGTAAATTAAACATCAAGCAGTTTCAGCCAAGCAATCCAATCAGTCAAAGAGATATATACGAAAGATGCTGACTACGGCCATGATACTAGCTGGATTTGCAGGTGCTGGTCAATTCATCCTCCTGCTAAATCATACAACCACTTCATACCCAGCTGTTGTCATTTTGTACCCACCAGTTGATGTTTTGTACCCAAATGGTACAAAACAATACACAATGCGTGCATAGGCACCAGCTCCAAGCGACCGTGCACATTATGATATACCGTAAGTGGAATGCTCATATTTTTTGTAACTACTACTTATGATAAATGTTAAAAACAGTAAGTGCTCACACTCTGTCACAACAATTACCTTTAAAGTGCATGTGCGTAATGGCTCAGTAGCTGTGCTGATAGGTGTGCCAAGGATAGATGGATGGACATAGCTATGGTGACGTGAATTAATTTGCATTAATGTGTTTGTTTGTTTTTTTAATCATTGCTGCAGCTGAATAAAGATTCTTCATCCTGCAGCAAAAGGAGAAAAAATTCTAATTCTTGTAATACGCTTGTGCCTGGCACAGACTGTTAGTGTGTTGAATCAGATGCTGCTAGTAGAAAAAGCACATCCCACCCTGCTTATGATTTAGGCAAACAGTAACTATTTTCAGAACTTAATGCCTGATTTGACTAAAACTGCACTTTTAATTTTCTTCTGGCAAGAGATCCAGCATTGTACAGGTAACACTCAAGGCTACAGCACCAAATACCCAGGTCTAACCACACAAAATAATAATAAACTAGTCCTAATCTGCTTGTCTTCATTTCAGAAGTGTAATTCGGTAGAGGAAATCCTGAACATGAGGTTGGCTGAAAAGGTGGTAAGCGAGCCAAGGTAGGTCTGAAGTGACCAGTGGCAGACGGCATCCTTTTGTACCTGAAAAATATGAGTATGTATTGCCCAAAACTGCAAATGGTACAATTTGGCAGAGGGACGAATTGACCTGGAGCCATATTTACTGGTATCTATGAAAACTAGAACAACAATTATTGATATCTTCTTGAGCATTTCCAGCGTGATGAGTGTTATTTATCATTCGTTGCACAGTTTGCCACAATAGACTAGACCAAAACCATGTGCTGCTTCAACAAAACATTATGCATGACAGCTGTAAAAGCCACAAATTGTCTCAAATTAGGTTTAAACTGGGCCAGTTCTGTAGAACTAAACGACTCAAAGTCTCAAATTTGTGCCAGCCTTCATGTGAAGCAACGTTACCTTTAGAAATGGGATCCAAAGAAAAAAAAAATGAGGGTGACAGAAAAAGGGAGACAGACTGAGGGGATCTAGCTGACAGTATGTTAAACTGATAGCAGTAAGGGCGGACATGTTAATGCAATAAATATAACAAATGGTGAAGGGAGACAGAGGAAGAGCAGGGGAAAGGGAAGGGGGGGGTCTTTGACATCTATTAAGACAAAAAAACAGAAGTAAACCTGGTTTAATCTGTACGTTTTGGTTCTGTTTTTTCATACTACGTGAGTTTTTTTTAGCAACATAATTTAGTGGAATTCCATGGAAAGATTATGAATTGACTTTAGTTTGGAGAACTAGAGATTAATTCTGTCCAAATTTACCACTAATCTGAGCGGGGTGAAGAACAAAGTGGGTTGCTGCCGTCTCCCACTTTAAAAAAAAAAATATATTAGCAGTTTTGCAAATGTAATTTTATAAACCTTTACACTCGTGACAATTTTTTTTTTTCACACTGTTATTCAGGCAGAGTTACTATATTTCTACAAGGAGTCTACTACTAGCTGCTGCTGCTGTTTGTGCCAGCAAACAACCACAAAAATGCAATGTGAAACTGGTGACAACGTAATGCTTTGTGAAATAGTGTTTGAATGAACCGCTACGAAATTTTAGGCTTAAAGTATATCCACTTTGGCTCTGCTCAGACTCGCCAGTTTTTATTTTTTTCTATGTAAGTATTCTTGTTTGTTTAGCTTAGGTTGTTCTTGTTTACACTCATCAGTTTATTCAGATTTCATCCATCTTCTGTTTGTGTGTTCTGTGTTCATCTACAATAAAAGAGGTGGTTTGGATAACTTTTTTCCCAATTTTGCTTGAATGCAGCAAATATTCCAGCACCTTGCAAATGTATTTTGATAAAACACAACATTTAAGATTTTATTTTCAAGGTTTTCTCAGTTTTTTTTTTCTTGCTTGAAGAAAGGAGGGAAAAAGAACATTAAAACTTTGCACAAACCTAAAATATGACACTAGGGTTACATTACTTGTTGACAGTGAGTCATAAGTGTTGCAATTTAACATATCACATGTATGTAATATATCACAGCTAATCATGTGTTATAATCAGTACGTCTGTTTTTTTGTTTTAAATTTGCATGCCTGTTTTTATCCATGGCAACATCAAAAGGAGAGCTAATTAAATATATATGCTGTTCTCTAAATTAATTACCGAGCTGCATTTTTTTTTCCACACGGAAGGCAAACTAGAAAACGTGTCATAACATGACATCTAATGCAGAGAAATACTGAACAGGAGCACAAATTGTACTACCGTTGTTAAAAGTTTTCCTATTCACCCCTAAAATAGAAGAATTTTCTCCTTTTCGTTTTTTTGTTTCTGCCTGACAGAACTGGTTCCTGAAGTAAGTTATTTAGTTTTGTCTGCCACTGATAAGCAAAGAGGCGTTTGTGTGTGTGTGTGTGTATTTGTTTGTGTCTCTCTGTCAGCAAAATATTTTATGAGCTACTGGATACTTTTTTAATAAGACTTGCAGAAAACCATGTTTGTATTGTACATCTGTACTCAGTCACCCTGATTCCACCTGCCACAGCCAACTGATCTTAAAAACCCCAAAATGACTTTAACTCAGTCAATGTTACACATATTGATCTAAAATGTGTCATGGTAGTAGCTGAGACCAATCTCAAACACATATTTTGAATGCTAACAGATTGTGCAATATCTCTTTTTTATTATTATTTTGCCAATAATTATTTGAATTTGATTCTGCTGTCTCTTAGCAACATGTCTCGTGAACCACTGCGCAGACGTTAACGAAACTTTTAGGAATTATTATTTTTTGGATGTATCCAATCTTATTGTTTATCTTATTAAGTTTTAGAGTCAACCTATGTCAAGATAGCCCCCTCAGCCAAGTGAGCTTATGAAACACAAAAATGGCTACAACCCAGCCAGTTTTAGAGATATTGTGGTACAATTTGGTTTGGTAGTGGCTGAGAGTTATCACTAACACATACTTCTGAGTGCTACACATTGCCCAAGATTTTTGCCTAAAGTCTTGGATTAACTGTTGGTGTCAACCCTATTTGTCTGTTAGCAAAATATCTCTTGAACCACTGGACTAATCTTAATTAAACTCTCAGAAAGTAATCACCAGATGTACATCTACAAGTGATTCACTTTTGGAGTCAACCCAATACAAAAAGGCTATAACTCAGTCAGTTTTACAGATTTTGAACTAAAACTTGAAATGGTAGTAGCTGAGAGTCATTCACAACACATACTCTGAGGGTGAGAGTGTGCATAATGTTATTTTCAATGTTTGACCAAGCTACAAATGGCTACAAGTCTATCACAGACTAAAACTCTGGCATGAAAGGCGGCGGGTGATATGCATGCCTTCAAGATTTTTTTTTTCTGTTTTTAATATTTGCTTTGCTAAACTAACAACATAATTTTCACTCCTTTTATTATCCCTGGGCTTGCCACGGGAAATTAACAGCCCTGCATTCCTTCAAATCCATTATTTTCACCTTTAGTCTTCCCTCTGTATCTCTCTTTTCTCCTGATACTGCTCACCTGTTTCTCTCTCTGGTTTCATTTCACTCTAAACCCCCTTTTTTTTCTAATGAACCAGCCTTCCACACTCTGGCAGGACTGCATTCTCTCTTCTTTGTCTCCCGATCCATTCCTTTCTCCCCTCTCTAGTTTCCATAAATCCCAGGTCCTCTCCTTTAAATGGTACTCTTGTGTTTGTCTCACTCCCGCTGATCTAAGTTGAGAAAAGTGTTCACATTGTTATTCCCCCGACTCTCCAATGTTCATACACACCCCACACACACATTCACGCAATCCCACTGTTGCCTTCACACCCCTGCTGACATCATGGCCAGCAGTGTTTTTCTCACCGCTTCCATTAGCACCGCCAACAACAGCAGTACACTTTCACACACAGCAATGAACAATAAATGCTGTAAACAACCGGAAGTTTTGACACACACGCCAACAACAACAACAAAAAAAACAGCTTTAACATTTTGTAGTATGAGTCAAAACACTCACCTATATGTAGGGTGGGCCTTTGAGTCTTCTTCCACTTATAAAAGAAGCAGGATAATGTAAAATTAGCATTTCTTGAAAGAATGCATACCATCCATTGCCTTGCACGTCAAATGTTTTAAATAGGAATCTCATTCATTTAATCTATTAGTACATGGAATATGTGTTGGAGATTATGCTCAACTACTACCACCCCAAAGTCAATATCTTTAAAAATGACAAAGTAATAGCCATGTTTAGATTTGCAAAATTTGATTCATTATGGCAGCCATCTTAAATCAGGATGACTCCAAACGGTAATCAGTTGTAGATATTCATCCAGTGATTTCTTTCTGAGAGTTTAATTAAAATCTGTCCAGTGGTTCATGACATATTTTGCTAACAGACAGGCAAGGTAGACTCTAATAGTTAATGCCAAAGTTTTAAACAAAGACCTTATGTGATCTGTCACTGCTCAGAGTATGTACTGAAGATGAGTTTCATCGGCAAGTACTCCAAATTTTAGCTCAATCTTTGTAAAATCCACTGAGTTACTACTATTTTGTGTTTTCTAAGTTTAATTAGCTGTAGTGGCCATCTTGAACCTTGAATCTTGACTTCAATAGTTAGTTGTAGATGTGCATCCAATTATTACTTCTTGAGAGTTTCATTATTATATGTTCACTGTTTCTTGAGATATTTTGAAGAAGATCTTGTGTTAACTCTTAGTGCTCAAATTATGTATTGGGGATGAGTCTCAGCTAGTACAAGACCAAATTTTGGTTCAATGCTTGCACAATTGACTGAGTTGTAGAAATTTCTGTGTTTTCTAAGCTTTAATAGCTGTAGCAGTCATTTTGAGTAAGTTTGACTTCAAAAGGTAATCAAGTGTAGATGTGTATTGAGTGATTACGTTCTGAGAATTTTGTTTAAATCCGTCGAGGACAGACAAACTGACAAACACACATGGACATAAGCAATTGACCATCGTTTTGTCTTTTTTTGCTAAAGTCTGGAAAAAATGGTTTGAATAAATTAGACAGCTAGCTGTTTAAGGACACAGAGACTAGTTACAACAATAAAAAGCTCTTTAGCCACAAAGCTGAAGACATTTAAATGATACATAGCACTGTCTGATGCCTTCAAAAGTCCCTGTTCTCGTAGCCTGACAAGCTTCCCAACTTGGGAGCATTGAATCTGATCCCAGAGCAGTCCTGTTCCAGCCTGTGATGATCAGCCATTATGCTCCTGTGCCTCGACTAGCCACCGAGGCCCCGCTCGCTCTGTTCTAATTTTCATAAGGAATGAGATGGAACAGAAAGGTGAGATGAAGAGGCGAGAAAAGGGAGGGATTAGGAAGGAGAGGAAGCACTTTTCCCACCGTCATCTCTCCAAGGTCCTGACACTTCTCTAAATTTTAAAGAGCTTTATTTCTACATTCTCCAGTGTGTCGATACCCTACATTATACATATATGCAGTAGCGGCTCCTGAGTATGAATATTAGTGGGGCAGACATTGGTTTCAGTTCCTGAATCTCTAACCACACCCATATAATGATAGAGTTTCATGAGCCTCATTAATATAGTATTTAGGGTAAATAAGTCTACACAAGGTTGTGAAGTAACTAGTTAGCTCTACATGTAATGGAATGAATTTTTTTAATCATTAAATAAAAGTTGTTCTGCATAAAACTTACCAAGGAAATTACAGAAGTCTTGCGGGCCTCTCAATACTCCAGTCCAATAACTAATTCAGCCAGAGGTGGGAAATCTTTCCCTCCTGAAAAGGGAGTATTTCTCATTTTATCGTTGCATTTTTAGCTTTAAGGTACAATTCTGTGGGTGGCACAGCAGCGTAGTGGTTAGAGCTGTCACCTCTCAGCAAGAAGGTTGCAAGATCGCATCCCGGCCTGGGGGAGTTTGCATGTTCTCCCTGTGCACACGTGGGTTTACTCCGGGTACTCCGGTTTCCTCCCACAGACCAAAAACATG
>JAOXNZ010000021.1:14871043-14882951 GCA_028566095.1 Kryptolebias brasiliensis | reverse complement strand
TGAGTTGAATGCTAAATGGCCTTGCTCTGCAGTGACAGCACCGCAAGGCCATCATTTATGCGCGTGAATGTGTTTGGAAACCGCAATAAATTACAGCCAGTATACTGCAGGGAGGCCACAGTTAAATGAGGGAGCTTTTAATTTTTAGCAATAGCTAAGTGTGCTTAAAAATTTGTTGTGGTGGATGGTCAAACAAGGTGTGTGGCCTGCAAAAAGGCATGTTCCCACACATGTATATGGTAAGAATAAAAAGGAAGTCTTTACTTTTGGGTATCAAAAAGTTATCAATGAACTAAACAGTAAAATCCAACCTCAGATGAGCAACATGTAATATGTTGTAATGTCAAGATTTATTTATTTTTAATTACACCAAAATGCAGAAGCAGTATGTGGAAACACTACATACATTCGGACTTCCCATAGTAATTAAAAACGTAAATATCAGCCAGATGCTTGATTAACAACAGGTCTGAGCATCTTCATAAAAACCTTTGGCAGCTTGTTCTTAAAGGGATAGTTCCGATCTTTTGAATTTGGGATTCTGTGGAAAGGTTATGAACACCTAATATCTTACCAGTTGTGGATAGCTCTGTAGTGGAATTTTCAGTTTTAAAATAAAGATAATCTAGCAATTAACTGGAGTCTTGTGATGAGGTTTTATTAACATATTTTTATTGAAGAGTTACCACGAGTTCAAACATCAAGCAAACAACAAAATTAATGAACCTGTGATTTTTCTTATGATAATCATTCCTTTATTTTGGAAACAACAGTTACAAATTATGCTGTCAGGTAAGTATTCAGCCTTGGCGACTTTCACAGAGAATTTAGTACCACTTTACATTTTGGCAAATTTTGTTAAGTCTCCATGTCAAGCTGTTTCTTGGACCTCAGTTTGGAGAAATGGAGTTTATGACTGGATTAATGAGCCAATGGTGGCCAAGTAGGGCCAAACCAAAATGGATTGCTGCCACCTTTTAAAAAGACTAATCTCCAACATTTCATAGCGGTTTATGCAAACACTATTTCATAAACATTTACACAGTTATCAATTTTGCATTGCACAGTTACTTTGACAGATTTATTATGATATTTGTGTGAAAAATATTACTGTCTGCAGCAGAAGTGCTACAGCCAAATAACTATGTCCTCTGAAAATCTCCTAAATTTCATAATATTTAAACACTCTTTAACAATGTGACAGACTGAAAAATTCAAAGTTTTAAATATTTAATAGATTGTTGAACCAGTAACTTGAAGAAATTATGATGTCTGTTTGTTTTTTTTACATGAAGCATCATCTTCCCCCATTTTAATACCTGTTAAGAGAGTACTGTGTGTACTTTTTTTTTTTTTCTTGCAAGGCTATTCAACTTCTGGTATTAAGGTGGTAAATGGATGCAAAAAATTGTGTCCATTGTGTTTGTGTGAGAGGTATGAGGGCTTTTTCAATTCAGTAAAATAGTTTTCCATCTCCAGTCTTTTTCTTTGTGTGTGCATAACTCTTCTTTTTTTTTTTTTTTTTTTTTCGTCAAGGCACATTTCTCAGTAAAAGTACACCAACAGTGTTCTTTCTCTTTTCCTTGTCAATGTTGAACTAAGCTAACATCTCAAACACGCACACGAACGTATCCTTACAAAAACACTTCAGCACGTTGCACCCACACGCATGAGTCGATGCACAAAAGCGACGTGCACAAAAACTCGCCTCATCGTGACTCCTCATCAACCCCCCTGAAACAAGCCATTCAAAAGTCGGCGATTTCAATTAAATCCAAACATTTAATAGCAAACCTGAGTCTCTTTCTGTTCTGACAGGAGCAGCAGTGTTCAGGGTCAGAAAGGCAGGGTCGGCCAGGCAGAGCGTGGGCTCGTTGCAAAGACGAGAAGAAAGGATCACCACTTTCAAGGACTGCTTACCTGAACTATCACAGAGCTGTGGTTTTACCTGAATGGGAAAAAAGGTTAACTTAAAGTGCAAAAAGTTGGTTTACTGGGGTGGAGAAATGTTCAGATTGTATGATCGGTGTCCTGAAAAGAAATATGTCTCAGTAGATGAAAAGTACATGTCTTTTAAATATCATTTCTGTATTCACAAAAGCTGCAAAACAGATGTTTGGATGCAATTTGTGAATGAAGGCCAATTACCTAAAAAAGAAAAACCTCAAGTCAGAACCTTTTTTTGTTTTTTGTAAAACTAAAATTGTTTAAAAATGATATTCAAAACAAACTACATTCTTTCAGAACAAAAACTATAATGAAACAATTTAACAGGTAAAACTAGTTGTGGAAAATATACTGCTTAGCTCAACAAACAAAATAACAATTATAAATCTGGTGAGTTTACTGGTAAATTCACTTGTTTTTGTCTGCTTGTTTTTCAATCAGTCCCATTTGCTGCCAGACATGCCAATAAAGCCTGTTTTAAACATCACTTTGATAGATTTTTGTCTACTTAAAGCAGCATTTCAGCTCTTTTGAAGTGGGGTCTGTGGAAAGATTATAAACAATATCTTACCTGTTGTAGATAGCTCTTTGAACAACTTCTGTTGGAGAAATAAAGTTTAATTCTGACTAGATTAATGAGCTAACAATTAGTCTGAGTGAAATCAAGGGCAAAGTGCCATCTTGAAACAACTCGAACCAAAAAACAATTCAGTGGTTCATAAAAATGCTAGTTTTTAAGACTTCACATGATAACTTCACATTACATATTCACATAAAATGTTGTGGCTTTTCATTAAGGGTGGCAGCAGCAGTTAGGCCTACATGTTGCAGTTTTGCTTTTGGCTCTGCTTGAACTAGCCAACTAAAGTTGTCCAAAGAGCTATCTACAACAAGTAGCATAATAATTGTTCATAACCTTTTCACAAAACCCAACTTTAAAAGATTTGAAGTATCTCAGCTCTACAATAAATATGGTTTTACGATGATAAAAGCATATTTAGAAGCTAAAATAAGTCGGTAACACCATAATGACCTGTTAAAGTGTCACTCAATTGATATTTCTGTTGAGCTTTGCAAAATAAGGAAAACATTTCTTACTGTGTGGTTATCATTTTTTGCTGGAAAAAAAACAACTACTGTACACTTGTCACACAGAAATCTTTTTTTCAA
Organism: Kryptolebias brasiliensis; assembly: GCA_028566095.1. Classification (NCBI taxonomy): domain Eukaryota; kingdom Metazoa; phylum Chordata; class Actinopteri; order Cyprinodontiformes; family Rivulidae; genus Kryptolebias; species Kryptolebias brasiliensis. The sequence continues at coordinate 14,879,834 of JAOXNZ010000021.1, read as the reverse complement.
AATTCCGGTATGAGGCTGTACTGCTGCTAGCTGCAGATGCTTTTCACAAAACGTGAGTCCACCTCCTGCTATCTATCTTTAAATAATATGACAGTGAGGCTAATTCCCCATTCGCGCCTCCCAAAAAAATCCCTTTCTCTCTCTGAATCTCTCTTTTTGTTTTGCTCACTTGTATTCTCTCTGTAGTGTTTCAGCAGGTAAAAACCCCATTTCCCTGCTCCCCTCAGGGAACACTGACCTAACTGTCGGTGCTCCCGGGAGCTCCAGCTAACTCTGCAGACCCATTTGTCAATGTTGACCCTGAAAACTGTCCCTCTTTTCCTCCTCCCTGCCATTCCCCACCCCCTTCCGTTCATATTCCAGTCCTACCTATTCTCTCTCTTCTCGTGGTTATTTTTAAATCCTCCCCACATGTCTTACTGCATGCCTCTCCTCCCAAAAAAAGACCAAAAAAAAAAAAAAAGAGCTGGAAAGGATGGGCTGAACCTCAAAGGATATATTAGGGGAAAAAACAGAGAATGAAAGGATCAAGGATATCAGTGTTGATGAAATGAAGAGAAAGCACCACGGCATTTACAAAGTTCCACAAAAATAACCTCCAAAATCTGAGCTACATCCCAAAATGGCTTTTCCCCATTGTGCTCTTGACTCAACGTCTACCGTGAGAAATGTCAATCACAACGAAGAACCCAAAGCAAATTATCTCCTGACTCTGCAGTTCCTTTTAGCTCAATGAAGCGTTTTAGTGCCCCTCAGCTCCCTTTTCAGATTCACGGGCCAAATTGCCATTGCGTCAGTTTGGTCTCAACTCTCACAAACCTAATTTTCCAGCTGCAGCAGGCAGATGTACTCAGCTAAAAAGCTTTAAAGCCACTGTGGCATATTTGGCCAGCAACAAGCAGCCAATAGATACATTTATCAGCTGGTTAAGAAAATCAAAAAAGCACTTTATGAAAGAAAGCAAAGGTTCCCCTGTGGGAAAATTCAATAAGATAAAGTCTGTTAATCACTAATAATGTAATAGATTGCACAAGAAGAAGAAACAAAAACCGAGACAATAAAAAGCTGTAAGTCAAGCCATTTTCTGCACCTAACAAATGAAAAAAGGGTCAGAAATTTAGTATTAAAAGTGTTTGCATACAGTAATAACAGTTTGCAATTGGAGGACATAATAGGGTGCACACTGACTTTTCTCAGCAAAATCCTTATCGTTAATAGCCATACTACCAACCTAATTAAAAAGAGGGTTTAAAAAAATCCCATCAGCCTTTTTCAGGTTTTGTTCTTTGCTCTCTCATTTGTGCCTTGTTTTCATCCCTTTCTCTCGCTCTCTCAAGGAGAAAGCTGTTGAGTCACTCCTTCGTCGTCCCCATTCTCTTCCCACTATCGTTGAAGTCAGCTTAATCCCACAACGCTGCGATACAAAAGGGAAGAGCTCGCCACACTATGTCAGTTACATGATGAGACAAGACACTTTAAGGGCTTCATATTAAGGACTCCGCAGTTAAAAGAAGCAAGAGTGCTGAGACAAGTTGCAAAGTGACCTGAAAACTAAATATAGTTCTGCCCAAAAGAAAAGTAGTCATTTGTTGCAGCGTTTAAGAGCAAGAAGATGATGCTGAGGGATGTGTTTAAAGCCACTAAAACCAACAGTAACCCCTGTTGTAAATCATGCTGTCCCTTTGATAGGAAGTGAAAAATGGGCTTTACATTTTTATGTACAACACAAACATATATTATTATGAACAAATGAAAATGTACATATGAGCGGAATGTGGTTTGACCTTGGATCATATCCATCTGGTCCTCAAACAAAAACAAGACAGCATAAAATAAATTAGCAACATTATACCAATTCAATCCTGAAGCATGCAAAAAAACAAGTTTGATAATTTACTTGTATATATAAAATTTAACTTTTATATACATAGCATTCTAAATGAAAAATATTTCAAAAAACAGCCTTAAACGTGTCTTCCCTAAATGTTTTTATACAATATATTTTCACAAGCCTTAAAGAGCTATGGAAGCCAAGAGAGGACATTCTTTGAAATGCATTTCTATGATGTACACTCAATAGAATGAGTTATTTGTCTCATTACTTTAATATAACAATGCGCACTTTATATTGCTAACCTTTTAATTATGTCAGTATCTCAAGTTAAGCTAGTGTCCTTGAAATAACAGTTTGTTTGTTTTTTTTTCTAGAATAGCTCATTTTCTCCCAATAACTAGACATTACTTTGAATTCTCAATTAAACAAGATGACAGGACAGTCATGGTGACCACTGATTCAAGCTGAAAATCTCACATTAAAGAACATCCATCATTCATCATTGCTGTTATAAATCATCTCCAAGTGTCACTGATACTGAATAATAAATCTGAATAAATTGAAGAACCAGTCATTTTTGCACGATAATCATCTCAGTATCTTGAGAAAACCAGCTTGTTTTTTTTACATGAGATGAGTTCAAACTACCTTGGTTATTTTAAAGTAACAAAATAATCAATTTGTGGTCTCAAGAAAAATCACATCCAGTTTGATAACAGCAGGTATGGCTGTTCTCAGCTTCTCTAAAAATCAATGAATTAGCACCATAATGCTGTCATACAAGCAAACCAAAGTCTTTCATTTATTGTGTACTTTCAATAATTATATTATTTGACTGACTGGTTGTGTGATCAGTGAGGATACAATACTGTGACCATCATTCAATGTGGGACCCATACATTTCTTTGACAGTTTAACTTGTCCTCTGGAACATAAAAAAAATCCCCACTTCTGAGCTAAAGTAAAGATTAAAGCAAAAGTTGAGCATATTAATATTCTGCTACTGTCACTTCTAAAGAGTCAAAAGTTTGCTGTGTTGCAATTATAAAGTATCTTTCCGTAGATGTCAGACATGAAGATGCTCAAGATGCTTTTCAGGGACGACAAGACCTCTTAAGTTTTCTTTCACATAATGGATGAAATGCAGCTTTCTTGTTTTCAGAGGGAAAATTTTAAGAGCAAAGTGCTGGAGGTACATTACACTGGAAAAGAACCAAAGAGGGTCTGAGAGAGAAAGACAAACAGAGTGTGCCAATAAAACATGAATAATGCCATTTTCCTGAGAGCCCCCCACGGTGCTCAGAGCTTGTTCTCTCGTTGTCACACGGGGACATCTTCCAATTCATGCCTTTTTTTTTTTTCTTCCACCCATCCCGTCCATCAATCCATCCGTGCTAGTGGGCATCTAGCCTGCTACTTCAGAACAATTAAGGTTGCCTTTATGATCTATGGGACTTTCCATCATAAAGGAGAGACTAGTAGAACAAGAGAAATGCTTATCGAAGGGATATTTAATTCATGTCACTCTTACAGCCTGGATTTCTCTCTACGTTCCCTGTCTTTTCGCACAGCTCACTGCTCTAAACATGGTGCAGCGCCAGACAAATCTAAGAGAGAGACCGGTCCGTTTTAATGGAATTGTGTTGCTGTGCCAGAAAAGCTCTACTGTACAAAGAATGCAGCAAGCAGGCGATAGAAGCAAGCAAACCCCAATCTAACATGATTGCTTGCTGCAGAAACTGCAAAGTAAAGTCAGAACTGCATCAGTGTGCGTGTTGTAAGTATACGTGTGTTAATGCTATAAATATGCATGGCAGTGCTGCACTTTTAAGTCAGAAAGTAGATGAAGCAAAATGGGAACGAAACAGGGAAAACAGTACCCTAAAGGGAGGGAAACCTGCATCAAACACCCAGGAGCTGTGTTGAGTGTGGACATTTGTGGCTTTGTTAAGCACTATATGGATGGATCTGTGTGTGTGTGCAGAGGTGTGCATGTAAAGGGGAAAATGAGCGCAGGGTGCAGCTGCTGCCAAGTCTTTTCGACACAGCTTTGATACAGGGTAGAAATCTCTCGTTGCAATCTTCAAACGCTTAACAGCAGACCTAATGGAAAACGAAGGAGAGAGCGGAGGACAGATAGATTTTCAAGATTAGATGAAAATGCAGATGAGAGGAAGTGATGAGGATAGGAAAAAAATGCTGGAAGACCTGCTCTGACAGAATAAAACATACTTGGTAAATGATACTGCAGAGCTCCCCCCCCCATATTTTTCTTTTCTTTTTTTATTTTACTGGTTTTCAATAACCTAATTTGTTAAGTATTTTTGACTCAATGTATGTAATGTACGTAAAAAAATTGTACTCGTTTTTTCTACCTGAGGACTGGGAGATATGGTTTTGCGTTGCTCTTTAATTAGATCAAACTTCAAGTAAGTGGCTGTTGTCTGACCTCCCAGCTTGGTGGATTTCAATTCAAATCCCAAAGCAGATGACATGGTAAGGCTGAGAAAAATGACTGCAGAGACAAGCCAGTAAACTGCACCAAAAAAAAGCACAAGCTTTAGCTCTATATTTGCAAAAATGTAATTTGTAGCCATTTTTGTGTTTGCTTAGGTTGATTAGCTGTGGCAGCCATCTTGAATGAGGTTGTCCAAAAATAAATTAGATGTAGATGCTCATCCAGTGATTACTTTCTTAGAGTTTAATTGAAATCCATCCACTGGTTTATGAGATATTTTGCTAATAGAAAACACACACACACAGGCAATTACATCACTTTTAAAGCAGTGAGTGATAATCTAAGTTTTGTAACTAAAGGTATCCAAAGCAATCAGCTCAGTGAACAATGCACATTAAACATAAATGACAAAAAAAAAAAGAAATATCTCAACAATTACTGAGGGTCAAAACAAGGATCAGACACTCAGACATAACATGTGCTGTGCCAGATGTGCTGCCCTCTAAGCCATTTAGAATTTTCTTGATTTCATTTAACCCCCCCACCCGCAAAAAAAAAAAAAAAAAAAAAAGATTCAAGGGATTAACACCTGATTCCCAGCGGAAGGAGCAGCAGCACATTTAAGCTGCTTTCTTCCCAATTTAGAGCAGGCTTTTAAAAGAAAAGAATAAGTCATGGGAGTGAAAATACTATTTTTTAACTATGAAGGTCAGTAATTAAGATAGCAGCAGGTTCAAAGTATCTATGTGGCTGTGTCACAACATTGTACTCTGCAGTGATGAAGGGAACACAAATGCAGGCTCAGGAGGCTAAGGAAAATAATTAACTTTTATTAATAAAACAAAAAGCTTTGCAGCAGCAGGAAAACTAGAGAGCATATAAATCAAAGGGACTAAACAATGTGTGGCAATTTACAATAGAAGACATGAGGTGAATACACAAGAGAATAATGATGAAGATCAGACAAAGGACAACTCAAAACCTGGACCTAGATTAGCGATAGCCCGTTTCATACATCACCTCTTGGTGTGCCTTCATACTGCTTTTGACTGATGTGTAAAGAAGGATGGTTGGGAAGGCAAAGCTGATTTACAGCTGATACACATCTATGCCTGCAATGGAGGTAGTCACAGAACCAAGAATGCAAGTATGTGTGAACTGCAATACCCAATGACTGTATTGTGATTTTGCTGATTCTCCGATGCTGGTTTGTTGTGAGTAAGTACACACTGACATCGCACTGAGACACCTCTGTTTGGGCATTTAGAAAATAACTGAAGGGATCCGCTTTGGCTTTATAAAAACATTTTTAGTCACTGATAAGATGCAACCAGTATGTGAAAATGGGCTACAAAAGGAGATCATGATTAACGTAAAGATGTTTGTGAGGAGCAGAAAACAAAGTGCAGCAGCAAAATGAAGAAACATAAGCTGGCTTCTCTGTAGCAAATAATGCAGTTTCTCATTTTTTATTTTTGACTCAATAATATTGGCTCTAAAAATGTTAATATAGGTTTACATAAAAAAATGAATAACCACACACTTACAGCGCTGTGGATATTAGTACAAATTAGATGGCTGCTTGGGTAAGAGGTATCTTAAAATGAAGGTGAAATGCATGTAGAAACGCATAACTATTTGAGAATTAGCCCAATTTATTAATTCTCTTCCACCCATCCAAGGTTTAGTTACAGAGGCAACAGATCCAGAAAACCCAGACATCCCTGTCCCTAGCAAGACTCTCCCTCTCCTTCTGGGGGATCAAAAAGTGTTCTCAGGCCAAAGAGGATATACAGTATGTAATTCATTCAGCAAGTTTCCTCCCAGTTGAACACATCCAGGAGGCATCCTAATCAGATGCCTGAACCACCTCATCTGACGACTACCAATGAGGAGGAGCAGCAGTATTGCTCCAAACTCCTCCCAGATGACAGAACTTCTCACCCTGTTCCTAAGGATGAGCCTGGCCACCTTACAGAAAGAGTTCATTTCAGCCGCTTGTTTCTGGGATCTTGTTCTTTCTGTTAAGATCCATATCTCATGACCATAGGTTAGGTTTGACTGTAAATGGACCAGTTAATCAAGAGCTTTGCCTTTTGGCTGAGTTCCCTTAACACAACTGCTTGGAGCAATGTCATTACTACAGACGAAACCTCAATGTGTTGGTCTGTATTTCTCTTCATCCTGAAATTACTCATGAGCAAGACACTAAGATACTTAAACTCCTCCGCTTGAGGCAGAGACTCACCCCCATTCTTCTATTGGTTCATATATCTTGTCATAATCACCAAGGGAACTGAAGCTGCAAGGGTGTGAGGGTGGGATCTTCACAAACCTTGAAAATCTTTGTCAACTTCCTAACAAGCTGTCAATCTACATGCCCCATCTGATTGTCAGGATGTATTAAATCAATAGATTCACACATTTTAGTGTTACAAACATATTTTTGTGTCAACAAATAAGTTATCATGTCGGCAGCCCCGAGGGAAGTCTTTATATTCCTCTGTGTGTATCTAGGGAGCGTGAGTGGCAGCAGATGGTAATAATATAGTCTGAAAAAACAAATCAACTTCCCAGTCACAACTCTGGGTCTACTTCCACAATGACTGGGTAGGATGTTTGGCTAAAATATGCTTCTAGTTAAATAAGTAGCAGCTGCTCACAATAAAACCGTTGACAGAAACTAAAAATATACAATTTGATGACGTTTTACACATTGTAAAGACTGGGAATGGCAGTTGAGATGACAGGTTTTTCTCTCTAAAGATCTAATATTTGTGCTATTCTCATCGTGCCACTTTAATTTTCAGTGACCAGTCGCGTGTTAAAATTTAACTGTGTTAACTTATGATGGCACACATCAACGAGGAATCGGAAACTGCAAACATCCTCTGACACATTTGTCAGACAGTCAGTTGTACACAAAAACCACAAACACACAAGAGGATTAGTCTGATGTTAGCCAGGCTGCTGTTTGTTTATCCATGTAGCAACACCACAAGATGGCAAAACACACGTGCGCAAAAAAAACCAAACAAAAAACCGCACTTGTACAGCGATAATTGCACCAGCTTCAAACAAGTTGTTTGAAGAGTTGATTGTGTAGCTGCAAGTCACTCATTGCATGCAAATGCACATTTTCCAAGCCAGATCATTTTGTTCATGTCACAAGCCCAATGAAAAAAAGATGCTGAGCACAGGCTGAACATTAGCGGAGCATCTTTCACAGGACAACGAAGATTGACAGAAAGCCCAGGATTCACATGGAAAAAGAGAAGAGTAAAAAAGAAAAGTAAGAAGCAGAACAAGGATAAAATGCAAGATGACGTGTGTGTGTAAGGAGATTACACACTAAAGCAAGTGTCTAGTGCAGATGAGTGTTTCAAGCAAATTAATTTATTTTTCCATCTTGCTTTCACAGAGCATCCACTATTTCCTTCAAGAGAGAAAAAGATAGTTTGCGCTTGTTATACCTCAACCAAACTTTTAATATGGAACCTTGAACATGGGTATTACTTGGTGCACAGGTGCTGCAGCAGCCTCTGCATAAATTGCTACTGTTCCTGCAGCTAATTTGAGGCTCCACAGAGAGAAAAAGGCAAGAAGACGTTCATTATACGGAGCAGACGAGAACTTGATATGCGCAATATAGCTAAATCTACGACCTGCGAGCACAAACTTTCAACGCATGTCATCAGGGAGCGCTTGACAGAAGAGGCAAGACGAAGAAAAGGTAAGGGAAATATACTCATAGTTTGGGCTAACAGCTCTATTTCCTCTGGTCCCACAGATTCATCCACATCGATTCTCTTTAAAGCACCAGAGGCCATTTCTCATCCTCCAGACAGCTGAATCTAGATATTGGAATTATCCACACACGCAAACGTGAAGTAGATGCACACACCTGCATGCACACCTTAAGTGTTTTTTGTGTTTACAGTCAAATAAACACTGTGCACCAAGAATACAGTCCAAAGGAGGCTAACAAGTAAAGTGTTCCAATGGGAATCTAACTGAGGACAGGACAACACTCAAGTCATGTCATTATTTCACTTTTCTCCTTCTCTCAGCCAGTTATAAAAGCACAATAACAAACTATCTTCGAAGCCAAAATATTGATACAGTATGTGCACCTAAACAGGAATATATAGGCTGAAGTCAAATTGTGGTGTCTGAACAAGGAAGTGTGATCTATCTCTTTGGTTTAGCAGAATGAAAACAGTAAAAATTCAAGTTAAGTTGTATAAAAAGGTTATGATTAATTATTATTTTACCTGCTGTTGATAGATTTTTGAACAATCTAGGTTTTAATATGGACTTTAAAAAGGCAGAAGAAGCAAATTGAAGCCAAAATGAAATGCTGTATTTTTGGATGCAGAGTGCACTAGAATTGTAAGGCTGTACCATTGATACAAATGTCAAGCCTACACACTTTCAAGCAAGATAAGCCGTATGCGAATCAACAAAAAACAATATCTAAAAAAAAAAAAAATCATCTG
>JAOXNZ010000021.1:14856289-14870943 GCA_028566095.1 Kryptolebias brasiliensis | reverse complement strand
AAAAATCATCTGAAGTGTATTTTTATTTTTGAGTCAAAAAAATGCCCCTCTAATTTACATGGAGGTGCAGGACTTCAAAATGTACTGCTGCCAGCCACTAGGGAAAGCAGGTCTTTTTGTAGTGTCAAATTCAAAGTTCCAGTCCTGTTTCCAGTAACAATATAGCTCGATGATTTGGACGAACTTAATGACATAATGGCTATTCTTGGTGTTAGCAAAAGTTTTATGAGTTTCAAAGTGGATTTATGTCATCTTAAAACACCATTGTCTGAAATGTCACAACGGTTTATGCAAACACTACTTTATAAACGTTTACAGCACCTTCATTTTTGCTGTATGTGGCTATATTGGGAAAAATATAATATTTCTGGTGAAAGTGTCCCAAGCTGCACCAAAAGTGCTATAGCTAACTGCTGCTGCCTGTATTTGTGCTTGCTATTAACCATAGGATTTTACAGAAAAAACTGTATAAAATTAATAGTGTTTGCATGAACAGCTTTAAAATGTTTGAAACTGAAGTTGTTATAAGATGGCAGCAATCCACTTTGGTCTTGGCCCTCCAAGACTAGCCATTACCTCATCAGTCCTGTCAGAATTAAACTCTGTTTCTCCAAACTAAGGTCTTTCAAAGAGTTATCTACAACAGGTAAGATATTAATTGCTCATAACATTTCCGGAGAACCTCACTTCAAAAGATCTTTACTTTTGTTTTAAATGCCAGTGCAATTTAAGACATAAACATATATTTACGCTGTAATTGGACAAACTCCTAAATGATTAAATAAAAATTTGACCCACTCTTTCAGTCTCTTCTGCATTTCCTTTCTTGTTTAATTTGCTGTTTGACATGAGCAAGCAGCAACAGACATCAAGGAGTGGATGTGTGTGTAATTAGACCCCCCAAAGGGAGACAACAGGGAAGGATGAATAATGTCCTTTGATCAGAGTAACACAACACACCCACAGGTCTACTCCATTAATACTGGCAGTTATATCAGGTGCATGTGGTTAATTGATATATGTATATATTTTAAACTAAATAAAACCTTTTTAACTGAACAAGCCATCAGCCTCCAGCTGTCATGATATATTTCATGAAGGCAGTGTGGCTCAAATGTAAATGGTAAAAAGTAGTGCTCATAATCCTGGAATTGATGGACAAATGCTTTTCACCACTATGAATCTATAAAATACATAAAACATGCTGGCAGTGTGGGTACACGGTGTGTTACTGTTTGATTAGTTGAATGGAAACATTAAGTATGAGTCACAGAGAGGGATTCCCCTTTTGACAACCATGTAGCGCAGTCAGTTCCAGTCAGAGGACCGGTGGGTGGTTGGCAGCAGGGCTCCCATCCCGTAATTCGAGTAATTAATTATGAACACGGGAGTTCATAACTAGGAGCAAAATTCCTTTTGAAAATCTGAAAAGTCTCGTTCTCATTAGAACATGTTTAGCATAAAAAGGTGAACATTAACTACCACCATCTTACACTAAAAAAAGTGTTTGTTTTTTTCACACAATTCTATTGATGACTTTCAGAACAAGGCATGTTGTCGCATTATGTTGTTTTAGAGTAACATTCATGGTTCAACATAACGTTTGAAGGATCAACTCCATTTCTTTACTACTGTTGATTTTTTTTTTTTTATCTAACAGGATTGGTTAAATTTAAAAAACGTATAGTGTACCAACATATTGTTTTCCAGGTTCAATATTATAAAACTTGTTGTCTGGGTTAGATTTGCTTTCATTCATTTAGCAAAACTGACACAAGTAACCCAAAATACTTGTTCATACAACAAGATACACTATTTTTAATGTTTCACTGAAATGTCAAACTCATAAAAAATAAATTCAACCAAATCTGACTAAATACTGTATAACTATTCAGAAAAAGAAAAAAAAAACATTTACCAAAAAAAATTTATTTTACTTCTTAAGAATAAAATTTAAGCCTTCCAACTAAAATTAATCAGCCCAAGACAAGTAAGTGTAATGTCAGCCAGAAACCAGTGTCAGTTTTCTTATGCTCATTCAACATGTTTTTTTTTGAGTGTACATGTTTGAAGTTTACTCTAAACAGGTTTACTCAACCTGTTTAAAGATGTTTGTACTGTAGAACCTCATGCACCAAATGGTTTGTGCTTCTGTCTTGTTTTCGTTTTTAAAATCAGACAAATGTGGAATCATTTCCTGCTCAATATTCTAACTCTAAATGGTGTCTTTATTTATGAAATTAGTCTCAAACTGTAGAAGTATAAAATAGGCAGGGATAGTAAGTATTTAAGGAGTTTATTATTATATTAAGTGATGATGTGAGCGCTACAGTGGAACCTCTAATTACGAACACGTCTAAACACAATATAGTTTTTTTAATGTATTCAGTCTTCCAAATTACAAAGTTTTCTTGGCTAACAAACTGCCTGCCCACCTCACGACCATGGGCCTCTCCAAGGAGAGGGGACAAAAGGTGGAGAATGAACATGGCCAGGGGATTGACTGTGGCTAGCACAGACTCTGATCACTAGTCATTGATAAGCCTGAAAAGCTGCTTAAAGAGAAACAGCTGGCAACACGGTGTCCTAGATGACAAAGGCTAACCTAATGTTAATGCTTTAAAACAATGACTTTTCGCCGTCTCTTTACTCATGCACTGCATCACCTGGAGGTCTTTTAGAATATGAGTGGCAGAAACTTTGTTCTTTGTCTAATTGTTTTGGTAATATTGTTCATATTTCACCTTCTGGCAATGTTATTGAGTAGGAATAGTGCCTCTGTTGTGTCGGTGGCACTTTTTGGAGAATGGGGTGGTGTTGGAGCAAATAATTTTATTTTCGTTATTTTCAATGAAAAAAATAAAAGTTCAACATACAAAATTTCAACATACAAAGCACCTATTGGAATGAATGAAATTGGAATTAAAAGTTCTACTGTACTACTTTTTTCTCCAGTCAACAATTATACCCCTTGCTGGAAAGTAGATAGAATGCAGATTTGAAAGATTTTTTACTTTTCAGACCTGGGTGTTGCATTTGTCATTTATCTTGCAAACAAATCTGTGACTTTGAGATACTGTATCATTACTGTCTTGCCTTTTTAAAAATCCATTTTTGTATACTGTAGAAAAGTGGGTAAGAACACCATTTGCTAGTAATTTTCAGCTAACATTCTTGTTTGATTTAGCCACACCTCATCTTCTGTCTGCAAACATTTACTATACTGGGTTTGTTTATGTTTTGCATTGTTACAGATTATTTGACATAACATCTTGGTTGAAAATAAGTTTGACAAGTTTTGTTAATATAACGTTTTATTGTTTAAAACTGACATTGGCTGCTTGTGAATTTACCACTTACCTGTGTTCCAGAAACTAAAGGAGGAATTGCTGCCTAACTTCTTGTATTTATAGGTTTCAGGGAAGTGATTTCACAGGAGGGACCAGGTGAAGATGGGGAAGAAAACTGATGTAAATTATTAAGTTAACTTTAGGGCTTTAGATTTTATTTGTGTTTAGTGAGAAAAAATACAATGGCTAGACTCTAAACACTGTTTTGTTGCTAGTAAGAAGTAGCTTCAATAAACTGAGATTTGTCATGTATAAGCTAATTGTGTCAGAGTGGCTCGAAGGTATTTAAGGAGAACAAGTCAGTTCAGGAAGAGAGGTTCAGGTCAGTGTAGCTGTGTGCACATGACGTAATTTTGGTTGATTTAAGTTCAGTTATGTTTATTTTGCTAACTTAAATTTTGAGTCCATTTGTTTGTATTTTTGTAAATATTTTTTGGTCACATTTTTGGGGGGAAATAGACCACCTGCTACACTGGAGAACATCTGTTTGCTGCCCTTCTTCAGCCACTTTGGCCAGGCTATCTCGCTATATGTTTCTTTTGGTTAGATGAAAAAAAAATTAAGTACACTGCACATTAATGTTAGACACAAACTTTTGTTTCCTTTTCCTTGTAGTGGCACCAACAACATAAACACTGCCTATACCTACTTTTGGAATATGTAAAGGAATAAATTTTAAATACTGACTTGGAAGCTGCCTGTTAAGACTTCACTTATTAACCTGCTGCCTTACTCTTATAAAATCCTAATGTGATGAACCCAGAATTTGACAAATCACTGTCTATAGGGGTAGCTAGGGTGCAAGGTGTCTCGCAGTGTTTTACATGTACGTGGCTCGCACAGAGAGAAGGGTAGCAGTGACAGAAAATCCTTTAGGTTTTTTGCTTACAAAGTGCACAAACTCACTTGGAGCATCAAACTACACGGACAACTCGAGGCAAGAAGCACACAGGAGCTCCTGCTGCTGCTTGTTTTTGCCACCAACTGAGCAGATTGGAAACAGACAGAAGTGTTCTTGTTTTATAAGAGATATTTCACTGTCACAAGAGCTGGTAACAGTTTGCCTTGATAGTTGTGAAAAGTTAGGTGTTGCAGAAGAACTTTAAAAATCAGTTTACAGTCACACATTTAGTAAGAGTGCCAGCGTAGCTAAGTAATCAGTCAGTAACTTCCTTTGGCAAAGTGTATACATGCATTTCTTTAGCCTCTTTTATTGTGCTACAGTAAGACATCCTAGAGGAGCTGCATGGAGAGCTAACAAGTGTTTAATCAAAATCTAGACTTGGCCTTGAATATACAGAGAATATGAATGTTCAGTGCATCTGAGACAATATTAGTTTGTTGGTTTGAAATCCTTTATGATAAAGAATTATTCCACATAAATGAATAGTCACTTTTGAACTCGCTCTGGGGATGAATTCTATGACAAAAGCACGTTGTGTGTGCAAAATTACCGTGCAGAACAAAAACCCATAAACTCAGCTTCACTTGCTTTATTTGTTTGACTTTAGTAAAGCAAAATTAACAAAAGGAAATAGGTGTTTTGATGTTTTTTTGAGGCAAACGGTTGGTGAATATGCAATTAGTGTTATATCTCATGAACTGCAAAATAAATTTTAATGAAACTCTCAGAAAGTAATCAGTGCATGTACATCCACAACTGATTAACTTTTGGAGTCAACCTGATACAAGATAGTTACCACAAGTGAGAAATCTTAAACAAAAAAATGGCTATAACCTAGACAATTTTACATATTTGGTGTGGTAGTAGCAGAGAATCATACTCAACACATAACTAAATGCTAACTGATCACACAAGATCTATTTTGTTTTTTTATTTGCAATTAACTATTGGAGTCAACTCTGTCTGTTTATGATGATAGCCACAGATCATCAACTTCAGCCAACATATAAATGGCTATATGTCAATTACTTTTACAGATATTGAGTTCAAATTTGATGTGGTAGAAGTTGACAGTAATTCACAACACATATTCTGAGTGCTAACAGATAGAACAAGATTGTGCATATCTTTCAAGGTTTGATCATAGAGCCTCCTGTGTCATTTCTCGAAATGAAATGATCTTAGTCTAAAACGTTGGCAAGAAAGGCAGCAGGCCTATGTATTAATGGAGTGCTGTGCCTTTATTTGGGTTTTGCTTGTTTTTTTCCTCAGGCTTAATAGCATCTGACATGCCACTGCTCAGATTTATTTAATAATTTGATTTAAGAGGTGTGTTTGAAAAAACAGAAAAGACATGAAAACATCTGCAGGGACAGAATATGTCAGGTACATCAGCTCTGATTTGGGGGCACAGCAGAAGATAAAAGAAATAAAGGCCTAGCATACCTTGAAGAAATGCATATCACTTGTCGCCTTTCATGCCAGAGTTTTAAACTGAGATCTGCTTATGCTGAAATGAAAATAAATGACAGAGTTATAGATGTTTTGGTAAAATCTTAAAAATAACATTATGCACAATCTCATCTTATACTGTGAGATGTCACGCTCAGAATATCTGTTGTAAATTACTCTTGGCTACTACCACATCAAATTTTAGCTCAATATCTGTAAAAATTACTGAATTATAGCCATTTTTGTGTGCTTTAAGGTCACTTGGCTGTCGCAGCCATCTTGAACCAGGCTGAGTTAATTAGTTGTAGACGTACACCCAATGATTACTTTGAGAGTTTGATTAAAATTTCTCTAGTGGTTCATGAGATATCTTGGTAACAGACAGATGCACAAACACGCGCATACACAGACACGATCAAAAACAATTTCATCCGCCTTTGCCTCTTGGCGGCGGGCGATAATTAACTGTCTGTGACAAACATTTTGTATTACTGACCTTTGAACAAGTCAATAAACGTTTAGCATGAGAAATGCGTGGGGCCAATCAACCAACCAGCCCAGACATCCACCCACACAATTATAGCTGGTAAATAAATAAAACAATACTTTCAAAGGGCACACAAAATAGAGGAATAAAAGAAACAAATTGCCAAAAAAGACAAGACAAGGTTATGAAATTCATCTTTTGTTCCCATGCCATATTAAGAGGGTTGTTTGGGTGGTACTATCCAGCTGAACTGCTTAGACTGCAGCCAAGGAAGGATAATTCTTTTCCTAATCAATAATGTATTCTTTTCAATACAAGCAAGTGTCCATTATTCAACAGGGGCTGAGACGTATGGGAGGGACAAACACAAGAAGATACGGCAACGTTTATCTAATTAACAAGCAAGGATGGAATGGAGAGGGATACAGCAGCTGGACAGAGGGACAACATGAGTGGAAAATTAGAAAAGAAGAATGATTTAAAGAACTGTGCTTCTTTTCTTTATTTGAAACGCTCCCAGATACTCTCTAAAGGTCGATGTGGAAATGGTTTTGACTGGGAGTCATCAAGAGATTCTGCCTCCAAGAACAGGCAGGCTCGTAGGATGAGTGCATCTGCAGGCACTGAATCGAGTATGACTGCGAGAACAGACAAACGCGCCGAGAGTTTTACAAGGCATAATCATCGGAGGCGAGCTTCTCCTTATATTTCACATGAGGATTAGGGAAAATCTGCACAGAGAAGGCGGAACAAGACTCCACTACCTCTGAGGGTAACCATATAAAACCACAACCCGCTGAGGGAGAGGAGTTATATAAATCCTAAAAGGAGGGAAAGCATCTACCAGAATATTAGCAAGATAGGAGGCATCAGAGAATGCACAAGTGAAATCCTAATACTTGATTTGTTTGTAAGCACAGATTTTTGTGAGGATGTTTAATATTCCTAACTCATGCCCGGTATTATTTTGTTAACTGTGAATGTATAATTAACAAAACACCTCTGGTCATAAAATAAATTCTGCTGATAGTAATCAGTGTACATCTTAATAAAATTAACCACTTGTTGTTTAATACATTTCATTATTACATTCTGCCAAAATACAGACATAGACATGGCTTTTAATACATTTTATGAATCAACAATGAATTGTTTTCTTCAATGTGGGATATTTTCCTGGGGAAGAAACAGTCCTCCGGTCAATGAGCTGCATCACTACTTTTCATTTATTGCCAAAAACCAAATCACCACATTATAGGTAGTTACAATTTGAGATCTAAAATTGTTTTAGGTTGGCTTAAGGTTAGGTCTACTGTAAGGTCAGAGTTCATTGTGATCTGAGCTCCAAAGTCCTCAGAAGTGATAGAAAATCCACTAAATGTGTGCTCCTGAAGTACTTCAGGTGGAGCAGGTCCCAAACAGTACATTCAGTAATCCCCTTTCCACTCAACATCACCGCTGGTCAAGATGAGGGATTATCCCCCCACACCTTCATCTCTCTGCTTCCCCTCTCCACCTCCTTCATTTTAACATGCACCTCCCCATTCTTCCTCTGCCCTCCCTTCTGACTTATCTCCTTCCCTCCATACCCACCCTCTGTTCTCGCTGAAAAGGGGCCACATACAGGATCAATAAACCATTACCACAGTAACTAAAGTACTTGTGTATTTACTTTAAACAAAGGGGATAAATCTCAACCAACTTGTACTGGGTTCAGAATTGGTAAGAAATCTGCAGTTTGTAAGAAGCTAGGAGCAGGATGTAACTGGAGTGTCAGAGCTGTGATTTTCTTTAACACAAAAAGCCAGAGTAAAAAGAAACCCACAGGAGAAAGGGGTTAGCTTTAGAAGAAGCCTATTGACAATGTAAAAAAAAAAAAGAAATCATCAGCAATAACAAAACAGTTCATGTTTGATTTTTTTTTGTTTTGTTTTGTTTGGTTGATCTTCTAAAATTGCGCTGCTCAAGGTGGCTGCATGTTGGAGTAGCTCTGTTACATTCATTCTGAGATGTAAATCACTTTTTTTATGATTATTTCCTCTGGTATTAGATGCTGTGTAGCTGGAAGGATTTTTACTGAAACCTTTTTACTTTTGGACATTTTGTTATGATGCATAACTATAACAACAAGGTGGCTTTTTTTTTTCTTTCTTTGTCACAATCGCGAGCAGCTGATTAACATCTTTCACTCTTCAGTGTTAAACGTGAAGAACCCTGAGGGTTAGTCATGGCAAGAACCAAGCAGACCGCCCATAAATCCACCGGAGGTAAAGCTCCCAGGAAGCAGCTCGCCACCAAAGCCGCCTGCAAGAGCGCCCCGGCCACCAGCGGAGTGAAGAACCCTCACTGCTACAGGCCCGGTACCGAGGCTCTCAGGGAGATCCACCTCTACCCGAAGTCCAACAAGCTGCTCGTCCGGAAGCTGCTCTTCCAGCACTTGGTCCGGGGGATCACTCAGGACTTTAAGACCGACCTGCGCTTCCAGAGCTCAGCCATCATGGCTCTACTGGAGGCTGGCAAGGCTTACCTGGTGGGGCTCTTTGAGGACACATCAAGACAGATTGCTACAAGAGATCCTTCCTGCCCACAGCCATCAGCATCTATAACAACTCTTTAACTAAACCAGGATAATGAGCTACAACATTTAATTTCCCTTTGGGATTAATAAAGCATTTTTGAATTAGAATTGATCACCAACACACTCTGTTGAAGGGAACATCTTGATTCCCCATTCTCACTTCCTGTTCTTCCCAGAAAGGTGAGCATTGTTTTTACATTTCAGAATTTTACATGTAGTCTTGGCAATGCTTGGGTAAAGAAACGTTTGCATAGTCACAAATTTATTGGTCAATATTTGATTATTCTTCAAAAAATCCCCTACCTTCATGTCATTGTAAAAGCCCTGTGATGGATCAGAGGCTTCAGGTACACACTCTGCTTCTAAGCTGCTGCTAATTTGACTAAATTGGGGATTATTATGTAACTTTATTTTCACGAGTTCAGTGAGTCAGTGTGGAGGAGTGCACATTTATTCTGCCAGCATAGGTGTAGCTCACCCGTGACCATAGTTTCCACTTCATGATCCTTTCAAAATAAAACTACAGGGGCAGAAACAGTGTGGGAATGTTTCTAGGGTGGGTGGGCGAGAAGGTGTTATGTTGAAAATAACACCCTGTACGGAATGTCAATAGCATTTGATTATAGAGTTTGTTTCTTGAACATGGTTTGTTCTCTTTAGCAAAGTTTAGTTTTTGTTTTAGTAGCAGCAATAGAGCCACAAAGTTTCTATAAATACTTGCAGTGGTTGATAAGTCCTCTTTTCTGCTCAACTCTGGTAAGACTTCTTTAAAGGAAACAGTAGTAAATTTATCAGATAATGATTTGTGTGCATAAGCCTGACATCTCTTTTCCATTAAGCAGAAGTTGTAGTTTGTTCATGACTGAAAGGGCTGTTGATGGTGTTGGATTGGGTCAATATTCTGCCACAATAGAGGTTACGCTCACAAGTTATTGAATCACTTTTTCCCCAAAAGCTATACTTAAGTTCACAAGTTCTATCATACCAAATAATATCTCTTTACTTAAGAAAAGTAGATTTTAACTGACCTACTTTTACCTTTATTATGATTCATTTACGCAAATAATTGAATTTCTTTTTTTTAATGAATTTGATTCAAATGTGAATACTTTTACTTAGGTGCAATTTTCTTCTCGGATAGCCATCCCTGCAAGTAAGCCCTCTTTGATCTGGGCAAATAACAGATTTAAGTATGGCTCCATTGTGAAATGTGATGAATTCAAGGAGCTCATCAGTGGCACCCGTGTCCGCACAATCATTCACTGTTCATTTTTTCCCATTCTCATTTCAAAGTGATTGGCAGGCGAGGAAGCTTTGCCTATTCAAATGAGGAAACCAATCAAGCCTTTTGAACCTTCATTGAAGGATTTTATTTTTGAACAATCAATGAAAATTTTCAATATTACAGCTTGGACCACGTAGTTCATATTGGTCACAACATAAATTCCTTTTGTAATGTCTTCTCTCTTTACTCACAAATAACCTTCTTCTTCTTCCCTTCATCCTGTTTTCTGTCTTTTTGTCAATTGCTTCAAATGGCTCTAACAGCTTTCTGATTAAGCTTACCTCATACTCTCAGCACCTTTTCTTCTGTCATATTGTGTGTGTTTTTGACCAGAACACTTATAAGTAACTACATCACTTTTTGGTTTAAATTTGCAGTGCCAAAGGAACTCTGTGACTGTGCAAGACTTGAAAATGTGAGCAAAATGTTCTTCAGTGTCACAAGAATATATTGTGTTTATGCATTTTAAATGGGACAAGTGATTGGTGAGCATTGAACTTGTTTTATCAAACAATGTAGGCTTACATTTAACCCAATCACATCACTTTAGACATTCATGGGTTCTTATTTTGCTGTGAAATAAAGGCCATGGTTCCTGTAGTGCTAAACCAAAAATGAATAGGAACTACATATTTGGGTTCCTGTGGTCCAAAAGCCTAATATGTCTGTCTGTAAGGACAAGTTTTTTTTTTTTTTAGTTTTTTCCAGGTACAACTAGTTGCAAGGGCTTCTGTTCAGTTAACAGTTTGCTCATATCATTCATACTTAAATATGAAGAAATACAACATTTTGACAGTTCACTTTCAAGCAATCCAAAAATGTATCTATGCTTACATCTTTGTAATCAAGCATTCATTTGCCCTTAATTTTTCACTCAATGCCCATTTCCACATTTACAAATCCAGGTAATTCTACATACCTTGTCAGCCAAGATCATAGACGACCCTCCATGAATGCCCAAGATGGGTATGAGCGTCTGTGAGGAAATAAAATCCAAAATCTGAGCAATGGCCTCCTGGTCAGTGCCATCACCAAACACCACACCGTGGATCTTGGTCCCCGACATCAGGTTGCACATGTGGGTGATAATGCTTTTCGGGTCAGTCTCATTGACCAGCAGTGTGACCACGTTGATGTCAATAGGGTCCTCTTTGCTCCAAAGAGCCCGGATGTCCCGTTCAGAGATGTAGCGCGTGCGTCCCAGAATCACTGCGATGTTCAGGACCGGCACTTTTTCTGAACCACTACCAGTTCTCTGCTTTTGCGTCGCCGCAGGGCTGGCCATCATGGTCACCGCGGCCAGGAGGATCAAAGAGAGCAGCACGCCATCTCCTCCACTGCTACAAATACTCCTCCTTCTAATCCTCCTCTTACTCCTTTTGCTGCTGAGGGACATAGTGCTGATCCACTTCATCCCCTGCACGGAGAGAGGATGATGGAAAACAGAGCCAGATGTAGACAGATCAAAGTGTGAAAGGGTTTGGGCAAAGAAGTGTGGTAAGATGATAGAAACAGAGGAAAAAAAGCAGAAGAGATAAATTGTTAATGTGCAGTTCTCTTAGCCCACACTTCCAAATAGCAGCTTCTTTAAAAAGATTCAATTTCTTTTCAGTAAGTTTATTAAACACATAAAACTTGTGGGGAGGGAGACGGCCTTGGGAGGGAGTTGCAGAGAGGTGAGAAAAAGAGAAGCTGACTAACAAGTACACGCTTTCTGGTCATGATTGCTGGAATCGGATGATTCAGGTACATGATGTACTTTACAGACAAAGCGATATTACACATATTGAGACAGTTTACAAGTGTAATGTGTTTATACCTTTATATCAGTGACACTTTACACACAACGCAAAGTCAACTATAAACAGAATTCTGTTTGACAGTTTACAAAATGTAAAAAATGTGATTTATTCACTTTATTGAGGTATTCCTACACTGACAGCCTATGTCATAAAAACATCACTATGTTGGCATCATTTGTGCACTAACAGTGATAAGCAGTGTATGCTTTCAATTCAGAGTATTTCTGTAGCTACAGTACATCAAACCTCACTGAACCGTATGTACTAGTATGGCTTAGCTTAAAGTAGTGCATGTTTTAAACATGACAAATGCTTGAATAGTTTATTGCTTCCAAATAGGAATGAAGAAATGAAATAGGTATAAGTCAAAAAGCAATAATACTTTCATGGATTGAACAGGATGAAAATGAATTATTTTGCATTATAATATAATGCATTATAAAATGACAGATGACCTGTTACCATTCACTGCTCCTGCACGGCTAGCTTTTAAAATAATTGTATTAACTGGTTTAGAACAAGGATTTTTAAACACTTAAAAGTCAATTTTAAAACTCAAGAATGCAAAAAAAAAAACTATTAAAGGGGTGTAAATTAAACCTCTCTGTGTTTTGCTGTGGTGCCACTTCATTGTCTCTATTTAAAAAATTCAGAAAGTCTTAAAATAACAAGGTTACAGGTTTTAAAGCAGTCATTTAAATTCTTTGTAACTCGGACTAGCTGTTAACTCATCAGTCTGGTCAAAATTAAACTCTTTTTATTCAGTTATACAAAAGAATGACAATATGAAAAAAGAAAAGCCCAAAACAAGTGTTGCAAGGGAATGACAAAAAGAAACTCAACTGAGTGAAAAACCAGTGGTACTGGATAAAAGTTGGACCCATTTTCCATAAAAAGTTGCCTGACTTCTCCTCTCTAACAGACTTTGTAGATCATTAATAAAGCATTGTTTGCTCGAGGCATCAAGCATTGCTGTGGCCACTGTGTCACAACACCAACAACAAAGGACACCTGCTGAGCCGCAGCGCCATTTGATGCCCCGGGAATGAGAGCTTGTTGAAATGATGTAATGTTCAGTGGTGAGACAGCTGTCAGAAAGATCAGTTTGTCTCTTAGGGCAACATTCTGTAGGAGACAATTTACATAAAAGGACAAACAGAATTGACTAAAATAAGCCAATTAATGTCATAAATCATATGCCATATCAACTTTTGAGTCTTTGAAGTAGCATTTTCTGCACAAAGCAGTTATACGGCATGAAAGGTGTGTGTGTATAAATGTGTCCAAACATACTAGCAATCTGAACTACGGTAGGTAATTTGCACCAATCAAAAAGAAAACACAAAGTAACATCACTATCAGCACTAACTCCTCTCTCTTGCTTTTTTGAAAACATGCTGCTCAGGAAGCATAAACCCCAATCGTATGTTGTGAGATATGTGATCAGGTGTGTTTCGCTTGAGCAAAATCACACGAGCATGAAGCATATGGCCACACAATGCCTGCATTTGCACTCTTGACGATTTATGAATTCACCGACAGAACTGTATGCTTTTGAGTAACCGCAGAGCCCGTTGCAGCATGATTGATTCACAGGAGCTCATCATTTCTCATGCCAATCTCTGAGGCAGTGCTGAAATGACGGATTCAGAAGAAACTTATATAATTTCCAAAGCTTTTCTACCCAGCAGAATGAAAAATTAGTTATTAGAACTTTGAAAGTACATGTTGCTAATCAATGCAAAAAACAAGGCACTGGAACAAGATGCCTCTTGTGTTCTTTTTTTTTTTTTCAGTCTTTCTTGTTTTTTAAACAATTACACAAGCTGTCAAAAGGTTCCTGTAAAATTCTGAGGAAATTCTAATAATTTGTGTTTTTGTGCATTACCATAACTTTACATTGTTGTTCAGTGTTGCCAGCCCAAAGAGAAGAAAGTTGTTTATTTCAAAGTATGATAAAGTCTTATTATTTTCTCTAACTGAATACCATGTCATGTTGTAATAAGTATGATGCTGCAGTGCAAGGCTCTGTGTGAGTTGAATAATGAGTTCACTCTAATTTCTTTGTATGTTTCCAAAAAAAGTATGTAAAGCTGAATCCAAAGTTGAATCGTCAAAACTTCAGTCCATTCACTGCAAAAGAAAGTGAAGCAAAATGGATTCCTTAGTGTCTCTGTCACAATTTTTAACCAAAAAACTATTTAATTATTTGACAGCTTGCACTGACAGTTTGTGAAATAATTCAGAATGGGTTTCTGTTTCTATTTTAGGCATTGACAGCATCATAAACATGTCATTTCAACGGATTGTCTTTATCCTGTTAAGGCAACACTAGAGTTTGGCAGTTTGTCACTGTTCTTGTTGCCTCCTCCTCCTCTTACATTTGCGGGGCGTAACACCACCGCTGTGAAACCAAATCTTTATTTTAGCCCTGAACAAAAAAAGTTCAACACATGAATTTGTTATCAGGCTTAAGAGGCCAACAAGAACACTGCCTGAAGTAAAAAACAAAGGTCAAGCAACAAAACAATGTCACAGGACTTAACAAGATTATTTTTATATACTATAATATTAATGACATGCATCAGCAAAAAGGTTTTATTTCTTCTGACTTTATATTTTTGTCAGATGCCATGCTTCAGAGTTCGTTTTAACCTATTTCAGATCAAGAAAACAACATATTTTGAAAGTTATGTAACTGTTGGAGTGGCACAGCAGTGTAGTGGTTAGAGCTGTCGCCTCCCAGCAAGAAGGTTGCAGGATCTCATCCCGACCTGGGGCCTTTCTGGGTGGAGT